>JAODKL010000009.1:6519415-6529736 GCA_026780765.1 Petrocephalus schoutedeni | reverse complement strand
GGAATGTCTTTATTCATTCATTAGTTAGTTAGTTTGTTTGTTTGTTGTTTCTGGCCCCGGATGAGCAAACCGTGATCTCGCGCCACGTGCGGTTAAAGTTTGCTGTGCACGCTCGCTGGCGTTTTTCTCTGTGCCCTGACTGTGCCAAAGATGGCGTCTGGGGAGCCGCGGCGCAGGAGGGCGAGCCGCTGGCTTGCCTCGCTGTTCGCCGTGCCGAGCCTCTCGCCGGGGGCGCCCTCCAGCTTCCTGGACCGCCTTCTCACAACTGCTCGGTTTATTTGTGGGGCAGAAGTCTCCCGCGGTGTTCAGTGCCATCTGTGGCGAGTGATTGCTGCCACACGGCCTTTGAGAGGGATCCCTTTAAGGAAGATTCCTTTAAGATCTTTATTGTGCTGCTGTCTCTGCCACTGTAGGTAGCCGTATGGGCCTTGTGCTTACCGCTGCCTACTGCCTCCTTGTGGTCAGTTTGAAGCGTGGCACCCCCATCTGCTACAGTAACACTTGTCAGATGTGGCATGTGGGACACATTCATGAAAGCAGCATCTGAGGACACCCCCCACACACAGACGCACGCGCACACACACACACACGCATGCACACTCCTGCTGCGTCCCTTTCCTCTGTTATCGTTTATGCCCATTCACTTTCGGGTCGTAAATGTGGAGTGTGGGGTTGTGTACTTAAAGAGGCTTGACCTTAGTCCTCTGTCCAGAGGGGGTGGGGGCCCCGTTGTCGAGACCCCTCACATGCTTATTTCATTGCCCTTGTTTGTTGTGGTTGGGCTGATCAGGGTTTATGGCTCTGGAGTTCAGCGCTGGGGAAGCTCTCAGTGTTTCTCTAATGAAATTGTTAGCGTGTAGCTAACGAGTGCCGCTAGCCGCCACGCCGCTGCTCATCAGTGCCACTTAATGTCTGTGCGTGCCAAAAAAAGTAAGAGCTAATCACTCTCAGCCCCAAACTTATATTGGTGAGTTGGGGGTGGGGGGGGGGAGGGTTTCCACGCCCAACTCTGGTTTGTCTTGCCGCTCTCTGGCTGCTTTTCCTTGCTTCTGATTTTCCGGGATCAAAACTGTGTTCTTTGGCAGTATAGCTGGAGGAATCCCTAATGAAGCTGCATCTTCATTTGTGGCCCTTGCTGACCTGAAGATGCGTCATTGATCAGCTGGTGCGATGCTCCCGGTGTATTCTGGGATTGTTCTGAAGCCGCCACCTCAGCTGTACCAAGAATAATAGGTTACTGGAAAAGGATCAATATACCCAAAGCTGCATATTTATGTCAGTGAAACGGTGATGATTTCTCACCCCCAAGGTGTCTCCCCAGAGGTGTTCCATTTGAGGAGCATCAGATGCCACTTGAGAACAAAGTGGAATGTCTCCATTGGCTGGAGGTGGTGCGAGCCGTGGCGATGCAATCCCGGTGCTCTTTGAACCTACGCAGTTGTGCATTTGTAGCGCCCCCTGGCTTCCTCACGAGGGTTTGTCTTCCACAGGCCACTGACGCAGGAGGAGATGGAGCGGCGCAGGGAGGCGGCTCGGCAGCGGCACGTGGAGAAGCTGGCCGCTGCTCAGGGAGCCCCGTCTGAAGTGGCGCCCCCCGGTGGCCAGACCTGTGCAGGTGAGGGCCGTTTACTCAGGATGGCATCACACATGTTAGCTTTGTGTCTCTCAGCCAAGGCCTGCCCCCTTGTGGTCTGAATGTGCTCTTCTTCGCATTTCCCCTTTGATGGAGGCTCATTTGATGATTATTGTGGGTACCGGCCGTGCTTTGAAGACTCCCTGAACTTGGTAGCCAGCTGGTGTCTGCCTGCCCGTCTCATTTCAGCCCCCACACAGCTCAGCGGCTGGTCCCCTTAGACCTTAGACCAGTGCTTCCCAGTTCACTCCTTGGGGGCCCGCAAACAGCCCATGTTTTTGCTCCTGCTGGGACCTGGGTAGGAGGAAAATTGTGGAATGTCTGGGAGGAAGCAAAAATGTGGCCTGTCTGTGGGTCTCCGAGGACCAGGTTGGGAAATGCTGCCCTTGACACTATGCCTGCGTATGCCTACAATGTCTACAATATACCTACATAGCCACTGAGGCTCTTGGTTGCCCCCTAGGGCCTCGTTTCGGTATAGCCCTGATGCCATGAGCAGTCAATGTCTTCCTGCTCCCTGAAAACCCTCAGGGCAACATGACAGTTTGTGGGGGACCTTTCCGTTTTACACACAAACACTTGGCGTGGACCCTGTCTACATTCGCCCGTGTGTGTGTTTGGACCCTCCCCTGCAGGGGGTGACGTTGTTTCTGGCCCCTCCGACGCGGCGGCCTTGAAGGCGAATCGGCTGGAGGAGGAGGAGGAGCAGGAAGAAAAGGAGCACTTCATCGCCTTTGCCCGGGTCTACAGCGGTGTGGTCAGAAGGGGCCAGAAGGTCTTTGTGCTCGGCCCCAAGTACGACGCCGCAGTAGGCCTGCAGAAGGTGCCAGCTCTCCGGCCAAACTGCACCACCTGTCTAATTAGATTTCAGAGCTCAGAAAATCAGCCGAATCCCTCTCAGCTGCCTCTGAACCACGACGGTAAAAATGTTGCGGGTGGGGCTACAACATGGTGTTAATCACTGATTGGCTGTGATTGGCAGGATGCAATAATCCCGCCCACTGAAGGTCCCCCGTGGCGTCTGTGATTGGTGACCCCCAGTGAAGCTCCCTTTAATTGTCATTTAAAAACTCCGCAGAGCCGGTTAGTGGAATTAATAGGCCGGCCCTCCGCAAGCATGTAGTGAGTTCACAGCACACGCCGTGCCCCGAAGGGGCCCCCAGCGCCAGCCATAAAACGTGGGGCCAGCCGTGAACCCCGGCCAGTGTACTTATAGTGTACGCAGCACCCAGGTTCGATCGCACTTGAATTAAAAAGAACTGGGGAGGTACAGACTTGGGAGCGAGATCCTGCGGTTGATCTCCCCCGCCCCCCGGTGCTGACCCGGCCCCTCCCTTCGTGCGCCCCCCTCCAGCTGGCCCCGGGCTCCTCCCCTGCTGACGATCTGCCGTCCGTGCCCCACCTGGCCTGCCGCCCCCTGGAAAGTCTCTACCTTCTGATGGGCCGGGAGCTGGAGGAGCTGGAGGAGGTGCCAGCCGGCAACGTCCTGGGTGCGTACCCCCCAACAAGGGCTCCATGACGAGGGAAACACAGATACGCTTCTTTTTCGCTGATTAATTGCAACACAACCCAAAGGCTTTTATCTTTTATTTTTATTTTACGTCCCCATAACATTATGACAGATCATATCTTTGAAGAGATGACACCAGTATGCTATCAGGTATGATTTCCAAACAGCCATAAAGCTAGATGCACGGGCCATGCGCTCTGATCACCCGGGTGTCACAGTTTTAATTTGTATTCATTTGGGTAGAATGGAAAGCGCGCCGTTAGACGCCGTCTTCAGCTGAGTGTGATCCTTGGAAGTGCTGGAGATGTCTGCTTGGCATCACACAAAGGCTCCTTATAAATAGTCGCGGTGTGCGGCTGCCTGAATCGCTGTCCTCAGTTGGTCTCTTGGGGAGTTACTTCCAGCGAGACGGATGGACTGGAAGCCTTATCAGAAATATGTGCTTTGAGGAGGAGAGTAACCTGCAGATGAGATGTTTTATGTCTGTTTAACTGTCACATTACGCGTTGCTTGTGTTTTTTTTTTTTGTGTAAGCATACTGAGTCTGGCCATGAGGGGGCGCTCATGTGCGCGGTTTTAAATCACACAGGGTGTGTCTTTTTTCATCCGTGCGTCCGTCTGTGTCTGGCTATCCTTCCCAGCATTGTGCTCTTTGTCTGTCTGCTTATTCCTAAGTGTCTGGCTGACCAAACATTTCCGCTGTTATTCTCTGAGATGGCTATTGATTTTTTTATTATTATTATTTGAAAGCAGTCTGATTTTCAGTGGCCCCCCTCCCTCCCTATCCTACCCCGGACGCCGCCGCTCCCCATGTGTGGTCGCCGCAGCGCTTCAGCAGCGAAACAAAACGCTTCGCCGCTGGTAAATTGTGAGCGTGTCACCGGCGAGCGCCGAGGAGGCCCTTACACTAAAGGGGTCGTGGAGCGTGAGATTAATAGTCATTTTTATCTGCTCAGACCATAAGTTCTGTTAATCCTCTCGTAATGGATGGCAGTTGGCATTATCTGATGCTTTACTAAGATCCATTTCCTCTGATACACATCCAGGAATTCCTTCTCGCGACGGGTTCCCGACTCTAGAGAGACCCGTTTGGACGAAATTAATGGCACGTTCCGCTGCTGGTTACAGGCGCCTTTGCGAGCCTCATCCTGACCTTCTTAACACTCCCCAAAGAGCACAGGCTCCGCCTCCTGAACTGAGAATCTGATACCTTCCTGCGTTGCCAGTGTTACTGTATGTGATGTAATATGCTGGGTAGCTCATTTGTGATGTCATAAAGCCCGTCAGCGGGAGAGAATGTGCAGTCATCCTTACTCGCCGTGGCAACGTGCGGAGTGGTGTCGCATGCTTGGAGATGTTTACTTGCTGGTTGGATACTGAGGTAGCTGACATCACCTCGCCAGTGAGTTAATTTCCCGCTGGTGGTGAGGCTGGAAGAGGGGGATGTAAAAGGGAAGTGGGGGTGAATACCTGGCCGCAGCCCCGCGCTGCCGTGCACCGTGTGATTAATCCCTTAATCAAATGGAATACGTCCCAAAAGCTCCGTATCCACAATTTGCCCTGCCAATCTTCTCTGTGCCGATTCGGGAAAATGTTAATGTGTGCAAATTACACAGCGAGTGGATCTTACGAGGTGGCTCAAAAATGATCACGAACGCTAATTAAATATGTCTGTTAAGCTGTGGTACGCTTGAAGAATTGTGCTTTTTTTAAGGTTGAATATTCAGTAAATTTGCTACCTTAAGACCCCCTGGCGAGTAGTTTTAATAAAAATTTTGGGATTAAGTTTGGGATTGGGATTGAAAACGAGGCTTCAGAATAGAATAATGATGCTTTATCGATCCCCACCCCATCATGTTCTCCATGACACATGTGGAGATCTGTAATCAAACGTTGCTGTTGCTTGCCTTATGTATGTCAGTGATGGTAATATGTGTCTTGGGGGGGGGGGGGGGGGGGGGGTCGTCGTCATCGTTTTTCTTTCCTGGCCTGATTCAGTTTGCAGTCATTAAGCCCACGGGTTCATAGACAGAGTCGTCATCTCCGGAGAACAAACGCTCGAGATGGCAGATTTTTCAGACCACATCAAGGGATGACAGAGACCCCCTCAGACAGGGCCGCGAGACCTCGCCCCCTGCTGGTCACATCTGGGACACCATGCTCTTCTGCTCTGCTGCAGCCACGTGTCACTTCATGCCAGCTGGCTCAGCCACCTGTGCCGTCTGCCCTGCTCAGTCCCCCACACCTTCATGCATTTATACGCTCCCTTACATTTTTTTTATGTGGTTTATTTTGACAGCGGCGCCACAAGCCTGTCTCTCTGTGTTCTGTATAGAACCTTTGATGTGCAGATGTGTTTCTGATGGGCATATATCTGAATCCAGTGCTGAGCTGTGCTCCTTATTTCTGTCTCTATACCTCTCTAATGTGGTCATGCGGCCGGTCATGTGGTCGGTCATGTGCCCCTTTTCCACCAGAGCCTAACCACCTTGGTTTCTGTAGAGGAGTACAGAGCAGCTACAGCTGCAGCTACTTGTTTGTTTGGTCATTTGTTTGTTTACTTGGTTGGTTGTCTGTTATTGGTTACGCTGTAGAAAATCGGTCCAGGGTGCCTCCTAGTGGGTTTCTGAGGATGCGAGTAAATGGAGCGAGGTGTCTGGCACGCTAATATACCTGCCGTATTCAGCCTGCTCCTGAGTGTGTTCCCGCTGAGCGCTGTACCGCGTGAGAATGCCGGCACCTCGCACCTGATGCTGAATCTTAGCTCTGGTCACAGTAATTATGGCCCCTTGGGGAATAACTGTGGTCCACTTGAACTTGTACCCACGGTAACGGTTACCTGGCAACTTGGAAGCAGAGTTCACGGCCTATTGGATGGTATTAACCTTACCTTATGAGGGGACGCTGGCCTTGTCCGTAGAAATGATGTATTATTAATACAGATATTCATTGTATCAATTTAAGGCACATTTGTAGCATTTGGGCAATTAAGATTATCATCAAATTGCTTCTGAAATGTAAAAATATTTTTCATTTGAAAAGTTTCATCTTAATTAACTTTTTTATGATGAGAAATATAGAAGTATATCTGTTATATGAAGTATCTGCGTGCTGTGAGGACAATTGCATTAGAAGGGAGAACTTTTATCTTGTTAAATTGGTTTTTCTCTTTGAAGCTGTTATTGTTTGTGCTTATTTCAGTTTTACACGTCGGCTTGTTAATGTAATGCTCAGTAAGGAGCGTTCGCTTTTAATCTGGTCTTTATTTTAATCCTTTAATGCTGTGTGCTGACTGTACTGCGAGAGTCAGACCCTTTCTTTGTGTGTGGTCATGGGGGTGGCGGAGGAGGAAAAAGGGGGTTGGGGGGGGGGGTGCTCGGTATCTGTCTGCTCTGGCTGACCTTGTGTTTCGGGGGGGTAAAGGGGACAGACGGGATCCAATCTTTACTGTCTGCAGCTGTCGGCGGGAATGGTGAACGCCGCGGCTCTATTGGTCAGCGGAAAGCCGTCCTTTCCCCCGGGTCTGCGATGGACTCTGCCAGCAGGAAGCTGAGGCCCAGTCCTCATGCTTGTCGAGTCAGCACTTGGTGAGATTTGACGGGACATGAAGCGGCTGAGGGGCTTCCTGTGTTTAACACGGTTCAGTCTCCCTTGGGGGGACTGGCACCCCCCCCCCCCCTTTTCACAAGCCAGACTGTATCCATGCTTGTGTTTGTGATTGTGATTTTTTTCACTTGTGTACGCTGCAGCATTCCCCACCTGGTGTGGCCCTCCCAAAGGCCGGCCGGCACCTTTGCGCTCCCTCGTGTAGGTCCTGAGGAGAGGGGGGCTGCCCTGTCGTCACGGAGACGCACGTCGGTGTAGAGGGACAGTGCTCACACGGCATGTGCCCCCCCCGGCATGCCGGTGATGGAGATGTGGGCTGCGTCAGACTCGTCACAATGCAAACCAGCTGCTTCCACAGCCGTCTTCAAATCTGGGGGGGCGGGTTTGTAAACAGAGCGATGAATAACACTGATTGAATGGCGGGGGTGGTGAGGGGGCTTTGTTTCCCGTTAGGGCGCTTCCTCGCGCCTCCTTGGGCTTCTGGGCACGTGGTGCATCTCAGCGGGATCTCCTAGCCACCGGCAGCGTGGTGTGACGCGGTGATCTTGGTCAGTGCCATGAACTCTGAACTTTTTTTTTTTTTTTTTTAAACGCCTCTGTCTGTCTGATACCTGTCCTTGGGTCTAACTTGTTTTATCCTCTAGAGGAAGCTCCCCAGGTATTTATTGACCAGTGAAGCAATAAATACTCCCCCCGCCACCCTGACCTAGATTCCAGGCTCGGCTACTCCGTTCATGGTGTGCTATTCACAAGAAAAATTCTGCTCCAGAGCCTGTGGGATTAACGGGAAAGACCCCCAAGTTTCTTGTGTTTTGTCTTCGCCTCCGACCCGCTGACGCTAGACACACCCCAGCGGTATGTCACTGTCACCGACCAGAACCGCACCCTCCACCCCGCTGCCCAACGCCCGGTTCTCAGGCAGGCTGCCCGGGCACCCTCTGTCTCAGGAAACCCAGGGCGTGTGGACTATTGGCCAGCAGGTGGCATGAGAGAGGGAGCGAGACGGCACGTCTCTGCCTGTGTGACTTAATCGCAGTCTTGCAGTAACACAAATGCCCAGGTACCTCAGTGGTTACTGTGTTTCTGAGCAAACTTACTATGTAGCACTGTAGTTCCCAGTTTGGGGAGTGTCCAGCTGGGAGGACCTGTGAGGATGTATGGAACGGAATCGGATACTGATCCCCATGGGGAAATATTCTTATTTCCTACCCAGCACCGATACACATTGGGTCACAGCGCAGGGTCAGCCAGCGTGTTCTGACATTTAGATATTCAGGGTCTGGGAAAAATGCAGAAAGAACATTAGAAATCACAGAGTGCTGGACAAATTGCTACGTTTGTCTCTCTTGTGGGGATCACAGTGCAGAACTGGAAAGAGACAGATGTTAGGGATTTAAGATCTGGGATTGTTTATTACCTTAAAACGGGCGCCTGTGAAACACCCAGGAGTAGGGCCCGTGTGTGTATGTGTGTGTGTGTGGAGGAGAAGGTGGTCCCCGGTGTCGAGAGGGAAGCTCTCCTGGTGTCATGTGACACTGCTAATGGGCGTGGCCATAAGTCTCAGAGGATGGATGCTTTACAGAGCAGGAAGTATGAGAGTCAGCGGTGGAGGGGCAGTGGGAAAGTGGGAATGTTGCACACCGAGAGGCTCTCCTACTGCTGCCTGAAGTGCGGGGGTCTTCGCAAACCCCATTCTGCAGAGACGCAGATAAATGAACACTGTTAAAGTAATCGTGTGGTGTAGCTTTACTAATGTCTCCGCGAGGGCTCTTAATGTTTAAGAGTTTAAAAATAACCCTGGCCCCCGTTCCCTGGGCCGAGGAAATAACCTGGCCTTAATGTATGACCGCGGGGGCAAGAGGAAGCAGATCGCAGGGCCGATGTTTGCCCTGAGGGATGCACTTATGCTGAGGCTGCTTTCTAAAAAAAAGGCAGCTTTACAGCTTCTGCTTTAGAGCATTCGCTCTTTGCTGTGATCATTTCCGTTTCTTTAGCTGTACGCTCCATGGATTTATTGAATTAGACTTCAACACCGATTTGTGGGACTGCTAAAAAAAAAAAAAACTGGAAATGAGTGAAGTGTTTCTGGACTCTCTGCTGCCCCCTGTAGGTCTATGTTTGTGCACCTCTGAATGAAACAGGCGTGATTCCCGGCAGGAAATTGAAGGCATCGGTCACTTTGATTGGCCAGGATTGTAGTGTTAGCCTTCAGCACCTTTCCCAGGCGTCATAGAGGCTTTGACACGTTTCATTGGGAGGCGGGTTTATCCTGCCTGTTATGTCCGACTTGCTTGTCAAGAGTATTATTTTCCGGAAGGATCTCGGGTCAGATGAATGTATGTGACGTGGAGCTATCCTGGTGCTCTGTGGGGACGTCGGAATTTGGCGTCTCGAAATTATGTCATTTATGTTGATGAAAGAGTGTAGGTGGAGCCCGTGAAACTAAATATTTCTGGCTGCGTGTTATGTGTTAGAAAAGGCAAATACACAGCTAATGACAGTTTTATCTAGCGCTACCGGGCCTAGTCTCGGATCCCGGTTTCCATGGCTGTATTTGTGTGGGTTTTTCTCAGGCATAATGGTGTCCTTTCTTTGCGCCGAGCCCGATTTTGGTCCAGAAGGGCTCATGAACTTTATGCAGGCCGCCCTGGATGGGGGGCCGAGGGGAGTGGTGCGCGTGCGTCTCCGTGGTGCGCGCTGCGAGGGGCGGGCCCTTTTTGGCGGAGGCTGTGGCCGGAGCTCCCTCCCCCCTGGGCTCCTCATGGAGCGTTTGTACCTTTTATTTCTTGTTCTGGAGAAAAACCTGACAGGAATGTTGTAAATTGGAAAGGAATACCTAAAGGCCTTCAGCATAACAGATGTGGTGAATTTGGGGGGTTATAACGCCGATCTGTCCAGTGGCCCGAGTAATAAAGCGCGTCCCCCAGGTAAGGTGTCCTGTAGCATTTCCTCATAATTCTTGCCTCTTACCCTCTGGGCTATAATCCATCTAAAATTAGCTGTGGGTTGGGCCCTGGGCAGAGCAGCGGCTCGCAGAAGCCGCCGCAGGGTGTCTAATAAGCATTCTGTCCCCCTGGACCCCTTTTAATAGCTGTGAAGGTTTAATAAGCTGCCAGTCCTGAGAGTGTGGAACTGTTTTTTTTAAAGGGCCAGGGCCCCTTTCCTGGGCCGCCGCTGGCTCGCATTGCTGCTGCTAGGTCTGTCCTGCGGAACCCCCCCCACTCCCCCCCCCCACACCTTTGCTACCAGTGGCTGAGGAGTGCAGTTTGTGGCTCTGCACTGCCAGCCGGCCCCGAGCCATTGGGTGGCCCGGTGTGCGGTGCGCCGGGCCCTGATTCCACGTTAACCATGTTATTTTTAATGTTTCTTTTTCTCCTTCATTTCTGTGTAGCCTTGTTCCCCCCACCATGGCTGGGAGGGTGCGGTTCGGCACTGGCGGCCCGCACCCGGGGCGAGGCGGCCATCCGCAGCCGGCTGCCTCTCCTCATGCATTACACATGGATCTCAGCCTCTGTTCCGCTATAGCCTGAGGGCAGAGGGGTGGGGCGGGGGTGCCACAGGGGGGCTGAGGG
>JAODKL010000009.1:6494397-6519315 GCA_026780765.1 Petrocephalus schoutedeni | reverse complement strand
TGGGGACTGTGCTCTGGCTTCCCATTGTATGCACATCCTTATTCTCACCTCCACTTGTAGCATGTCAGACATCAGCTCAACTGTCACTCAGTCTCTCCTCTTCTTTGTGCTTCTCTCTCCCTCTCTCCCTTTTGCTTTTTCTTGTTCTCTCTCCCCTCTCCCCCCTCCCTCCCTCCTCTCTCTCCCCCTCTCCCCATCTTTCCTGTCCTCCCTCACTCCCCCTCTCCTTCCTTCCCTCACTCCCCCTCTCTTTCCCTCTCTCCCCACCTCTCCTTCCCTCTCTCTCGACCTCTCCTCCCAGTCTTTTGCTACCTGCTTGCGCTCCCTTTCAGATAGATTCCAAGTAATCTGCTTGCCAGTCACATTGAAAGGCAATGTGCAATCACCTATGTGAGAATGCATGAGCCTTTTATTCCCGTTTGTTTTGCCTTATGCTGCTGCAGAAGGTCCCTCAGCTTGTGTGTCGGGCATCACAGCGGAATCACAGTGAAGTGGCTTACGGTCCTGCTAGTCGATTCAGTCACCTGGACGACGGAAACGCTAAGCCGCAGGCGCCTGCCTGTCTTCCCTGATATGCTGGGGAGACTGTACCACTCTGGGTGGCGCCGGCAGAGTGGAGCTCCCTCGCGGATGCCTCTGAGACCTCTGCTCACTCGGGAAAGGGTCGCTAGTGCCCCATCGACTTGCCCCCTCCCCCAGTGGCCTAACGCTTAATCGCTGGGCACTGCGTGCCAAGGCTCTCTCCCCGCGCCGCTCTCCCAGATGGGCCGGGGACTTTCCGCAGTTGTGGTTGAAGTGGTGGGTCAGGGGATTTCCATCCGAGTCGAGCTGGCTGGTCATTCCTTGGTGGTGAGCGTCTTGCTTTCAGAGAAGCTGGCCACTCTGTGCCTCCTGTCTGCTCGGCCTGTTGAGTGCTCTACCTCCTTCCACTCTGTCCACGTAGGTTTTATATAGCGCCCTTCCCTACAGCGAGCAGGGATTTATTGGCGCGTTACGGTCTTGACGGTGGCTAACTGGTGACAGAAGCTGGCGGACAGACGGGGCACATTGATGACACCACATGGTCGACACGGAAGCGAAAATGAACCTTTGCAGGCAGCACTATCCAGAGGAGGCATGAGAAGAAATCTAAATATTATGTGTGCGATGAGGTCATGAGCCAGTCACATGCTTTACCGATGTCATACTTTTGATTAGAACAATAGAAAATTAAAGAATAATTAAAACATAATAAAATTCCTGTCTAAAGTCAAAGTGTACTTTTTATGTGTGTCATTGAGAGGTACCAATATAATTTGGAATACAAGTGAATTTCCTAATTTTTAGGCAGTGGCTTACTTAGCGGGTGATGCGTGTGACGAAATGTGAGGAAACGTGTGTAGCTGAGATTTATTTTTTGGATGGGAGGCATCTCTGCTTGCCCCCCCCCCCCCCCAACAGGGCTCAGCGTCGCCCTGCCGTAATAACGGACACCCCCGCAGACGCTCGCTGCGATTCAGCCGTGACAGCCTGCGCGATACACGGCCCGTACCCGTCAATGTCTCTCTGTTCCCAAGGAGAAAAAAATCCAAAACAAAAAGGCGCCTCACCATGCAGGCAGTGCGGCCGGCCCGCACGGCCGCTCTGCGCGGTATTTGCCCACTCTCGGCTGCGGTGTGCTGCTTTTCAGCTCTCTGTCGTATTTGCCAAATGTCCGCTTATTCAGGACCTCCTTTGTGCTACCAGGCATTAGCCTGAAATGGTCCTATTTTTCAGACATTGGCCAGCATGGCAGATACCATCTGAAATCACTTACATAAACGTTTGTTTGCACCCGGCTTGGTGTTTGTCATTCATACCCAACAGCCTGCTTCCTCCCCATCCTCGTTTGTGCCTTCCTCTGTTGTGTGTTTCCTGGAATTTATGTTTTTTAATGGCTAATTATAATAAGGGCTGAAAATTAGTAGAATGTATTAGCCATGTGTAATTATACCCTTGTGCCGCTTTGTTCTTGTGGACTTTACCCACATTTAATTTGTTTCTTGCCCTTGTGTATAATTTTCCTGGGTGCGGCTGGTGCTCTGGGCATGTTCCCATTGTTTTAGCCGACAGCCCGCAGATTGACTTTTTCGTGGAGTCCTCTTTGCCAACCTGTGCATGTTCTGTGTTTTTTGCATTCTGTGTGAAGTACATGTCAGGATCTGGTAGGTGTTTGTTGCTGTCCTGTAGGATCCTTGTAGGGATTTGCACTGTACCTCGCCTGTTGATAACTATTTCAATTTATGTCCTAACAAGAGTGGACGTCAAACCAGTATTCTTTGTTATGCTGTAGTTGGCAGTAGTTGTTGTTTATTGCACAGTAATTTGGTTATGAACTCGCCCTGCTCCTCAAAGTCGCATAGTTCCTCGGTCTTCGTGTGTTTGTCCTGGACGACCTTTGGTAGTGGCGTCTGTTTCAGGCCCACTGGCCCATTTTACACAGAGTGCTTTAAACCTGCCAGGGGGAGTCACGTGAATCTGCAAGGACTCCTGGGATTCTGGCTCTCTCCTGTGTGCCCATTTCCCTCGGCTTCCCAGCTTTATGACCATATCACTGTAGACTAAGGTCTTTAATGCCGAAAACTGCTTCAGGTGTCCCAGATGAATGTCTGACCCATACTCTGACCCCAAACTTTGCTCTCTCCTGTATATATGTGTCATCATAAAAGTTCCAGAGCTAAAAGAATACTGGGGAACGGCAGCCGAGGTGATGAGCCGGCACTGCGGTGGGACCAGCCGCGTGTCGTGAGGCTGATTTGGGCCCACTTGGGCCGTCCAAGGCGCTGGCTTTGAAGGAGTCGCGCAGAACCACAGCTGAGGGCGGGAACTGCTGCCAAATACTCAAGGGGGAAAATATGCTCTTTATATAACCGTGTGGCTGCCAACTGTATTTGTGGTTTTTGGACATTTCTCCGGGCTTGAATCAGCGCACGCTTTCCCTCTGGGCCGGTGCTCTACATCCTCGCCGAGACCCCGCAGGCGCTCGGGTGAAGGCTGTTTAGAGCACGTGCCCGTGGGGCTCTGCATCCTCGCCGAGACTCCCGAGTGTTCAGGTGAAGGCTGTTTAGAGCACGTGCATGTGGGGCTCTACATCCTTGCTGAGACCCAGTGGGTGCTCGGGTGAAGGCTGTTTAGCATGCCCAACCCGTGGGGCTTTACATCCGCACCGAGACCCTGCGGGCGTTTGGGTGAAGGCTGCCGAGAGCATGCACCCGTGGGGCTCTACATTCGTGATGAGACCCTGCAGGCACCCGGGTGAAGGCTGCTTAGACCACGTGTCCGTGGGGCTCTACATCTGCGCCAAGACCCCGCAGGCCCTTGGGTGAAGGCTGCTTAGACCACATGTCCGTGGGGCTCTACATCCGCAACAAGACCGTGCGGGTCCTTGGGTGAAGGCTGCTTAGAGCACACGCCTGTGGGGCTCTACATCTGCGCCAAGACCCCACAGGCCCTTGGGTGAAGGCTGCTTAGAGCACACGCCTGTGGGGCTCTACATCCGCGCCAAGACCCTGCGGGCCCTTGGGTGAAGGCTGCTTAGACCACGTGTCCGTGGGGCTCTACATCTGCGCCGAGACTCCACGAGCACCCGGCCACAGGGTTTTGCGATTTGGACGCTGTTTTCGCCTTATCAGAGAGTTTTACAGAGTGACACTTTCCCGCCTTTCAGGACCTTAGTGACCCGTAGGCAGTAGTACTGCTTCGAGACCGGACTGAGATCATCCCTGGAGTTCTCATGATCATTTTAATGCTTATTTTTTTGCAGTTAGTCATCTTAAATTACATGTATTCCCATTACACCAGACTTATTCTTTTGTGCATTTAATTTTCATGGGATGCATACAATGGACTCAGAATCAAAAGTTAGCTATTTTATTTTTAGCACACAGCAAACAGCATTTGATTATTCATAAAGATGGTGGCACCTAAAATAATACTTCAGACCTATATAGTGAAATGGTGCCGGTTGTCTTCCTGGCCGAGACCCACGTTTTAACGTGGTGCTTTAGCAAACGCTATTAGCCACGCTTAACGAGTTTCACGACTTGGCAAGTGGAGGGAAAAAGGTGGCCTGAATTAGATTTTAGCTAATGGAGGGAAAATCCTGGGTCATTCTACTTTTGCCTAGACTGTGCATCTTCGGGTAATTCAATTTTTTCAGGACACGAAACGGAATGATGCAGGGAGCCATGCTACAAGAGCAGCTGAAATGCTTACCAATGCTAGCGTGTCAAAGCTTTCAGGGTAAATACTTTACTGTGGCTTCCTTCAGCATAAAGCTCGTTTTAGGTATTTTTTTATTGAGGTTATTTGGCTAAAAGCCTCTAAACTAGCTAATCCATTTTAAAAGATCTTGATCCATGAATTAGTATTAATTTGTTGAATGTTAAATGTAATTTTCCCAACTGTTGGCCATTCGTTTGTTGCCGATATCTTAGCAGTTATTAACGTATAACAACAGAAACTGTTGTTATGAATTGTTCAGCCTGGACTGCTTAGGAAAATCAGTTATGGTGCTGGTTTGCTTTTGGACAGTCTCCCGTCCCGGCTCAGATTCCTTTGCGAGGTGTTAATGTGAGAGTGATGGGCTTCTCTGCGCCCTCATACCATCATTCGAGGGGTGCGGGGGGTCGTTCTCCTCCTTGGGGAGCTCGCAGCTTGTCTACCGTAAGCACATTTCGGTCGGCTGAGGTAATCCTGTGATCCAGTTGTGAAAGTGCTTATAACATGCCCAACCAAGCTGCCTTTGATGCTGTGAACGATCTGTTTTGGCCATTGCTTTGGTTACTTTGGTTTGGTCGCTTTGAACCCCCCCATACCTCCCGGCTCGGTTTTCAGCTCCGCTGTCTTATGTTAGTGCCTGTAATGGAGCTCATGTGGAAGCTCACTCCTGCCTCCCTCGCCTTTGTTTTCTCATCTGACCGGAGGCTCGCTCTCTCTCTCTCTCTCTCTCTCCCTCGCTCTCTCGCTCTCTCTCTCTCTCCCTCGCTCTCTCTCTCTCTCTCCCTCACTCTCTCTCTCTCTCTCTCCCTCACTCTTTCACTCTCTCTCCCTCTCTCTCTCTCTGTCTCTCATCTGCCCGGCCTGTGTCCCGGGTACCAGTGCTGCTTGTTGCCAAAACCAAAAAAAAAAATGTCCATTTTTGTGCAAGCCGCCATTTTTCGAGGAACTTGCTGAAGGTAATGGCTTAGCTGGTGAGGAATACACGTGTAAAAAAAAAAAAAAAAAAGCTTAAAAACATTGAGGAGAGCCAGGATCAATGTCGGAATGACTCAAAGCACAGCTTCGCTTATATAATGTATATTAAATGTGTTATATGGGAAATGATTGGCTGTAAGAGGCCACTCGCCGGCATCCCGCAGGGCTAACAGGAGCTGAGTGTCTGATAGGACCCGTATCAGAAGTACCCTCATCTCTCTTGCCGCTCCTGGCATCGCGCTGCTGGGTTAGCTATGACTTCACAGGTGTTTAGACCGCGTGGTTGTTTGCAGAGTCCTGTGTGGCATGGTGTCCCGATGCGGCCTCCCCACCCCCCCGCACTCGCGAACCTGCAGCTTTCTCCGGCTTACTGCTGGACTCCGGCTCCTGTCGTCTCACTTTGGCATGGGTCGGTAAACATCTGTTATTTTATGTAAAACAAAAAGTAACATGTAAAGTTAAACATATGGAAACACTTAGGAACAGAATGTCACAGTGATTTAAAAATCTGCATTTTCTTTGGTTAAAAAGTTTCCATTAAATTGCCCTGCCCCCAGCCCCGGCCCACTCTTTTACGACCTTGAGGAAATAAGTCAGTCTCCCTTTTATTGCTGTATTTCATTATGTTTTTCACGTACTGAAATCTGCGAGGATTAAAGTAATGATCTTTGTTTTTCTTTACTGGGTTGAGCTGGTAGATACCGTACGTCAATTTTTCCCCCAAGTCAATAAATCGGTTAAATGCGGTTCTGATAATCATGCCTTGGCAGGTAGACATGGCCTACACCTTCCACACACGCTTGCACTAGTCTGTTAATAACTGAGGCAAAAACTCAGATATAATAAATAATATTCATGCAGCCTGCTGAATGTAGTGGAAGGCAGAAGGTGCGGTCTGGGCCGTCCGTCGTCCGGCTGATTGAGACGTGGGATTCTTAGAGCCTTTCAGGAAGTGATCGCTCATCCGTGGCACTTGGTGGTGTAATTATGCTCACCTCGTCTTCTTAAATGCAATACTAAACCTTTCTCATATCATGTGAGCTTAGCGATGTTGGACGGGCCGTGCCCTGCTTGAATAATACCAGACAACTGTTCAGTTCCAGGGGTCGTGAGCAATACTGGGTGCTTGCCAGGGTATAAATGCACGTGACCATTTAGGGGAATGGGCAGCTGTAGTGGTTGAGCGAAAAAGTCCTTCTGTGCTTTGATGTGATGGAGGCTGACGGCTGTAAACTCTACTGTGGGTCAATCGAAACAAGGTGGGTTGAAAGTGAAGCGCGTGTCAGCTGAGCAGATGTAGGGTGCTCGCCTCGTCCCCAGGCTCCGGAGGGCCCCTTGGTGCGGGTCGCCTGCCCGCTTAATTGAGGATTGTCCTTACTGGAAGGCGCAGTGAAAAGGGCTCGCCTCTGGAGCCTCTGGGACGCGGTCACGCCCGGAGGCTGCCGTCATGACAGGCCTTAAAGCCGCGGCTTAACGACGGCTGTAAAGGGCCGTGGGAGCGTGTTGGTCACCTTCTGATGACTGCCATCTGGGGAAAACGACCTCTCTGGCGGAGTAAATGCTTAGCGGGGTGAATGGTTAACCGTCTTCCTACATGTCGTTTTGCTTCTCTTTCAGCAAATGGGGGCGGGGTGGGGGGGGGGTTGGAGCGGTATAGAAGGGACACTAAAAGCAAGGGTTAGCGCAGCGGCCCGTTTTAAGGCTCTCCTGCCAAGCGTCGCCGCACGGCTGGCATAAGCAAACGGAGAAATGTTTGAGGTGTTCGTTAAATGTTTTGCCCTCCTAGTCTTGCCAGTCCTTCCTGGTCCATACTTCCGGGACAGTCTGCTGGCCCCGTCTGTGGCTTAGTCCGGCTGTAGCTTTCCACTGTCTCAGTCCACTTGTTTATTTCTGCATCCTGCTGTGGGCCGCGGGGTCGGCGGGTCTCTCGGCTCGTTAACGGACTCCAGCATCGCCGCGATCGGACCTCCGTAGCCGTCCCGGTCTCTTAACGCCCTCTGGGCCAGCGTCCTGTCAAGCTGCGGTCCGTCTGATGATGCGCGTCGTCTCATCTCGACGGGCCCAGGTACCGGGGGGGGGACAACTTTGGGCGGCGGCCGTGGCGTAATGTCCCGTGCATTACCACTAAGCCGATCGCATCCTGTAATGCGTTTGGAGGATAAATAAATAAGCGGCCCTCAGGAAGTCATTACGCAGAAGAGCGTCTCCTGGAAGCTTGAAACGGGATAGTCACACGGGGCCCTCGCGCGGCGGAGTGCATCTGGCCGGGGACCCTGGAGTCACTAATCGCCTGGCGGGTGCGTATGGGTGGGCTTCCATTAACTATTTACATTAATGTGACCGGACTAATGCATCCATTTGTTGTTGAAGATGCTTTGACCCCCCCCCCCCCTTCTGATGGATGTCCCCAGGTATTGGAGGCATGGAAGACGTAATTCTGAAGTCGGCCACTGTCTCATCAAGCCCGGCATGCCCCGCCTTCACGCCCCTCAATTTCGAAGCTACTCCGATCGTGAGAGTTGCCGTTGAGCCCAAACACCCAAGTGAGTGCGCACCCTCCCAAACACACACTCCACACCCCTTGCCTAAGAATCATCTCTTACCGCCATTCGTGATGGCTGAACAACTAAAAAAGAGTTAATTTTATGACATCCTCCTTTCTGGCTCTGGTTTGAGGTGACGTTTATGAGATGGGGGTGAGATCTCCGTATGGAGTCTATTAGCCAGCTTAGCTTTGCTTTAAAAAAAAAAATAAAATCCTCCTCATGTCAGTAAATGAACTGTCTTTTTCCACCTTTTACATAACCTCCCTGAAAAGTTTTTTTTTTTTGACTTTGTTCCTGTACCAAGCTGTGATAAGAGCCATTCATGAGCTTTCAGTAAAATTTGCATGTATAATTAGCTCAGAAATACATTTCATTTGTGTCTGAGTTATGCCTCAACTTCTGAGCTGTAAAAACTTTGTGGACGGTGGTTTTTCTGGGACGTATCAAACCGCTTTCCTTTCTGTTAGCTGTAAATTTGGACAGCGTTTATTTATATGTCTCTGAACTGTGAGCTCCTCTGCATTTACTGTCGAAAGAAATAAGTGAAGTTTGCAGCTTTTTCATTACTGCTCTGCCTCTCTGACATCATGTATGGCTCAGTGGGTCATGACTCTGTGCCTGAGATCAGAAGGTCACCAGTTCGGATCCCCTGGCCTGCATTGCCTTCACTGCTGTCTCTCTGGGCATGGCTCTGAACGCCCAGTTGCTCCTGAAACTGGCTGACCCTGTTTTCTTAAAAACATTTGTTAGTTTGGATAAAAGCTTCTGCTAAATATATTAAATATAAATGTAATCTCTCCCTTACTGCCGACCAAATTCCATTTAATTCGACGTCAGCATGGTGGATTGAGCTTAGCTGATGTGTTGATGTGGCAAACCTGGATGCATTTTTAAAATGTTATAAAAATAACAACAATAATAATAATAATAACAATAATAATAATTATCTTTGCTGGAACATGTCAGGACTGGCCGGTGGAATGATGTGCAAATGCCAGGTTAAAAAAAGGTTTTGAAGACAGATGTGAAGGAAGGTTTAATGTCAGCTGCCAAATATTGATTTGAAAACATAGATTGTTATCCATAAATTTGGCAGCTATGTGGTAGAATATTAATACCTCAAATGTCCTAGTATTTGAAACTGTTTTTTTTTCATATGTTCATATGTCTGTTCATATGTTTTTTGTGTGCTGTATGTTCCTGAATGTCTGTGTTCGTGTGTGTCTGTTTGTGTATATGCACGCATGCATGCGTGCGTGTGTGTGTGTGTGTGTGTTCATGTACATGCATATATGTGTGTGTGTGTGTGTGTGTGTGTGTGTGTGTGTGTGTGTGTCTGCGCCTGCGCACGCATGCCTCCCCAGCTGAGATGTCTAAACTGGTGCGTGGCATGAAGCTACTGAACCAGGCCGACCCATGTGTGGAGGTGCTGATCCAGGAGAGCGGGGAACATGTGCTGGTCACTGCGGGGGAGGTACATCTGCAGCGCTGTCTGGATGACCTCCGGGAGAGGTGAGCGCTCGGCTCAGAGGTCACCGGCCACGGCAGATCAGAGGCAGATCAGAGGCAGGCGGGCAGGCAGGCAGGCAGGCTGCTGATACCAGCCCAGCTCCAGTTTCAGGGTCCCTCTTCTTCTAGCCAGTCATTTTGAGGTATGTGGTTGATGTCATGTTAAATCTGCCTGCTCACTTTCTAGCTAAAAAACCAAGCAAAAGTCCGCAGTCTTTCTTTGCATTGTTGACTGTAGCGTAGGCTTAACTGTAATATGTGACTCAGGAAGTGTGGGGTGGGGGGGGCTTTTCACATCGGGGTCTGTGAGACGCCAGCTCCTGTAACTGAGTGAGGAAACCGCTGGAATGGAGGACTGTCCGACACCGGCCGTCCGGCTGAAGGGCTGTTGTCATGACAACCCCTCCTCCAACCCCACCCCCACTTAAACCCTCCACTTTGGCCCATCATTTACACCCTAATGGCGATGTGTAATCTTCAGGCAGTATAATACATGATAAAGGACCCTTGTATAGAGCATTAGGGTTTTTGAGTCCTTTACAGGCCATCAGCTTCTAAGAGCCCGAATTTCACATTTATAAAGTGATATGTCAGATGGGCGCGGAGTGCCTTTAATTGGTTTAAGATGGACAGACACCCAGCCGAGTGGTTCCTGCTTCTCCTGAGGCGATGTTACTCACTCTGCTGGGTATTTCGAGATATCTCATGAGTGTGTTTTTTTGGGTATTTCCTGGGATACGGGAGTCTGCATATACAGGGGATGGATTAACTGTCCAGAGACACGCAGGGTAGTGGGCCTGCAATTTTATTGCGATTAAGTAGCTGTGACCGGTTCTCTTTGAGTGCGTTACTGGTAATTTGTTTTATTCCGTGCCTTGAAAGAACACAATGGTGGTAATTATTGTCTTTTGTTAAAAAGACCTGAAGCCTGAAAAAAAGATCTGAATTATATTTAAAAAAGCACAGAAATGTATGTTTTTAATTGACTTTATTCTCTTAGCTGTGTTAGTGTTGGGTCACTATTAGGGTAAAGGTTATGTTTTTGGGTTCGGTGTGAATGTTATTGTTATTGTTAGGGTTAGTGTTAGGATTAGTATTAGTGTTATTGTTAAGGTTAGTGCTAGTGTTGGGATTTTATGGGGGGTGGGGGTGGTTGGGTTGTTTTTATTGTTCTGGTTAATTTTAGGGTTAGACTGCGTGCTGCCTGTTCAGTTAATTGCCAGCTAGGAGACCGAGCTTGTTTGAAATGTGCTAACAGGATGTTTATTTTTATATAACACTCATGAAAGCATACAATATCTGGCATTAAAAAGGTCTTTAATAATTCAGTCAGAGATTGTAAATTTGAAACACAAATTGGAGGAGAAAATGAGTGTTGTGTGTCGGCTTTCCTGTGATACTGTGAAGGTTTAATTAAGCGATGAACCCCCCCCCGGGTTTATGGGGTCACCGCGGGCAGCGCCCAGGGCGCCTATGATGCCCGAGCGTTTGTGATGCGGTGCTGGGCCTCCCACCACCCTCGGAGTGATGTAATGCCATGTAAATCCTCCCTTACTGTAAGTGCCATTTCCCAGAGCCAAGTGGCCCGACCTGGGCCTTTTTAAGAGGGACCTCTGAGCGGAAACCATTAAACGGGTCACGCGGCTCCGAGAGGCTTTGATGGCTTTGCCCTTTACGACGGGGACACTGCCGGTCAAAGAGTTTGATTTGTGCGCTCCATCGCCGTCGTTAAGTCTCTCGCGCTCCGTGTTAGTGCAGCCGCGATGGTCTCTCTCTTCTCCATTGTGGCACAAAGATTTCAGAACCTTACTGGCAAGGGAGCTCAGGTCAGGATGGCAGCCTGAGATTATCAGAAAAGGGTGGCTTTTTACCTGCGTCTGCTCGCATGCAGCCACTGCGGGCACGTAGCTTCCTCCCAGACCATCAGAGGAGTACCGGAATAAAGCCCTTAAGTGATTAATTACGAGAGCAGCAAGTCAAACCGGTGAGCGAAGGGTTAAAGCACTTTTCCTGTTTTTGGAGAATAGAGAGGTGGGGTTGAAGTTTCCTCATGATCTCATAAATGATTTTGAAACCTTATTCCTTAGTCTGTAAGTTACTAAAGAGGCTTCTGAGATCTCGCACTTACTGTTCCAGGTCAATAAACCTTTGCTTAGTGCAGCAAAGCTGATTTAAAATGTTAGATTGTAGAGGTGGTCAGGTACAGCTTAATGGTGCTGCATTGATGCCAGCGATGTGGAGTGAACAGCCTCTCAGTGTTTGTGTGTGCGTAAGTGTTGCTGGCCGACCATAACACTATTTATTTGGGGGATGGTATAGTGTAAAAGGGCTAATCTGCCCTGTTTTTACTCTTGGTGAGCGGTATCAACATTTCCACGTCTCGTGAAGGTTTTCAAGATTTCTGCGGTCATTGTTATTGTGGAGTTTTTCTGCCCCAGTCCTTTGTCTGACACTTCTGCTGGTTTTTTAGAAGGAGGAATTAATTTCTCATTGAGCCGGGTGAAATCTCGTGCTACAAGCGTGCTCACCCACAGAAGGGAGCGCAGCTAAAATACACCTGCGACGCCTCCAGTGCCCCCAACTGGCCAGAAATGGAAGTGTGCCTCTCTTTGGCCTTTCTCTGGTCATATTGTTAAAAGCCTCCTGCAGCAAGCAGGACATGTGGGTCAACTGACCCCCCCCCCCCCCCCCCCCCCCCCCCAGGATGAAGAGAGGTCTGTGGGAAAACAATGGCAGGCTTGACCCCCGTGCTGGTGGGCAGGGCTAGACGGACACCGTTGCCACCAGCTGACCTCCTGCCCTGGCGGGAGCAGTTAAAAATATCGCCTGGGACACACGTCCGGCCTGAAGGACGAGGCAGGCCTGCGTGCCGTTTGATGGCCTGTCTCACCTGTTGTGCCTTGGAGTCAGGCCCCAGCAGGGGGCCATCCACTCGCCAGCCAGAGAGCGGCCTCCTTTGTGGCCGCCATGGCCGGGCAGCTGTCAGGACACGCCTCTGTCCTGATAACGGGCGGCCATATGTCCGCCGTTTCCCGTTACACGTGCGCTCGGCTCGGACCCACGCGGCTGTTCTCGTTTGTCCCACTGTCACGGATGTTCAGCTCTGTCAGACAAACGGCCGCGTTTGTCAGAGAACAAATGTTACGTTTGCAGATTTCTGTCTGCACGTTAAGGCCCTCTGTGTCGCCCCAGCTAACCAGAGCGGCCTTCTTTTTGTGATTATTTCTTTAATGGGATTTGGGGTGGGTGCAGTCGCGACTCTCTGCTGCAGTCGCGAGAAACTCTGCTGCAGCTGTGACATAATAATAAGAATAGTAATAATTTAAAGAGGAACAGGCATCTTGTTTGTCTGACGTGACCCCTACTGGCGTCTGTAAAATTCCCTTTAGACAATCTCTCGATCATTTGGAAAGCGCAATGTCTGCAGCAGGTGACTTGTAAGCATTCTAAAAAGGATTAACTGCTTTTTAATTGTTTTTATTGGCTTTCTGCCTGTCTGGTTCCAGACCAATTAGAATTCTCCTTGTTGTCTGAGAGTGGAAGCCACACCTGCATTACCATATTAACGAGACACAGCGCTGTCTGTTTTCACGCGGATGTCCGTATCGCCACGTGATCCGACGGGTTTTACTTTTTTCTTCCGTCTTTTGTTTCTTATTGCTGTTCATTTTTGTCTCTTTTTAATAATCCTTTTAGAGAGAAACGGTTCCCACTCGTCTTACAGTCTTTCTGCTGGTGCATCCTATTTTTATATCAGCCATTCAATATAGTGATGAAACACTTACTTTCCTAAGAGCTTCTAATTCAGAAATGGGTAAAGTGTCCATTTATGTCCATGTTGATTTAGGGTGTCTTTTGGGGGGTTGTCTTTCTTAGGTTTGCCAAAATACAGATCAGCGCTTCTAAGCCCATCATTCCGTTCAGAGAAACGGTCATTCGCCCGCCGATGGTAGACATGGTCAACGAGGACCTGGGCAAGCAGCAGAAGGTGGCCGTGGTCCGCCAGACCAAGGATGAGCCGCCGCGGCTCCCCGAGACGGTGCAGGTGGACCCCGCGGGCCTCGTCACGCTCACTACCGCCAACAGGCTGGCGGCGGTGGGAGTGCGGGCGAGGCCGCTCCCCGAGGGAGTCACCCGGCTGCTGGAGGCCAGCGGCGAACTCATCCGCACCATGGAGCTCTTCAACATGTCGGCCAAGGAGGGCCGGGCCCTGAGGATCAGCGGTAAGACGCTGGAGGGCATCCGGGACCTGAAGCAGAAGCTGGAGTCGCACATGCAGGGCCACAAGTGGAGGAACGCCGTGGAGCACATCTGGGCGTTCGGGCCACGGCGCTACGGGCCCAACATTCTGCTCAACAGCCTGGATGGGTACCGACGCCCGTCGGTGTGGCAGTGCCTGGAGAGAGGGGGTGGGGACAGCAGTGGGGGCGGAGACAACATGGGTGCTGGGGATGGCGTCAGGGGCGCGGACAGCAGAGGGGGCAGAGACAGCGGTGGAGGTGGAGACAGCAAAGGGGGAGGGGATGGCGTAAGGGGCGGGGACAGCAGAGGGGGCGGGGACACCGTAAGAGGCGGGGACAGCAGAGGGGGTGAGGATGGCTGCTTCAGGAACTTTGACAACAGCATCGTCAGCGGCTTCCAGCTGGCCACCCTGGCAGGGCCCATGTGTGAGGAGCCCCTGATGGGCGTGTGCTTCTCAGTAGAGAGCTGGGACATGAAGTTCCCCAGACAGGACTCCATGGAAGGGGGCGAGGCTCAGGAGAAGGCTGAAGAGGAGTCCCCAGTGTCAGGGGATGCGGTGACCAGCAGGGCCCAGGCCAAACGCAGGAATGAGGCGGCACTCTCCGACTGCTACGGGCCCTTCTCCGGACAGCTAATCGCAGCCATGAAGGAGGCCTGTCGGTACGCCTTCCAGGCGAGGCCCCAGAGGCTCATGGCTGCCATGTACACCTGCGAGATCATGGCCACTGCAGAGGTGCTGGGTAAGATGAGCTATACGTGATAATGAAATGGGGAGTTGTCCTATTGGAGGGGCCTGGGACCTCCAGGGCTGAGGGCTGTACATGTGGGGGCTCTGTGCAGGATGGATGCATGCCGTCCCTTCCCTGTCCTTAGAAGCACACACAGGAAGTGGCTCTGCCCGCACTTAATTGTAAGCCACTCTGTGACCCTGGCATTCAGCTGCAGTGATGTCATCCTGCAGTGCTTCAGGAAACGGCTGGGGGGGGCACATGGAGGGGGTCGCTGCATCCATCTCCATGCATGCAGGGCCTCGCCCCATGAGAGTCTGCCACAGGTCGGGAGGGGTAAATGGGCCCGTTTTTCCTCCTTGTTTTAAATGCTGTTTTGGGGGCATTTCTGAGCAAGCGTTTCCAATAAGGTGCTTTTTCATAGACCACGTGCTGCCCCGGTCTCCCAACTTCCCAAGGATAGCATTTACTGTAACATAGCGGCAGATCAGTTATCTGATCCCTGAGCCGGCAGATGTGGGACAGGCAGTGTTTTTGTGCTAATTGTCAGGAAATGATTGAGATGCGTGTTTGAGACACATGACAGTGGGAAAGTGAGTTTTTCCCCTTATGAATCTGTTGCTGGGGTGTTGAGGGTCTCTGTCACCTCAGTTTCCAGATGTGTTGGGAAACGCTTAATGTCACACTTTCTGTCTCCCACAAAATATCGGGCTTGAGGGAACCTGCTCTGTTTTTAAGAGCTGGAGGGGACACCTGATCACATGTGCGTGTGTGTGTGCACCCCCAGGGCGCGTCTACGCCGTTCTGTCGAAGAGGGAGGGCCGTGTCCTGCAGGAGGAGATGAAGGAGGGCTCCGAGGTCTTCATCATCAAGGCAGTGCTGCCCGTGGCCGAGAGTTTCGGCTTTGCGGATGAGATCAGGAAACGCACGAGTGGCCTGGCCAGCCCTCAGCTGGTGTTCAGCCACTGGGAGGTGAGTTTGCAGAGGCTTGGAACTGGTCGGAGTGGGTGGGAACCAGCCGTGGAGGGCGGCGGAGGGGGCTGGTCTTACCTTAGTGAAACGCGCCGGTCTGGCTGCCACACCAGTGTCACCCATACCTTTCCATTAAATAATTCCAAACTTCAGTCCCACACAGAAGCTCTTGCAAGTTCATATTGACACAGCATATTGACATTAACGCAACCTTCTGCGGTTCTGGTTCATGTTTGTGAGTAGGGTGCCGAACACAAGCTACTGAGAAGTTGGATGGCAGGGCGTTTATGTCACGAAAATGTCACTTACTGTTGGAAACACGCCCCTTTTCCGCGTTTGAAGTCGAGCAGAATTTTGTTGCACAAACGCACCAGAAGTGTTAACTGATTGGCCGGCGATGATGCTTTTGGGAGACGCTTCTGTTTTGTACTGGAAAAAAATTCTTTTCGTAGCAGTGGGTAGCACTCTGAGGTAGTCAACCAGCTAGCTAGATAAAAGATAATGTAGCCTAGGGTAAAGCAGCCAATCAGGTGCGTGCTGGACCCCACGAGTGAGCTGCGGCTCACGCTTTAGTCTCGGTGAGAGTGACGAAAGCTGTTTGTGTGAGAACCTGTCACCTTCAGGCATTAGGACCCAGGGGACTCCATGTGGGTCTTTCCTAACATCATGAGAAGGTCATGTACGATTCGCCTCCGCGATCTCTGTCCCTGCTGCTCTGTGCTCTCGCTCACTCTCTCTCGCTCTCCCCACCAATACATTGGCCATTTCTGTCTTTGTGGACACTACACGGACTTGATGGAATTAATGGAAATAATGTTTGTGCTGTGTTTCTTTTTTTTAAACTCCCACACTGGCTAAAAAAACACAAATGGTAAACAAAAAACGGTGCTTTTAGTTTGGTTTAAACGCAGATGTAATGTTTTCAAGTGGCACGCATCTGTTTGTAGGAGTGGCCGTCTTTGAGGCTGTGAGGCTTTCTGAGAGCGAGTCCCCTCGGTGTGACTCAAACCCACGCAGGGCACGCACGCACACACACACACACACACGCACAGACTTGTGTACCTATCTAAATGGGGACCTTCCATTCATTTCTATGGGAAAAACCCTAATCCCAATCACGACACCCTTAACCTCAACCCAGTCCTAACCTTAACTATAAGTAACCAACCCAAATACAAGACTTTTTGCATTTTTAGTTTTTTGATTGCATTCACAGATTTTTATAAAATTGAGGTCATTCAAATGGAGACTTGAAAAGATGTCCCCAAAAGTAGGGCCATTTCAGGTTTTACAAGACTTTGGGGACATTTTGGTCCTCAAATGTGATCTATGCAAACACGCACACACACAAGCACACATGCGGTGTTTTTGCTCCTTTTCCCTCATCAGAGCGCTCTCGAGGCTGGAAGTGGGTGTGTGTTCCTAGCCTGTAATTTGGGAGCGTGGAGTAAGCACCGGGTAAACAGAGTAAGACAGAGTACCCATACTATGTGCATAGCGGGTTTGCACGCTGGCCCGCAGTGACCCCCGATCTGTAGAGTGCACATGATGAATGGGAATCTGGGCTCGAGGCTTGTTAACGGAGGGGGAAGGCGCTCAGACATGCCATGTCACGTGCTGGGGTGTCATACCTGTGCCTGGCTCACACGCAGGCGCCCCCCACTGACACCTCGCCATCTGCCGGCTGGCGCGCGTTACCCGGGGCGACGGGGCCACGCGCGGGATGGAGCAACACGCCGGCCGTGAAGCCGCGGGCCAGGTCAGGCCGCGCGGCCCTCGTTGTCCGAAAATCAAACGTAGTGCTAAGAAACCGAACATCCCTTAAGACTTTCACCGCAATTAGCAGATTTTGTTTAATCATTGCCATTCCGCTACAGCTTACTTAATATAGCCGATCCATTCGTGCCACACATCAGCTCACTGCTGTAGGAAGGGATGTTTTAGTGTGGTAGCGCAGGTTAAACACTGCTCCTCCGGGTTTACCGGCATGACCCTCCTGGGATTCCAGCCTGTACCTTCCGTTCGCGTGAAGCACCTCGCCGCCTCCTGGCCCAGCTCATTAATTACCAAACGTCTTCCTTAGGTCCTTTTTACTCCCTGCTATAATTGCTCTCTTATCACTATAATGTTTCTATGCATATTTAAATGGTGTCTCGCCATTTATTTTTCTGGTTTTGCAAGTCAAGTTATTGCTCTGTTAAAGATGCCTTTCTCATGTGTTTGCCGTCTTCTCTGAGGACACATGTGCCCCGGGGGTTGTGGCTGGTTGCCAAGATGTTCCCCGGTGAGGCCCCGCCCCCTCACCAGCACCCTGTCACCTCCCATTGCTCTGGTTGGTATAAGCTTGTCAGTCACAGGGTCTGATCTCCATCTGGAGCCGTACCAGGGAGGTGAGGAGCAAACGTTTCCGAAAAGGCTCTCTGTGGAATCAGGCTGCCCATGTCGGGAAGCTTTTCATCTGTGTGAACCTGTCGTTTTTGTGTCCCACAGTAATGCACGTTTCTCTCTCTGCCCTGTGAGCTGAGTAGCAAAATACAGAATGAAATTGAAATTAGTCGCATATTAATTGTGCTGTGTTGAATGACACAGCGGGCTGCATCTCTGTGCCCATCATTGGAAGACCTGGTTCGAGACTCGGCAGAATAATCATATGTCCGTGGGCTCATGAGCAAAGCACTCAACTGCCAGTTCCAGGGCTGCTACACACTGGCTGACCTGAAGGCCACCTTGTCCGGCATCTAACTTCTCCCATGCCCCCTGAAGGGCCACCTGCTGGCTGTACTAAGTCACTGCAGGGCCAGTATTAATTAATTACTACCACCTGACATGCCTATCTATGTGCAATCGAATGTATTTGGGAAGTAAACTAAGGCTACATTTTTCAGAGATGTAAAGCAACAAAATACAAATACTATATTTTAAAAATGTATATAATTGCATGCAGTGCACCTGAGTGTAGGCCTGCAAGATTCTGGGTACAGTATGAACCATAATTTTATTTTTCTCTCAGAATTGAGATCATGATGTTCTTCTTGATATATTTATTTTCTTTATTATCTTATTTTGCATTTAAATTGTCTTTATAAAGGTGGAACAAACAATTGTACTGACACACATGCATGATACAGCCCATCGGTATTTTACTAGACGACTTTTACTTGAGCAACATTTTCGGTGTGGTAAATGTACTTTTGAGAATGACAGTTCAGTGCATCTTCCTCCACTCCATTTGTTGCCAGTTAGCTGTTATTAATTAATTCACAGTAACTACCCGCTATTTACACACCCTGCTGGTAGTGCAGAACTGATGCTTAACTTAAATGAACACCACTAGGTTGTTGCTTATAATTATATGCCTCCAATTGTCTGGTTATGAGCAGTGACTGTGAAGGGTATACAGCTGTGGTGAAACAGTAGTTACTGCTTTGTGGGAATAGTTCCTGAATGAGCTCACCAAACCGCCCCTGCAGTGCTCAGGGTCGTTCATGTTTCTGGTTTCCGTTGTTTTTGGTCAAGCTAACATGTCCTCCTGCCATGTGCATTTTCAGAGTATAATTTGGTAGCCATGTTGGTGTGCCGCATTCATCAGGATGGGTCATGTGACCATGCTACTTAGTCATGTGACCATGCTGCTTGGCATGGGCAGCACCACCTTTCTCCCCAGGATTTAATATCATCAATTTTTAGTGGTTTTTAGGTCTTGTAGGCATTCCTGAGAGGTTTCATTATTTTCTGATTTAACAATGTCAGAAGTAATGGTTACCCAAATATCTTTAAACATCTCATCAGTCTGCAATTAATCTTTTGCACTGGGTTTAATGTAATTTATAATTTAATGTGTGCTTACATTGCATACCTAATGGTAGATGATGTTATTCATGTATCAGTGCTATGCCTTCTGGTTATGGATTGAAATAAGGAACTCTTAAGGGACTATAATTTTTAAAAATATACTTCTTTTACATTTACCATTACGTTGTCAATGGTGAGACTCTGTGTCTGTCCTTAATATGTAACTTTTCAGCTATGCTGTTACAGTCAGTCTCTATGTGTGTGCTGTTTAGCAAGCTTTCTATGTGACACCATAGGGGTCCAGGGACAGTCCCCTCTGTGTCAGTCAGTGGGTCCGGGGACAATCCCCTGTGTGTCAGTCAGCGGGTCCCCAGACAATCCCCTGTGTGTCAGTCAGCAGATCCCCAGACAATCCCCTCCATGTCAGTCAGCAGGTCCTCAGACAATCCCCTCCGTGTGAGTCAGCAGGTCCCCAGACAGTCCCCTCCGTGTCAGTCAGCAGGTCCCCAGGCAATACCCTGTGTGTCAGTCAGCAGGTCCCCAGGCAATACCCTGTGTGTCAGTCAGCAGGTCCCCAGACAATCCCCTGTGTGTCAGTCAGCAGGTCCCCAGACAATCCCCTGTGTGTCAGTCAGCAGGTCCCCAGACAATCCCCTGTGTGTCAGTCAGCAGGTCCCCAGGCAATCCCCCGTGTGTCAGTCAGCAGGTCCCCAGGCAATCCCCCGTGTGTCAGTCAGCAGGTCCCCAGGCAATACCCTGTGTGTCAGTCAGCAGGTCCCCAGACAATCCCCCGTGTGTCAGTCAGCAGATCCCCAGACAATCCCCTACGTGTCAGTTAGCGGGTCCCCAGACAATCCCCTCCGTGTCAGTCAGCGGGTCCCCAGACAATCACCTCACAGCCCAGGGGGTTATACACATGACTTTAATGGAGCTCTGTCTAGGACATGTTTGCTCTGCTAAGAGCAGCTAATTAAATTTTATGTTTAATTCAAACCTTACATGGGTTTTACTGCTTCATGGTTTTTGGAAACCCCTAAATGTGGCCTTTGTATTCTGGAGAAAAGGACCCTTATTTTACTCAGAAAAGTTAAGACCTCTGTGTCTGCGCTTAAGAAAAGAAAAAATCCTGTTAACCACCTCTGCGTCCCCCTCCTCCCCCACAACCCCCACTATACATAAACGCTACCATCAGCTCTTCAGATCCTACATTTTTCTTCCCTCGTGTCAAGTTTTGGGGCTTCAGAGAGGCAGAGAGCTACATCGCTACATCACTCTCCTCAGGTGCCTTCGAGATTTTTCTGGAAGCAGACCTCGGACGGAAATACCGTCCATCCCGGCAGAAGACGGCTTGTGTTTTTTTTTTATTTTTAATATTTTATCTTTGTTAGAGGGTAAAATAATTTCTTGAGCCTTCATGATGACACAATGGCCCAAGATTCCCTAAGTTTGGCTCGTCTGTATATTAACAGTCACGTACAGACATCTTTTGAAACCAAAACTGCATTAGTGTTTTATTAAGGCCCAGAGTTAAGCAGATTCTAGTGCTGGACAGGACACTTTACGACTTCCCCCCTTCCCTTTTTTTCTTGCTCTGCTTGGTGGGGGGGGGGGGGGGGGGTCCTGGAAGATGTGCGTGTGTGCGCATGTGTGCGTGTGTTTTTTTGTTTTGGGGGGGTGTTAGGTTTTTTCAAGCTGCCATTCCATGACAGTTCAGTGCTCCAGTACTAGGGATATTTGAACATCTGCAGGAACATCTGGGCTCGTGTTGAAGTATCAATTCGAGTCGGTTGGCTCTGGAGCGTGAAGCTTCTGGAACGGTCTGCCGGCTAACAAAAGGGCTGACATGTAGAAATGAAAAACATTACATGCACAGGGGGGATAATTCGGGGACACGGTATTTCCCTCGGTGCCCTTAAGCGAGAGCATCTCCTCCCTCGACTGGGGCCCGGAGAGAGAGATGGCTGTCTCCGCGCTCTCGTTATTAATGAGGGGGGGCCGAGGCCGACGTAGCAAAGGAGTCTGAAGGGGACCGTGCTCTGCTGGCCTCTGGTCCGAATGGTCGCAGGGAGGTGCTCTGGCTGCCATCTCCTGAGGACATGGAAGGTGTGGGTAACGGTGGCTTTGAAACAGATCTTGGGGAGGCCTCAGTTAGATGCACGTGTGCTTGGGGGGTCGGGGGGTACAGTGATGGGTCTGCCACGGTCACTGACTTGGGGGTGGGGGGGTTGCGTCTAATTGGGGTTGTTCTCTAAAAAGGTGGCTGGGTACTCGCCGCTGCAGGTCGGCGTGATATGTGATGGTTGAGGGGGGGGGGCTGTGTCAGGTCGCTGGAAGGCAGCCCCGCCCCATGGCAAATGTCACTCCACAATGGCCGTGCAAGGCCCGGCCGCCACTTGTAACCCGGAAGACGCTCGCCCACGCGGATTCCCGCCTCGCCCCCCCCCCCCCATGCTTCGAGGAGACGTGGCTGCAGCTGTTATATAGTGAGTTGCACACGAGGGCCGTGCGAGGTATTTAGTGCCTGTGAGCTCTTGTGCAAGCAGTAGCTTTCACTGATCCCATTTGTGCTAAACTACTAAAGGGACAGAATTTTTACCATTTGATTCCATTTCCTGTAAGAATCCGTGTGTGTGTGTGTGTGTGTGCTGGATATCACTGTTCAGGGACATATTCCATAAATAATAATACATCGCTGGTGGGTTATTCTGTATTCAGTCCAAAAAAGCCTTTTTTTCCTGACAAGCGTCTGGGATACACTTCACACACAGATGGTATAAAAAGTCAGTTGAAAATAAGGTAACCCAAGCCACCAGTCGGGGGTGGAGGGGGGTGGGCAGAGGGGTTAATGAAAGGCAGGCGTGTAAGGGCCCCAGCACAAAAAAAAATTAAAGAAAACAGGCTGTGTATCCAGTCCTGTTGCGGTTTGGGCCGGAGTGTCCTGAAAGAGCAGCAGATGCCGGGCTGGATGCCCCCCCACACCCTCAGCAGCGGCCCGGGTTCGATTGTCGGACCGTGGCTCCGAAGGCTTTTTGTGTGCTGCCCTAATCTCCCCGTTGTTCTCCTCACCATCTGTCCGGGTGAAATTAGCCAGCTTTTCACTCTCGGCCTGGGGGCCAGGTGCGGGTGGGGGGGGCTGTTCTGATACTGTCATTGCACCCCCCCCCCCACCTCGGTACCCGACTGTGAAGTCATACTGCTAACGCTCTGCTCTCTATGGCAAGATCCCCCTCCCCTCCCCACCCCACCCCCAAACGCCTGCTCACTGGAACATCATGTCAGAGCTCTATAGATAATGAGCTTTCTGTGCCAGACTGCCAGGGGCTCTGAGGTAGGGGGGTGCAGGGGGGGCACCGGCGCTCGGAAGACCTAAGCGTAACTTTGCCATTGTTGGCAATGTAAACAGAATGGCACAAAGGACCTGTTGGTGAGCTCATCGCCGTCCGTCTCTCCCTGTCCCACTTCCTCGTGGTGTCGCCCCGTGCCCTGTCTCGCTGCTCACATGAGAGCAGGACCGATGTCTGTGCCCCTCCCCCAAAACCACACAGCACCTGCAGAGCTGCCCATCCTCCCTGTCTTATCGGCGCGAAAGTTTTTCTTTTTGTTCCTGTCTTGTGCTTAATTTTTCATTCATTTATTTATTCATTCACTCATTCTCCTATTTGTTCATTCGTCATTGGGAGTCATGATTTTTTAGGATCCGATGCCCTGAAGGGGCACAGTTATTTTGGCACTCGTTCGGGAGATTTTGCGTCGTCTTTCGAAGCTCTGATTCGTGGGGAAATGGTCCATATGTCAGTTCTTGGCTAATTAAGTGGGGAGGCTGGGGGTGGGAAACCTGTGCATCCGCCACCTGCCAGGAGGTGAGTTTAACGAGGCAGCCTGCAGGCCTGCCCACAGCCACCCTGCAGGCCTGCCCACACGCCACCCTGCCAGCAAAAGCCAAGCTTCCGCGCAGAAGTCACATGACTTTCTCTCTTCGGCCTGCATGGAAGACAGAGGCTGTGTCCGAATAAATGGGCTGCATTTGAAGACCATATGCGTCATAGCAGCATGACAAGGCTGTCTTATTTTGAGGGCTCCTTCAAATGCAGTCTAGAAATGTGTCCTCCCTTGGCTGAGGGGGATCCTTCGCAGCCCAACATATCCCAAGATTCATTGCTCAGAGGGAGCGGCGCTTTGTGACTCGAGGGCAAGGGTGGGAACAATTGGTGACATAAACAGGAAATTATCCATTGGCCAGTCCGACCCATTTGAAGATGCTTCCTGTTCGACCTTCAAAGAACAGCAAAGGCTACAGCTTCGCAGACTGTCGGTTCGAAGGATGCGGCCCCTGAATTCAGACACGGCCAGCGATCCGGGAACATGCCCAGCCATGCTAACTTTTGTGGGGTCTTGTCTGCCCTCCCCCTCAGGTGATCCCCAGTGACCCCTTCTGGGTGCCCACCACAGAGGAGGAGTACCTCCACTTCGGCGAGAAGGCGGACTCAGCCAACCAGGCCCTCAAGTACATGAACGGCGTGCGGCGGCGCAAAGGGCTCTACGTGGAGGAGAAGATCGTGGAGCACGCCGAGAAGCAGCGGACACTTGGCAAGAACAAATGAGGCCCCCGCACTGGGCTGAGGGGAACACCTCACGCATAGCCCAACCGGCCCGGCCAGACACTACTGCTCTTTATGGTTCCTACAAGGTGCAGTAGTAGTTCCCCCGGTTTGGTTTGCTATTTGTGTTGAGTGCTGGTTGACTGTAGTACACATAAGACTGAGGTCTTATCATACCTGCTGGTGCTTTAACTACTGATACCAGGCTGGACCAGCACACATTCTGTGGCCAGTCTCAGAGCTTCAGGACCTTCCTGGCTGCTTTGATCCCTCACCTTTGCCCTCTGGTATTTTCAGCAGCACATCGAGTTATAGGTCTGGCTTTGAGAGGTCAGTGCTGTTGTGGGGAGCATGGTTTAATTTTAATTCTTCCACTGGTCCGCAATCGTTGCCTGTATAATCGAAAATGTATTTAATTTTCCCACTGAAATAAAACAGGCAAGTGATATGAAATTTTATGAATGAGTTGTGTTTTCTCCTGTACATAAAAAGATTAAAATAAAAATTGCAATGAGAAACCCTTGAAACGGCAAAGGAATCTTATTAAAGCTGGAAATAAATGTCACATTGCCCACGCAGCAGTGATTTTTAAGATGGTGCCTCTTATGTCTGTGTGACGGCATGGTGAGACACCTGTGTTCGATTAGTATCAGGCTGATCCCTTTTTAGGTATTTCTTAGCTTCTAATTCAGCATTAAATTCAAGGATTGACCCCCTCCCCTCCCGAATCGTTGCCCTTGGCATTCCAGGACATAGGAGGCGGGGCTGGGAACAGAATCTCTGAAATGTTAAGGACCATGATCTCATGATTGAGAACCAGGTTTTATTTCATTAGAGCAGCCAGTGTGAGCAGTGGCACGAGCTGCCAGCATGGTCAGATGTGGTGGATAAACCATCTAACGGGCGTAAACACACAGCTTTGGTCACATTCACAGCGAGGCTCATGGGGTACGCTTACTGGGTTAATAGTTATCCCGACAGGATGTATACGGTTCGGGTTAAGCTGTGCCCTTACGGCTAGTGGGTTCTCACGCCCCAAAGCTCTGGCTCACAAAGGCTTCCTCTGCCGTTCACTGGTCCACAGGTGATTGCTGGTCTGGCCTTCCCCCGAGGAAGCGTGTGGAGATGGTTATCTCGGCCAGGAAAGTGGGATGAGGAGCCCCAGTGCGGCCAGTGAGAGGCGTAACCTGAAACCCACAGGGGGAGGGTGCTGCTCTCTGGGGGGCGGGTGGGATGATTGATCACGGGCTCGAGAGCGTCGATTGTTCGACCAGGTGTATGGCTGGGGGGGGGGGGGGGGGATTTGTCAGAAGCGGG
>JAODKL010000009.1:6467537-6478283 GCA_026780765.1 Petrocephalus schoutedeni | reverse complement strand
GGTGCTGTTTGGGGGGGGGATGTCTCTGGGCTGCTGAAGTCGGTCTCTTACCAGCGAACACTTTCAGAACCTCTCGTTTCTGCATTAATCAGTCGCATTTCTATACGAGCGGCTGCCGGGCTCCGTGTCGGCTCGCAGTAGTGGGTAAAGCCGCATGTCTGGGCATGCTGCAGCCTACGCGGGTGTCCGGGATCTCGAGGCAACTGCCTAACTTAAGTTCCACCTTTTTCCTTCTCACAAAGACATCGGTTTCTATATGGTTAATGGAACTGAACACAACCCAGTTTGTGTTTAATAGCGTTATTGAAATATACAGTATGTTTTGGGATGAGATAAGACGTGATATTCTCAGTGTTTTCGGTGAAAGCCGAAACAATTACATGGAAATGTTTAGTTGGTTTTTAAGTAAGAATCTGGGAGTAAATATAGTTTAATGGACCCTAGCCATTTTACAAGTAGTAATTCTTAACAGTGACATGTTTGGCAAAACGTAATGGCAAGAAATCATGAATGCAGAATTTAAGTCCTGTGTTAAAATACCCAGCTCCTATTCAGCTAATACTATAATATAGGTGCAGTGCAAATGTATGTCTGCCTTGAGGTTATTAACCTGTACTAATGTTATTTATATGAAATACAGTTACAGTGTGCCCTCGGCGTAATGTTCTTTGAAGGAAAAAAAAACGCGAGGCAAGCGCGGCGACTTCATAGCCCGAGGTTGATCTGGACACAAATAGGGAACTGAAACAATACCCCCCCCACCGTCCCACCACCGCTCCCATAAGCGGCCGGCCGACCGGCCGGCTTTAATGAACAATGAATTAGGGCCTCCGATTACAGCGCGACTAGACAACAAAGGAGAGACGCGAATTTAAGGCAGCGGGCCGCCGAGGCCCCGCCCCCGCGCCGCCACCGGCCAATCGGCCGCCGCTATGCAAATGAGGGCGCAGCGCCGCACCGTCCCGTCCCAGCCGCTGACGTCAGCCGCGCATATCCCTGGGCAGCGCTGTCTGGCTGCGGCGAGTCAGACGGGCTAGCGAGCAGAAAAGCGCTGAGTGAGCCGGGGAGGGGCTCCTCGGAAGGACACCGCCACTGCCGGCATCCCACCAATTCCAAGTGCTCGACCAGCGATCCGCACGTCCGCAGAAATTTGGGAGCGGGCTTCCGAGACCGTCCGCCTTATTTATTATTTATTTTTTTTGCTGGGGGTGGGGGAAAGTGGATTGCACTGACTGCCGAGTGCCGGGAGAGAGGCACTGATTTGTACGACCGGTTTGAATACGGTCCCCCCCCACCCACCCCGGGCTGCCTTACCAGTCCTACCCTCCTTCTTTAGTTTTTTTTTTCCTTCTCCAACCCCTTTTTGTCTGAGACTGCAGAAATATCTCAAGATGCCAAGCTCGCTTTTCGCCGACATGGAGCGGAATGGGGGCAATCAGGGGGACGCCCTGGACGACCAAAGAGCCCTGCAGATAGCACTGGACCAGCTCTCGCTGCTCGGCTTGGACGGCGATGACGGCTCCCTGTATGACAGCGAGCCGCGGAAGAAGAGCGTCAACATGACCGAGTGCGTCCCGGTGCCCAGCTCGGAGCACGTAGCCGAGATCGTGGGCAGGCAAGGTGCGTGCATGCCTGCCTGCATGGCTCCCTTTCCCATTTACGCCTCCTTTGTCATTTTACTTTTGATTTCCTTCTTTTGGGTGCCGGACTGTAACGGGGAAGGGTAGACGCCGTGCAGACGCCTGTGTTTCTGCAGGCTGGGAGCCCCCTGAGCGCCGCACTCCGCAAACACAAAGGCTTTTTGCGGAAGCCGCAGGCGGGGCGGCGAGATGCCACCCAAAAAATCCGCAGTTCCTCACCGTTTTGCCGCCCTGTTTCACGCACCTTCAGCATAGCAGCAGGGTTTGGGGAGGGCGGGGGGAGTCCCGAAGCTTTGTTGGGCTTTTGTTGTTTTCTTCGGTCTGTAAGCACCGCGCAGGAAATTGCATTCTATTCAGTTAGTGCAGTTTTGATGCAGTTTTAAACGCCATCCCCGGCTCACCTGAGACAAGTATCTGTTGTTTTGTTTTTTTTTTGTTTGTCGCGGCGGTCATGTTGATGATGGTAGCGACCCGGGGAGAGATGATTCCCCCCCCCCTCCTTGTTTTCGGAGAGGTTCGGTTGAGTCTGGCTGCTGTGCCGCCAGATACTGGAGCATGTGGTTCTAATTTGCCCTGTGCAAATATGTGCGAATTAGCAAATCTGTACAAGGGGTCTAACTCTCCCCTTTATGTCTACACTGTTTGCTTAAATTTGTACGCCGTATGTTTTGTGTTCGCCAGTAATCTTATGTGATGTGTTTGCCGTATTTATTTTCTTTTTTAACATAGGTTGTAAAATCAAAGCACTGAGAGCAAAGACCAACACCTATATCAAGACTCCAGTCCGGGGGGAGGAACCAGTCTTTGTTGTGACAGGCAGGAGAGAAGATGTAGCCATGGCCAGGAGGGAGATCATCTCTGCTGCGGAGCACTTCTCCATGATCCGGGCCTCCCGGAACAAGAACAGCAGCGTCAACGGGGGCGGCACGGTTCCGGGACCGCCCAACCTGCCGGGACAGACCACCATCCAGGTGCGGGTGCCCTACCGGGTGGTGGGCCTGGTGGTGGGGCCCAAGGGGGCCACCATAAAGCGCATCCAGCAGCAGACGCACACCTACATCGTGACGCCGAGCCGGGAGAAGGAGCCCGTCTTCGAGGTGACGGGCATGCCCGAGAACGTGGACCGGGCGCGGGACGAGATCGAGGCCCACATCGCCGTGCGCACCGGCGGCCTGGTCGAGCTGGCTGACGACAACGACTTCCACGCCAACGGCACCGACGTGGGCTTCGAGCTGCATGGTCACGCCAGCCTGTGGAGTAAGGCCACCCCCGGCGTGACCCCCACCTCCGGCCGCAAGCCCTTCTCTAACTACCGCAACGACAGCTCCAGCTCGCTGGGGAGTGCCTCCACGGACTCCTACTTTGGGAATGGAGGTGGTGGCTCCAGGCTGGCCGACTACAGTCCCCCGAGCCCGGCCCTCAGCTACAGTGCCTCCAATAACAACAATAACAACAACAACAACTCCAACATCACCGCCAACGGATTTGTCTATGGGAGTGACGTCATTTCCTCTGATTGCACTGACCTGTCCTACGAGTCGCCCTCGGCCTTCGACCCCACGCCTACGCCGCCCGGACTGATGTGGTCCGGGTTCGACCGCAGCGTGGCTCCTGGTGGAGGCTCTACCCCCGCCGCCTTCGCTAGTGGCCCTTCTGCCAATGCCAACGGGATACCTGGGACCCAGCGGAGGGGCAACGGCGGGGCGGCCCAACCCCGCCTATCCCCCCCTCTACATCACGTTGGCGGGGGGGCGGAGCATCCCCTGGCCCGTCGCGTGCGCAGTGACCCTGGGGGCGGAGCCCTTAGCTTCCCCGCCTACTCCAGCGCTGGTCTCTCCAACGGGCTGGCCTGCCTAGCCGGCGGCCACCTGCCAGGACTGCCCTCAGACTCCTCGTCCTCCAGCTCCTCCTCCAGCTCCTCGTCAGGCACCAGCCGCAAGGGTAGCCGGGACTGCTCCGTCTGCTTCGAGAGCGAGGTCATCGCCGCCCTGGTGCCCTGTGGCCACAACCTCTTCTGCATGGAGTGCGCCAACCGCATTTGCGAGAGGAACGAGGCCAAGTGCCCGGTCTGCCACTCCGCCGTCACTCAAGCCATCCGCATCTTCTCCTAAGATGCGTTACCGCGGCGACGGCAGACGTCCGCATCCCGCGCGACAGAGACGCGTGACGTATGTATAGGTGTATGTGTGAATGTATACGTGTATCGCGCATGTGCAGACAGGTTTCGCGTGCCCCTGGAGCTACAGCATCGCAGGAAAAGGGACTACTTCCGGCTCGGCCGCCTGCCCGTCCCGTAGCTTCAGAAAGACTGTGTGTCTAATGTAAGGAGGCCCTAGTGTGTCAGCCTTAGTAGGGCCTGCAGGTACCTTTAAGAGGTCATGCTGTCAGTTAAGGTACGCGTTGGGGGGGGGGGGGGTTGATAGGAGGAGGGCCATGAAGAGGCAGTGACCCTGCAGCTTAAGGTGAAGCAGGGAAAATACACGCATCACATGGGTTGTGCACACGCAAAAACATACAAGAGAATAATTCCATATTAATTACTCGAATAAAGATCAAAGTATTTTATTCTTTTTTTTTTGACTTGAAAAGATTATATTTCGTATCGCAAAGATGTTTACAGATATTTTAATTTAAGTTCAGTGAACTTTTTTTGTAGCGAGTTCATTTTAGTACAGCCTTATGGCGACTAACACTGTATTATTTTAATATTGACCCGCTCTGAGCGGAGTGTGTGTGTGTCACACACTGCAGTGTGTGTGTGTGTCACAATGAAACAGTATTCTCCTGGGTCGGGGGTCTTACATGTTCAGCAAAAAAAATGTCTTCTAATCCTCCGTGCCCAGCGTATTTTCTATTCAGTAATAAAAAGCCTATTTTATTCTATAGTATTACAAAACACGAAATGTATAAAACATTAAGTCGGACGGAAAAGGAACGTTTATGCTTTCTAAAAATTTGTATGACTTAGATTCCAGTGGAAGTTACAGGATTCTGTCCCACCACAATAGTTTTAGTACTTCTATTTTAATACGTTTCTTTATTACTTGTTTATGTATATGTAGGTGAAGTTACTTGAGCATAAATGTACTTTATTGAGCAAAGTTTAAAAAAAAAACAAAGTATATTTTATTTTATGATAAAGGGCCTTTAACCTCATGGTCAAATCCTAATATTATATTTGCTGAAACAAGATTTGAAAATGTATCAAGAGTTTTATTTTTCTGACATTTAAAGTTCTACATGATAAAGGTAAAACTTAAGGTGCTACTTTGTGTTTTTTTAAGTATTTCTATATAAATAAAATAAAATGATACATGAAATAAGTGTGCTTTTCTTATTGGAGGGGTGCTGTTTTAAGGCCTCTTGGTTTATTTGGCTTGTTCTGACTGTGTGACTGATGCCAGCTTTTGAAAGAAGGCCATGTGTTTTGTTTTGTGTGTTTTGTGGTCTGTTAACTCTGGCTGCTCTCTGACCTGTGGTGTTGCTCGCCTCTGTCCGCCTGGCTCTGTAGCCTGTACACACACACAGGCGGAGGCCTGTGTGATTCTCAGCGCTGTGGCAAGGGGGCGAGTACACATTGTTTGCGGGCCCACCTTGCCCCGCCTCTGTCCAGCAGCTTCTGAGCTGAAGCTGATGTCGCAGGCGAGCTTTTCCCGAAGGTGGCGTCCTGCGGGTGTTGTGACGTTCATCGTAAAATACGGCAGTTGTCTTCTTACAGACTTGTTTCTAATTTGGCGACTCCTAGTGTAAGAGTAACGTTTTTCGCAGTCTGGAAGCGATCAGTAGCATCTCAGGAAGCACAGACGGGCGGTCCAATGAGCTAACCGGTGGCGGATGATTGGACGGGAGCAGAGGCTGGGCGTGTCTTTGCCAATCTAACACGGGAGAAAACCTGCCTCTCTGTGGCTCCGAGTTGCACACTTCTATGTCCATTTGTTAAATGCGATTTGTGTAGAGTCCAGCGAAAGTTTGAATGACACCATTTGTGTGGTAACGAGTGTCTTTGTAGTGTGATGCTTCGCACAAGGCATGCCAGCTTATTGGAATTTGGGGCAGTAAAATGCAAGAAACCCCTTTGATACTTTTAGAGAGCAACTGTCAGGCTCTGTGAACTGAGACCATTAACTGGGATAGGGAGGAATTCTGGGTAACTAAAGTGGGTTTTCCGATTGGACAGCGGCTCCTCCACCATGGGGGGGTAAATCAGCTCGTTATCTGGTTTAGACATAAGCATATATGAGGCACATGCTGTTTGCGGGAGCCCCCTACTGACTTATTTGCAGAAGGATAGAAATGGAGCAGTGATACCTGCACTAGGAAATGTACCAGCTGTTTATCGCTTTGTGCTGTTTCTGTGTTCTACATTGGGATGGGGGTTTGTTTATTTGCCTGATTTCAGCCTCGGGTCATATAATTAATGTTATTTTCTTGTCTAGTCAACATCTTTTCTATGCCAAAAATAACTTGTTCTTTTATACTGCAGTGATTAAGCATAAGCATACCTTGCTCAACACTATCAGGGCCAAGACTTCCTGCCACTTCACCACAGACTGACCTATATTTGGTCCCTTTAACCATTGCGCCACCTGCTGGTCTGTACAAAGTTAGCATTTTTGTGTGATGAAAGGGCATGAGGTTTTGCAGTCAGGCTTCCCCCTGGCAGAGTGCATGGGGGTGTGCGCTACACATGGGTAGGGTTCTTAGGCAATGTGTGGGTGTGCCTCTAATCTTATACTGGGGGGGGGGGGTGGTGTTTGGCTGCAGGTTAGCTAAACAGGATCAGGCTGTCGATGGTGCCCCATGTTTGTAGCTGCTCCCCTATTCAGACAGGGTCTCCTTCAGAAAATTTTGGTGGGAGGGGGCAAGAAACATATTCAAAAATCCTGAATAGCAGTCATTATAGCTGACAGATCTAACGTGAGGTTTTCTCTTCTGCGTGCATGTCGAAATTGGGTTTGATTGCTGCCATTCTTGCTCGTTTAATTTCAATCTCTGCATAAAACGACAAGGTATAACACCTCCTCCCCCAACCCCGTTCATTTGGCTTTTTGTGACTATGCATTAAAATACAAAAAATGGGCTCCCACGTCTGATCTGGGCCTGTGTGGCTCGGATGAGAGTCGCTTTAAACGGTCGGCTCTCCTGCCCCTCGCAATGCTTGGCGTCTGCCGTTGCTAAAAGCGAGAAAGCTCCAAACAGACACGCAGCCTCTGGCTGATTCATCTTCACATCTCTGGTTTATTCCCACCACATGCCATTTGAGATGCAATAAATTACATTAGCTGTGTTCACCAGCAGACTGTTTAGTGATTATTTTTATATGTGGAAGCTGCCATCCATTCTGTCATATTAAATGGGTAAAATGCAGCTTTACCAAGCTGATGAATCCCCCAGTCATCTTCCATACAGCTTATCCAGTTCAGGGTGACAATAATCCTAGAAACGTATCCCAGAATGCACAGGGCAACAGACACCTAGGATGGCATGTCAGTCCATAGCACTACAAGTGCTGTATGCTTTTTTCAATCTCTTGGATTTTTATTTATTTTTTTATTTTTTTGCAGTACGACAGCTTGTCAGCTTCTGCAGAAATGCAGACCATCACCTGAGTTTTTAAGATGCCAAATCTCCAGAAATCCGCTGATACACTGGATTAGCACTACGTTTTGGGCCCGAGAGGTCTCTTTGGAGGTGGCACGGTGACTGATGTGAGCCTGGGAGAGAAAGGAGTCGCACATGAGCCTTTGGAGCCACCACTGCTCTGTTACTGAGCCAATTACTGGCCTAGCTGACAGCCCATAACCTGCGTCTTAAACTCACTCCGGTGGATTCCAGACGTCCAAATATCCCAAATAAAACCTCAACATGATATCAAATTTCTTCCCAGAGCTGAAAAGATGCAGTTTTAGCTGGCGCTGCATTCTGTTTTTAAGGTTTCCTTTTATTTACAAAGGAAAGTTTTAAACCGTCCCTGCTGTGTCTATAAAGTCTTAAATGTAAAGGCTGCTCTTTGAACACAATCCATATTCAGCGATCAGGCTGGAGCATAGACCTGTAGGCTCTGGACACTTGGGTGTGGTTGACTTTGGGCATATGAGAGAACCTTCTTCAGAAATTATTTTAAAAAACTGAGGAGAAATCAGTCGACATCCGTCGGCATATTTGATCTTGCCAGGAATTAATTTTGTTCGCCAATTAGGCTAAATTCCAGAGTAACGGAACTAGGTGTGTGAGTCCTGACTTTGATCAAATAAAACCAGTGAAATCTGTAAACCTAGAGCTTTAGCACCCCTGGGGGTGACCGGGGACGTCTCCGGAGCAGCCAAATGGGCAGATGTCTGAAAAGCCGGTAGTGATCTGAGCTGGATGGCATTTCTGAAGAGGCGAGCGCAGCGTCTGGCCTCACAGGGGATCTTTTTCCGGCGATCTCGCCAGCCGTGTGGGTCTAGGGGCTACGTCGTCACGCAGTGTGACCCCGTTTGTCTCCGCCATAGAAAATGCTGGTACCAAGGCAGTTTTATTCTGAGGTACAGACGCGGTGCTGACCGAGTATTTCGGTGTCTTTGCACCAGAGCGGCTAATACGCAACCAAAAAGCCTCTGGCAGACGGCAAGCCCCATCCTTTCCCGTTCCAAGTGGTCCAGATAAATGTTAATGTCCGGTAGGAATCCGTGTGCTTTAGTGAGCCATGTCCCTTATGAAGCACCATCAATCAGACGATCGGGAGCACAAATCCCCATGCTGGTATTTCTGTGATGGACGCCCATGTTTTAATTCCTCACGTGGAAACATGGAAATGCTCTAACGGGATGTGTTAAAAGGAACCGAAATAATTTTATTTCCTACATGCATTTTTATCTCAATCCACTCGACTAATTCAACGGGGATTTTCAATGGGGAAAAGTTCGGTGGGCGACAAGACGCTCTGAATGGGTAATTAGCAGAAAGTGCGACTGATCTCTGGGACGCTGAGCGAATAAAGGCATGTTTGTCTCTTTCCCTCTTTGATCCAGGTCCAATAATTCTACAGAGATTTTTTTTTACTCTGAAAAGTATTATATGTGATATTTGGCAGATAGAACCGACGCGCACACATCTGTTCCAGCTGTTTACTTCTTCCAGGCTTTCAGCACTTCTTGTAGAACATTTTCACAAGCGAATTGTCGTAGTTTTTAAAAGATTTTCTTTTTCTCCCCCCTGAGGCAATCGAAAAAAGGTGTCGTTCTCCATCAGACTGGCATTCACGACGCCAAGTCTGCAGTCTATATCTGCGCATTATTCTGCCAGCAATGCCCCGTGTTGCGCTTCAAAGTCCGGTGGTACCGTGGTTAAGGGGCCTGAAAATGCGCTCGTTCAGTTATCAGGTGGGTTTGAAAATACTTGATATGTTATGATAAAATATTCCAAAATATACAGGCGTGCGAAACACTAAAACTCTAACTTGGTTGAAGTAAATCTTATTATAGCGACTAAAAGTGGATGCTGACAGCAGTGAAACAATTGGGCGGTGTTTACACTGCAGGCGTCTCAACACGGGCTCTGCCGGCTTTACACCCCGCGGACCGAGGCGATCACTAGCGGTCATTAATCAAGGCTGATTAGACGTCCCAATTTAAAGCCGCTCTGCCTTGATGAGACTCAACTCGTCGCTGCTTCAAACGCAGTTTGGCCAAACCGGTTTAGAGCCGCACCGAATTGAAAGTAGCACAATCAGTGGAACGCTGCGATGTTTTAACACTGATCCCGGACTCGAGCGCAGTGCACTGGAGACTCGCACTTCTCTTTGAAGGAGCTCGGTGTTGACAGTGCAAAGACCCAGGATCTGAATAAAGTCCGCATTACCTGATACTTTGATGGCACCTCAGTGCTTAAGTTTTCATTCCTCTAGACAGTTATACTATTCCTTGGACAATAGAACACAGAGGGCGATTAACAGTGGTGGATAATCTTCTGCAATCCCTGGCTTAGTACCAAGCCGTGGTGGGTTTTTTTTTCTCTTCTTCTTTTCCTGACAAATGATTTTTATTAATGACCATGAAGTATGCCTATTTGGGATGAATATTGTCCCCGAGGACTTAATGAATGTTCTTAGTGACTCAGGAATCTGTAGTCTCGGTTGACAAAAGCACAAGGAGGCAAGTTACTGCTAAAAATGTAAGGAACGCTAGTGAGGAAGTTGTATTTCTTACACTGTCCTGTATGACAATAAACAGTCCGTGTCACGCTTTCATGTGATTGTTCCAGTAACTGAAGTGTGTACTGGGGAGAGGTTAACCAGATAAACAACTCGCCCCTAATCTTTCACTGCCAGTTAGCCTGAGAATATCCTCACCTGGTGAACTGGCTGCATGCAGGCATACCTCATGAACGTTCACAAATTCTCCCTCTGTTTTTTTTCCCCTAGAGGGCTTAAATCCCCCATCCCTTTCCATGAAGCGTATCAGTGTTGTTGTGGAAAACAATGTCTACTTGTCCAAACTCGGTGAGTGAGCATCCAGGCTGTGTCAAGCCATGGAAAAAGCTACAAGTTCTGCAATGAGGTAGGCAAAGGGGCGTGTGCCGATGCAGAGGAGAACCACACAGAGGAGAACCTGAGTGCAGCCATGCAGTGGGTGATACCTCAGCACCACACTGTTCATATGGAGTTGAATAGTGTGAAGTTTGCCCAGTGGCTGAAGTGCCAGTCCTGCTCACAGGGCCAGATGTAGGTTAACATAATACCCAGGGCAAAGCAATTGCAGGTTATCTTGCTCAATGGCCCAATGGAGTAGAACCTCTCCAGGCATTCACAGGATTTGAACCGGCAACCGATTGCCAGCACAAATCCCTAACCTCAGAGCCACGTTCTCCAATGCACGGCAACAAAATTCAGCACACTTACACTAAAAGATGTTTGTCCATAGAAACAATTCTCTGGATCCTGTACTACATTCTCTGTCTCCCTTTCTGATGTCATTACGAGGAGCATCAGGTGTGACCCAGGCATGAGCTACCTTCCACTATGTCTTTAAGGATTTGATCCCACCTGCAGGACTTTAGAAAGGCTAAGGAAGAAAATTAAACTGCTGCAATGTCAGATCTGGATGACTTGGTAAATCTGTACTTT
>JAODKL010000009.1:6388854-6456582 GCA_026780765.1 Petrocephalus schoutedeni | reverse complement strand
CAGCCCGTCTGGCACCAACAACCATGCCACGTTCAAAGTCACTTAAATCACCTTTCTTCCCCATTCTGAAGCTCGGTGTGAACTGCAGCGGTTAGTCTTGACCATGTCAACATGCCTAAATGCATTGAGTTGCCACCATGTGATTGGCTGATCAGTAATTTGCATCAACGACCAGTTGGACAGGTTTGCTTAATAAAGTGGCCGGTGAGTGTAGATTACGTTCTTCCAAGAGTTTAACATTGTTTTAAGCCATTAGAAAAGTGCACCTGTATGTGTTTTCGCTAGACGAGTGTGTGTCAGTGATAGACGTGGGCCTTGTGAAAAACCGAAAACCGTATTTATGCTGTGCGTGTTGGGGGGCCTTGAAACGTAGGGCGATAGATGATGTCTGAGGGTGTACTTTAAAGAACGATAGCAGAGTGCTTCTAAACACGACTTCTTTCATGCTGCCATTAGAACAGACAGGGTCTGCCCATTGGATGTAATTCCAGGCTGATTATTTGAGATTTCTCACGCTTTGAACACCAGCGTCTTTTTCATGTTTATCATTTAATAGTCCTTTTGATCTTGTTTTGGCCATGATTAATATATAATTGCGCTTTATGCTGCCATTTGCAAACTGGGCGTCCCGTAGCGGACCTCACCAGGATCCCAGGTTCAGGCTTTTGTGATTAAGCAGTCCAGACCCCGACCACGTTCTCCACATGCCTTTGGATTTGCTAATGTCGTTAAACTTGTTTAATCTCCCAGGCTGTGTAAAAGTGTTATACCGAAGGGAGGTCATTTAGAGTTTATTAGAGGATTGTCTTTTAAGACAGAATGAAGGGTAGGTCTTTTTATTGTCCATAAATCCAATAGAACTGAAGTGATCAGCAGTGGTCTGGGCTCTTGCCAATAACAGATAATTGTTATCCTTTGCTAACCCTTATCTGCTATGACTAATACCACAACGAAACTTGTCTGTCGTAGTTCTTGCTGGCAGAAGCCTTCTGTCTTTGGCTAAATGCGTAATTGATTCTTAAATTACATCCCAACTCAGCACTTCTTGAATAGAAAGAATATTTTCTATGCCACAGTATAAGGGTACTTTTCCAGTGCACCAGGAACCATATACTTAAAAAAGTACCGAAAAGATGGTACTGCATTATACTGGTTTTCCACTGGTGTAAAACCTGGTATTTGATAACCACTGAATGACATCATCACATGGGATATTTTATACCAAATTCGAAAAATAGCTATTGTATATTATAGGGCTGGGCGATGTGTGAGATACAGGTTGATATCAGGTTTTGTCAAACCTTCATACTCTACTAAATATACAATTCTCAATTAAATGGTGATCTGCCTGAGACATAAAGAAAAAAATCTGTTATAATGATCATCCATTTATAGCGATCAATTTCACCCTGACCAATGTGATCACTGTAAACGATTTCCACTATCTAAAAAATTTCCAATATCGTGCAGCCCAAGTATATTAAACAAAATGCTTTTTTAAAAATTTCTTGTCATACCAGTGTCAGAGGTAGGCTATTTGCATAACCAGTTGACCATGAAAGTGTTGCGAATCCCACCCTGAAGTTCCAGAAATACCTCCAGTTGGTACTGGAACTTTTGGTACTGGTACTTGACTGGAAATAAATGGAAAAGGGAAAGTACCAAAAGTACCATACATAAGGTATGCACCTAGTACGGTGGCAAAGTGCCCAAGGTCATCAGCTGCCTGTCCTCGTGGTCAGAGTGCCCGGGAGGTCCAGTGCAATTTTAGTGGCATAAGCTTGTGTTTTGCTGAAGCAGCTCCAGATAAGGACCAAAGGCACCAAGGTCCTGCTACTGGGACATGGCTTAAACCCCTGACATACCTGGTGTATTTTTACAGATTTAGAATTTTTCACAAAATGTAATTTAAATGCTCGGAGTGTGGTCCCCTATAGACATGCTGTGTCATGGCATGGCTATGGACCTCCCTCGACAGCCAAGATAATAATAATAATAAACCTGCTGTTTGTAAAAACCAGACCCCCCCCCCCCCCCCATACTACCAAAATGAGAGCGGCACACTGGCCTAAGCGGCCAGCAGGTGGTCTGGCACGGAGCCAGCTTTGGTGGCAGTGCAAACAGGTGACTGGACAGGAAGTGAGGTGTGGCACCTGTGAAGTATGATGATTGGAGACGTGAATCCGGCTTGCATCCTTCATGCAAATTCATCGTAATGCGCACAAATCCCATGTTTGGTTGTCCCTTGGATGCCCTGTTGTCTTCAGCCCGGTTTGTCATTCCACAAACCAGCCTGTCTTCATCTTTGCAATAAATGCTCGGGAAGTGATTGATGTCACTAATAATGAAACTCCCAGCTGGCCTCTGAACGACATCGCTCGCTTTGCAAACGAACCGGCTTTGAATGGAAAACTTTCTCTCAGACGGCTCAAAGACGACTCATCTGTTTGACTAAAACGTTTTGCTGTGACAAAATTTTCGATTCGTCGGAGCAGAAAAGGAGTGATGAATTGCGTTTTTCTAGCAGAGCGCGAATATCAATGGCAGACCTTTAGCTTCCCATACCCCCATTGCTCATGGGCAATCGCACTGCGTCTTCGCTGCGTGCATGAGGCCTATGACCTCATCTGTCGTGGCCCTGCATTGGATGGGTGCTTCTGGAAAATGTATGGCTACATTAATGATCAATTTAACAATTACCAAGGAGCTGTAGCCAGGAACTCGTCATTCGGGTAACATTTAGCGCTTTCCAGGAGAACGTAACAGGTTTTAACAGCATGCCAGTTGTGCGCTGTTATTACTGAGCTTAACACAGTTGCTCTTCACTCCACATCAGTGAGCATGCCTCTTGTAAGTCCTACAGCACTGTTGTTATGTAGCAAAGGGCATGTGAGTCACAAACAGGGTGATTTACAGTGTCATACCATTCTGTAATCTTATCAGCCTTCTAAACACAGGAGTGTAGCTCTAGAGGTTTATCTCACCTATGCAATTTAAATATTCCTTTTGCATGTCAGAAGGTATTATACCTAGCAGCATGATTTTCATCAGGGACAGGGTGTGGATAATGCAGCAGCTTGCTGTTATCGGAGTGAAAAGCCAGACCTGCCCTGATGTGATTTTTCACATCACATCATTACTGCAAGCAGCTGTTGATCGCTTACCAGACTCACCGAGATCGCCGTTGTTTTCCTGTAAGTGCAGGATATAAAATTACCCCTTACGTGATTGGCCGTTGCATGTATCAAAAGAGACTGGCTGTCAGAGATCATGTGGAAGTGGATGTAAGTACAGCCATTTGTGCGTTTCGTGAATCATTCAGCCATTGAGCGCGTGGCACCGTCTGAAACGACGCCGCCTGCACATGTGGCGGATTTGCGCTGCGTGCCAACCACAACCCAGTCGCGACTGTCTCCTGGCATCTCCGTCAGCCTGACTGGCACGGCCGCGGGCTGCCTCGGGAAACGAGTGTAATTAAAGGGACCCAACAAGCCGCTTCGCCGCGGCAGCGCCAGCGCTGGGGGGCGGGGCTTATCGCCCTCCGACAGCGCTCACTGCTGCCACCGTCGGAAAATTACCGCGCAGAAAAAGAGGGAAATGAGAGGGTGTTATGGAAGGCTCCGGCGGGGAGACGTCCTCCCTCGCGGGAATTGTCGCCCGTGTCACCCCAGCGCGCAGATGGGATTCTCCTGTAAAGGATGTTTACATAAGCCTCAGCGACACACTATATCCTCTCTGTCTCTGTATGATCAACCACACCCCCCAGCCTCCTTCTATGCCGTTTCACAGAGAAAATCTCATTGAGCTCATTCTCTGACCAAAGTAACATTTACATTTTGTGCTGGCCCGTCGACAAGAGTGCAAGATTACTCCGGAATATTTCTGTGCAGGTTTTCCTGCATCCTGCATTGCTAAGAAAGAACATATAAGAGGCAGCAAATTAATTAATGAATAAAACTAATGACTGATAAATACACAAAATGCATTAAAAATGCATAAAGATTCCTTGGCGTGCTGTGAATGCATCTCCATTCCAGCTTATTGACCAGCTGCTGGTTCATTACGGGACGGCGGGTCATTAACAAAAGCAGAGTCCCAGTCGCTGGTGCAGGTGGCCGGCAGGGCTGGGGACATGCAGTCAGGTGCGGTGTCGTCCCTCCGAGGGCCTCGGCGTTCCCTCAGGGACAGCTGGAACTTCTGGTCCGGTCTGGTTTACTTTCTGTAACTCAGTTTCTGGGATATGATCAGCAAGCGAATTTTCACTTGGACAGGATGACTGATTTCAGTGAGCAGGACGCCGACTATAGAATCTCGCTTGAGAAGGAGCCGGGGGGCTCGTTATTTACTGTCCGCCCTTTGTGTTTCGTGGCGCCAGTTTCTAGCCGGATCTGGTTCTTCTGGGGTGCGTGGACTCACGCCGCTCAGCAAATCTCACACCCTGCTGCCAGGCTATTAGCGAGAGAGGGGAGCGCCGTTTCCGAGAAGTTTTAATAAATGTGAAATTAAATTTCGAGTTCAACATGCTCTCATAAATTACCGGCGCATCCTTCTCTCATTTAGCAGCTCTGCCCTGATGTTCAGTTAAAGCCTGCTTCAGGCGGCCCTCCCTTTTAGAGGTTTAGCTGTAGCTGCAACTTCCATGCTAGATCGATGGAAGAAAGGAAGTCAGCCTGCTATTTACGTCATGCTTAATAGACAAATGTGAAACACTGCCCCTAGTGGTGAGGTTGGCAATGACACTAAATGTCACCACTATGTAAATACTCAGTAGATGCTAATGTTGCGAATGTTTATATCATTTTCAGTCTGTGTTTATGAGAGACGTGTAATGCATTGAATGCATTGAAGAACGTTCTGTTGGAGACACATGGGAGAAAATAAACATGCTGGTAAAAAACTGAGGAGCACACGTGTGTTTATGAGTGTCGAGGGGATGGCGGGTGCTTCTTGGGGAGACGCCGGGGGGGGGGCAGGGGTTTGGTTGGAGGGTACAGTGGGGTGGCGAGCAGGTGGCAGCGAGACCGTGGATGCCGCACCGTCCCGCAGCAGGTGTCCCAGGACCCGGGCGGGCCGCAGCACAGCCTGTTGCCACCATTCATGGTGGTGCCCTGAATTGTGCTGCGTCTCCCCAACTTCACCCCCACTTTCGCGTACACACTGCTGTTCTGCAATTCTCCCGCTGTCTCTGAATGGTAACAGGAGCACATTTAACCGTAATCTGTTAGCCCGAAAGCCTTAATGGAATGCATTATGATCACACTTAATTAAATAGCCGAATCATATTTGTATTCTGCTTAAATTACATTAAACTCAGAGTATTTGTGGCCTAATTAAATTAATTGTGCCTCGCCAAGTGCTGTTAAAAGCCCCAGAAACACCCACTTTCTGTAAATGGCTCTGTTTGCCGGCTCCACTTTCCAGCTGCTGCCTTGGACAACAAAATTTCCATAGATTTTTCCGCCAAGTTTTGAGTATTTCATTGACTTCAAGCCGTGCAGCGTGTCTGGTGGCAAGCATGGGCGCTTTTAACTGACAAACAATAGGGTCACTTTGCACGGAGCCATTTGTGATGTTAATTGAATCATTCCACTACGGGGCTGATTTCTGATTGGTTGATAGCAGATCGATGTATATTTCTGCACCCCTGGGTCAGTTGTCATGTTATTCTAATTGTTTTTTTTTTATCATGTTTCATTTCTGCTTACCAATCGGTGCCCTCCACAATCATTCTGTTCCTACCTTCTCTTTCGCTATTATACCAAGATGGTTTGCATTGTCTTGGGTGTCATGTGACCATTTAGCAACCAAGATAGTTACAGTACACTATGCTTCATTGATGCTTCATTTTGCCTTCCTTTCCAGCCATTTGTCATGGTGGCATCATCTTCTGTAAAGAACCACCTAATCCACGCTTATTTTTGTGGGTTAATATTTTGCATGGATATGTATGGCATGTTTCTCCATAATCATTGTTCTTTTGTTACTTACGGGTGTCGCAGGGCAGCTAAAGGAATTTGTCTCAACAATAGGCATTAATGAAGCTTAACTAAAGGTCCTGCCTGGAATAGAGTTTGAGGGGCTCTCAGCTGGAGAGATGCTGTGGAAACAGGGCTTCACTGAGAGGCTTGAGGTTGGTTGGATCTTGGCACATCTAGAAACAACAGATTTTTGCTGATGTAACCAGAATTTGGATCCTTATTATATGAGGCCTCTCAGGCGATGCGTCCATTCGGAGGCTGTCACTGATAACGATTCCTCCGTCTCTCCGCATTCCTGGCGGGCAAACGCCTGGAGGTGGGGGATTTTTCGCAGCTTGACAAGTCTACATGCAATCAGAAACAACAGGTCTAGCCAGCGCTGGTAAGGCGAAGTTCCAGGAAGGGCATCATCCGCATAGTTGGGGATACAAATCATGGCTGCATGTGCCCTGTGGCCGATATGGTCCAGGGGATGGGGGGGGGGAGATCCTCTGATAGCCAGCTACGGCAGGGATAGGCCTGCAGGTTCTCTGATGGCCAGCTACGGCAGGGATAGGCCTGCTGATCCTCTCATGGCCAGCTAATTGCAGGGATAGGCTTGCAGGTTCTCTGATGGCCAGCTAAGGCAGGGATAGGCCTGCAGGTTCTCTGATGGCCAGCTAAGGCAGGGATAGGCCTGCTGATCCTCTCATGGCCAGCTAATGACAGGGATAGGCTTGCAGGTTCTCTGATAGCCAGCTAAGGCAGGGATAGGCCTGCAGGTTCTCTGATGGCCAGCTACGGCAGGGATAGGCCTGCTGATCCTCTCATGGCCAGCTAATGGCAGGGATAGGCCTGCAGGTTCTCTGATGGCCAGATAAGGCAGGGATAGGCCTGCAGGTTCTTTGATGGCCAGCTCTCAATACGAGAATTCTCTGCATCTGGTAAGGCATGACAAGACGAGCTTAAGGTGATGTTCTGCTGAATCTAATCGAGAGTCATGAGCAATGATGGAACAATAAACATGGGCAGTAGCCGGTTGGAGGCTCGCAAGGATCAAATGAACCAAATGAAACAGACTGACGGATACGCCTGGGGTCTGCACACCCCCCCCCCCCCACACCGCCCTGCCCTGCCCCGTTCGGTGGGTTCGTTAATATCGTTTTCCAAAGTAAATATGCACAGAGAGCGATGATTCATGCAGCCCTCTTCAGCAGCCAGAGCTCAGCTCTCAGCTCCTCCGCTCCTTCGTGACCCGGTTCCTCGCCGTGCAAAGGGATGTGGCACGGCGGTCCATTTGGTCAATTCCCACATCGATATATCAGCCCGTACATTCTGAGAGCGATAGCCTGTGCTGCAGGCCTTAAATTTATTTTCATAACCTTAGGATAAACATTGGAAGACTGTGCACTGAAAGGGCGATTTATTGCCGAGCTCCGAGCAGCAGCCAGGCTGTGTTTCCGTTCTGGTCTTTTTTCTTTCCTTTCGCCGTGATTCAGTGCAGCCCGGCACACACGTGTGTGTAAATATGTCTCTCTGTGAAGAACCCCAACTCGAGAGGTTAAGGATCGAACGCGGCGATCGAACGTTCTTTCAACATTTATGTTGCTAGCAAAAAAATTAAATGACAGATGAACGTCCGGCTTCTTTAAATACCCATCGATCAAGATGATTTTTGAACATCTAGCCTTGCCCACTGAGATTCTTTTGCTTAAAAATGTTAACTTGAGCTAATATATGTGTGTGTATGGAGGGGGGTGGTTTGCATAGATCACACTTGAGGACCAAAATGTCCCCAAAGTGTGGTAAAACCTGAAATTTCCCTACTTTTGGGGGCATCTTTTTAGGTCCCCATTTGGATAACCTCAGTTTTAGAAAAATCTATGAACGCAATTAAAAAACTAAGAATGCCAAATATCTTCTATTTGGGTTGGTTACTTATGGTCAGGGCTGGGTTCGGGGTGTCAGGATTAGGATCAGGGTTTTTCCATAGAAATGAATGGGCGGTCCCCATTTAGATAGGTACGCGCGTGTGTGTGGCTGCTTCAAAAGACAGTGATAGTCACTGATTTATCGGCCAAATGCCTATGAGCCAGATAATTTAGGATAATTCATATCACTGTTTCTTACCTCGGATGCCTTTGGTTAAGTTATAGGGCTTATCGAAGTATCGAACTAACTTAGTTACAGTCCTTTTCAAACAGGCTTTTTCTGAGCTCTTCATCAACAGCCAATTTAAATCAATTTTATTTTTGATTACACTTCAAATGTAATTTTTTGTATTTTTTTTTCTCCTTATAGGACATTAATACCTAATGAGATAACATTTATTCATAACTGGCCTTTAAAAATGAAGCTTGGTTGCCTTAAAAAAAATAGTTAAAAGAATAATTTCTGTGTTTCTAATGCTATCAGACTGCTTGCTAGCTTTTGTGCAACTTTGATGTGGTTTCATTGTTCCCTTGGTATTTAAATAAGGCTTTTGTTTTAAAAACTGAAATATAAAGATGACATGCCTACTTTAGTAATATTTTCCTGACCGTTCTTTTTAAAACAAAAATTTCTCAGTCTTTTATGGCTCAATATTCACATTTTTCAAATTAAACAAAGAAATGTCTTTGTAGTCTATATTAGAGATTAGCATCTGTGTTAAAGGTTGATGGCTCACACTAGCGCCTCCTACCCACTGGCCAGGGGACTGCATGGGGGCACGCGTCACCACGACCTGTCACATCTGCTAATCGAGCAGATGCGGCCGCCAGCTTCTCCCATAAGCGTCCCTGCGGCACTGGACCCGCACTGGGGCACGCCTGGCCTCTGCTCAGCCAGCAGGCTCCTGTCAGCACGCCTCTTTCTGATCAGCCCTGCCAGGCTGCCCACGTGGGCCAAATGTTTAACAAACGAGCAACAATTAAATGCTAAATTTATGACAAGCGACAAAGGCATTTATTCCCAAAGCCTGAATGATTGTAAAAAATCATCATATCTTTCGGTATCTTATAAACTAATTGTTAGTATATGACATTATTTAAGTTAGCGTAAAACAAATGTAAAACTCGAGTCGCCTTCCTGATGAGAATAATGTGTTTATGGTTAGGGTTAGGCTCAGGGTTATGGTTATGGTTAACCCTCAGCTTTTCTGATGAGAATAACGGCTCCCCAGCCTCCCATTAAGCCAGTCTGTGCGCTTTGTCCTTACTGGGAATCAGTATGGAAAGTAAAAAGGGTCAGAGCGTGCTACCAGTTAGGGCAGAGCTGTGCTCTGAAAACACAAGCTGAATTTATATAGATATGTATTTTCTAATCAGCGCTGCGTAAACATTGCTGCGTAATTGATGTTTATTTATTCTGGAGTCCATTATGGAGGGACAGAGTCGGGTTCTGTGTTTTTATAGGGAGGGGCCTGTGGGCTGCAGATGTGCTGTAGGCCTGGAGTCTCAGTGAGTGTCTTATCTCTACATGCTTTGTGCATGTGGAGGGGGGGCACATGTTGGGGTGATATGCCACCAGGGGGGTGCTGGGATGTGATACTCAAATGTCCCTCTCTCTCTCACAAATAGGCCCGACTCCTTGGACGTCGCCTCCCGTAAAAGGTCACATTTCCACTCATACTTTCTGGTCCCTTGCTGGGCATAATGGGTGTCCAGCATTCGATGGTGCCCTTAAACTCTTGCGTCTCTTGTTTGCCACAGTGATGTCAGATGATGGTTGGCCCGGGTGGGGATCGGAGTGGGACGGTCTTGTGGCGAGAGCAGGACAGTGCCGACCCCCCCCGAAATGTGGGGAGAGGGGAATCTGCTTCCTAACGAGGCCTGTCTGACATTCTACCTTTTGCGAGACCCACATGGAAACAAGATGCGGGCTGTCTTGAAAAACACAACAGCATATGAGGAATAATCTGCACTCAGCAGTTACGGGAGGCAAACTGAGCTAATCTGTTGCCCGACAGCTGCCCAGTAGGAGGCGCCAGTGAGGCTGTTGGGGGAGAGGGGGCTGGTGAGTTCCCTAATGCGCCTAATGTCTTCATGGGTGAATGATGAAGCCAAGGTTACCTGGAGGGCATGCTGATGGGTCTCCTATCTAGTCTCGCTGGTGGTCCGTAGCTCTGATACGCAGCCAAAGCCGTGCTGTGTAAAGTGGGTAGTTTACACCGGTGTCCTAAGGGCACCATTTATCACCTGTGCTTCTCGCTCTCCCCAGTGCGCTGCCCCAGCTGCCTTGGGGGGCCACCACTCTGAGATTCTCCCACAGGCACAGAGGCCTCGACACGCCTGTGGCTACAAATATGGCATGGCCACCACGACGGAGCGGCATGAGTCTGGTTGGAACCGGTGACAAGCGGCGGGTGTCTGTGGAAAATGCCCCCCCACCACGACAAACAGCCCCTTTGCATTAGACCTTTGTGCTCTCTCACACAGGGTGCGAATGGGACATCTGGTTTGACCGATAATCCTTCCTGTGGGGGCGGGAGTTTGCAGGAAGTCCTTACGACATGTTCGCCCCTCTCCGTTTGCGGCCTCGGCCCAGACTCTCCAGAGACGACGGCGGCGGTGTCCTGGAGGTAGGCGCGCGCGGTTTCCCGGCACCTCCCGGCGGGCCATCTGCCTCCTGTCCCGCTGCTGGCTTCGCCTTTTTGACCCCCATTCTTCCGGCCTGTTGGCGTCGCTCTACGCGGTCAATGGCCAGACTGTTTCGCTAATGGGCCTCGTAAAAACGCGCGCGCCCTTTCCCAGCTTACCTCAGCCAGTCCTGCGGTCGGCTTTTACTGTCTGTCAGAAAGTACTCCGTAGGGAGTAAAAAAAAATCTGCGGGGCTGTGAGAGCTTTTTTTTTTTTTTACACTATTTTATGTACCTAGCATTCCAGCAAGGGATGTTTCGCAGTACAGATTGGTTTTAATGGTCTGGGTCATACTGGTTTAGCTGTGGCAGTCACAGACTGGTACTGTTGCTTATCTATTGTTAGACTCCCCGAGCCAAATCGCACGAGGAGTCTCGTATTCACACCACTGCGAATGACCAGGCCCTGATGGAGCCTTGTTTTTCTTAGAACCCCTTTTTAACTGCAGGGCTGTTGCTGAGTATGGCTCTCATTTTCCCTGTCTTGCTCGAGCCTCGCTCCGCATCCTGTGCCCCCCTTTAATCCCCCCCCCCCCCCCGGAAAAGCAGAAAACACCACACTCCTCGCGAAGTGATGGCCGCATGTTTATTTGAACTGGGTGAGAACTTCCTGTGCGGGCACTGGGCACATAAAGGGGGCCTCTGTTCAGAAAGGCCTGCACTGGGAGGTGGGCCGTCCCAGTGCTGCCACAGGTATGAGGTGCGGGTCGAGCACAGCCAGGTCCTCAGCGGTACCCGTTCGTTTTGAAGGGGAATTCCAAGGCCCGGGGTTCTGTTTGGCCTCCGGAAAGTCTCCATCTGCCTTGGCAAGAAACACGTTCTCTTGGCACATATAGTCTGACGTATAGAAAATATATTTCTGATATGTGTAATCAATAAAGTTTTCTCTTACGAGCTGAAGGCCTACAGAAAAAAAAAGATCTGGCAGGGGTGTTACTGCATTGAGGCCAACATTTTTCTCCTGCCGAGGAAACGAGAGAATATTTAGAGCTTTGCTCCGAGTCTGGTCTTCAGACATGGTCAGCTCGGCAAGCTGAATGTCTCCACCAGCAGCTGTCAGAAGTTCTAGTTGGTTCTGCTGGCACTTCCTCTCAGCCCGTGTTACCAGTGTGACTCGGTAGTCATGAAGCGGTGTTGGATCCTCGATGGACGACCCGCAGGTGCTGTGGTGATCGTCTGACGAGGGCCTCTTGGGAAATGCACCTGGACGTTGTCCCTGATGCAAGATTGAGGATCCTCAAGGGCCTTTGAACCGGACTTTCTGGAAAATAAACTTGGGGCTGTAGATTTAGATCTGTTTCTACACCTCCCGTGCAGAGTTTTTTTTTTTTTTTTAGAGGAACAGAGCCAAGACATTTTACTGCCAGTGGAAAGTCTGGCCGATAAGGTGCTGTTAAAAGCACAAACTGGCCACCCCCTGCCTCCGCCCCCACCTGCACCGTCCTGCGACTTAGCTCACTGGGTCCACACCGGGGACAGAATTTTCCTCTTGACTGACCCTGAATATGAGGGAAGGTCTTTGTGGGGGGGGGGGGGGTTGGGGTCAGAGGTCAACTGAGCCCTTTAGGGTAACATCACAACAGCTCCCAGAGGTCAAGGCGGGGGCCACGGAGAGTCCCGGGATGTGAAGAGAATAGAACCAGACTAAAAGGGAGCACAAACAAAAACAGGAGTGCTGTATTTCGATGCTGTGAAGTTAGTGCCGCTCTCTTCCCGGCACGGATAATTTCACGTCTTATCATTTGCCTCCCTTCCCGCGCGTCGGCCCGGCAGCTCGTGGCACTTTGAGGAACCCGCCGTCCTCTTAGCGCCGCATTCTGCCCCCGCGGCGCGCCGCTTCTCCTCCTCTGAAGTGTCACTCTTTCAACTCTCCCTTCTTTCTTTTATTCCCTTTATCCCCCTCTTCTTTCCCAGACTCTGCATCTTTGAATATCTTTACCGGCTAAAGTCGCGCGGCGGTCAGCTCCTGGGGAATTTTCACGACATCTGTTTTCGAGCCGTCAAATTTAAAGAAAAGAAAAAAAAAAAGACAAATATGCGAGACAGGCTGTGATAGTGCTGCTGGTATTTAAGGAATCGTGGCGATAACAGGCGGCGCTAAATGCGGAGATAAACGGCGAGAGCCGCCAAGCGACCGCGGCTCCAGAGGTACTGCGACGAACATCATCCTGTCTGCAAGGCTTCCTCATCTCCTTAGCACATGAAATATTTTACAGTAGGTAGAAAGACAATAAAATGCGTTGGGGGTACATTTTGCTGAAGGAACACTCCCGATTATGCGTGTCTATGGCAGTGTTTCTCAGGTCACTCCTCGAGGACCCAAAGACAGACATTTTTGCTCCCAGTAGACAGCTGGCAGGGAGCAAAAATGTGGACTGTCTGTGGGTCCCCGAGGACTGGGCTGGGAAACACTGGTCTAAGGAGCTAAGTAGCTCCTAAATATGCTTGTTATCCTATACACTTACTAAATTACCTATCTGGCTGCTTTCCCCTCTCCTCAGCTAGGAGCTTTGTAAAGAAACCTGCTCTCTACAGTTTAATTAAACAAAACAAACAATCGCGGGGCTGAGAAACCTTACGACTTCCCTGAGAGGAAACCGTGTCGCTGGGCCTACTTATCCTGTGCTGGAAGGATGGTGCCTGACACCTTCCTGCTCTCCGGAAAGCGAGTCTGATGTCACCCGTTTGCTTGAAAACGAAGCACATGCAGGAGATTTCAGTAAGGTGCTTGCTGTCGATTTCATAATGGGAGTATAATATATGTCATTAAATACATTTGAGAGGTGTTCTATTTCTTTTCTTGGTAACTGTATTATAAAGTCTCAGTTTTAGTTTGATTTCTGTTTTATGTATTAATTCACATTCTCTGTTCATCAGACACCCTGTCTTCTTTAAAAAAAAAAAAAACAATGTCCTCGGGAAGCCAGGGAGGACTGGACATGGCTCCTCACAAAAACAATGTGTTTCCTAATACCGTTTATAAGCGAGTGAAAACCCACCAAAATGACACAACATGTAACTGGGACAGATGGAGCAGTAAAGGTACCGTTTTTCTGTAGGCTTGCTCTCCGTAGAAAGCGATTTAATTACTGTAATTTTTTGGCATTGCGAGTTTAGGTTTTTATTTTTGTTGTAGTATACAAATGGTCTCTGATTGCTGCTGCTGGAGATAATAGTCTGTACTTTATGAATAATTGCTGGCAATTAAAAATCCTTAAATTTCTCACTGCATTGCATGGAGAGATACTGTGCGGCTAGAGGGATACTAATCAATTTAGCTGCAAATTTAATTGCTCTGGCTGACATTGCTTGCGTTCCTTGGGATTCTTTTTTATTAAAGAGCACTCTGAATAAATTTAAATTTAATTTTAATCTCCCCCCCCTCTTCCCTGTGTAATACAGCAGGAGCCGTCTGCTTTTTCCAATACTTCACCCTGATGACGATATCCTGCAGTTTGTTTACTCAACGGAGGCCCACGATTTCCACGTGTAACGGATCCCTCCGCGGCAGAATAACGAGCGGCGATCATCAGTTATGTCGGGGGCCGGGGGGGCGGGGTCGAGTACGGGGCGTGGCTGCCTCCGGAGAGAGAGCCAGCTGAACAAGGTTGTTTTAAAAGATGACCTCACTCACAGCACTAAAGCTTAAGCAAGTAATGTGTATTCCCGGGGGCTACATGGTGGTGCAGTGCTTAGCGCTATAGCATACCTCTGGAACAGGGTTTCACCTCCCAGCTCTGTGTACATGGAGTTTGCATGTTCTCCCCAAGCCATTGTGGAGGTTTGTCTCACATTTAAAAAAAAGCACATACAAAGGTGACTTGGAGTTGCCAAATTGCCCATAGGTGTGAATGGTGTGTATTTATACCCTGTGATGGGTTGCCCCCCCCATCCTGGGTTATTCCCTGCCTTGCGCTCATAGCTTCTAGGTCAGGCTCCGTGAACCCCCAGTCCCCCCAAAACCTGGACAAGTGAGTATTGAACATGGGTTGATGAATGTTTTCCCTAGTTTTTGTGTCTGGGTTGTTATTTTGAGAGGGAAATAAATACAAGGAATGGACCCTTACCTCCGCAGAGCCTTCGAAACGTCATGAGAAATGTGGTAATTGGCCGTCTCTGAGCTCCTCGCCGCGCGGCTAACGCCGGAATGCTGCACTCAGTAATGCGGTGATGTTTATCGCTCTCTTTGGCGAGAGCTTCATTTGAATGCACAGGCTTTTGTTTGTGTAAATGCCGAGTGTCTGCAGTGCTGCTATTTTATTGTTATTCATCGCCGTTGTACTTATTGCCTTGTGTTTATTGGCAATAGAATCTGAAGTAAGCGCAAGTAGGAACTTTTAAAAGATAACTTGCTTAACTGCAGGGCAAAATTAAACTAAAACAAACATCCTCTTGTAGCTGATGAATTTCCACATGCAAATCCAGTATCCATTTATCCAATCAGGTTAGCTGTGGCCCGGGGCTTCGCTCAGTCTGGGCGTATCCCAGATCGAAAGGCAGCTTCCCACGTATCAGCATGACAATAACTCGAGGTGGAGATGTTGATGTCTTTCACGACCTATTCCCTTCTGCATAACTATACATAAAGCATCTTTTTTTGGCCTAATTTTGACCAGCATTCCAATATTTAATCTACGTACGTCTTGCCAATATCTCTGACATTTTCTTTATTACTTCGCATAAACGCCAGGAATAAATAGCAGATGGAGAAGTCAAAGACTGTAAAAGTGTTGGCCAGTTTCTGTACGCTAATCGGATAAACACAGCACGCTGCTTAATAAAGAGGAAGCGGGGCTTTGTCCTGTCTGGTCCTCCTGTCATTTTCGGGGACGACGTGAACATCTCTGTAGCTGCTGTTGCCTCCAGCCAGTTCTTTAAAGCCTTCCTGAATCCTGACCATTTTTGTTTTGTTCCAGTGCCTTAATATTTATGAACATCATTAAACCAAATTGCAGGCAACAAAGGAGTTATTTAAATCATTAGTCCTTGCTTCATTGTTTCTAACATCTGAACAATTGAGAGGCAGAGTGAGTGATTTAAGCCCAAGCTGAGTACTAATTAAGTGCATTTTGCAGTTAGTAGCTAGTAATGCAAGGTCTTTTTCTGGTTACTTTTAAAAATTGGCTATAAACTAAATTCACTGATAAAACATTAGGACATTTATTGAAAATTCATGTTAGCCAGGTGGTCCCTGTGACCGTGAATGATCCCCTTTCCCAAATTTTCTGCCGCCTCTGCTGATTTATGTGTGATGCTCTCTGACCCCTGACCCCACATATCGCTGAAAAGGGATAAGCGCTGAGGAAAATGTTATGTCTCCACGAGCTGCCACCTCCTCGGTCTGCACGTGCCACTTCCTCGGTGCATGACCATGTGACAGTGTCCCAAACGTAATTCCACACAACCTGCAAATCCCGCTAATCTGACAGGCTGTTCATGAGCCGATCTATCACACGTACAGTATATTGACACGGGATTATTTTTCCTGCCTCTTTAACATCTGTCGCCCGGTTAAATGGTTCATTCTTCTTCACCTCACGGAGCACATCCATCTGTATCTGACAGGTTTGCTTCGTCCATTCGGTCTGACTACCTAATGAGCCCATTCCTTCAAAAAAAGAACAAAAAAACTGCATGGACCAGCACAGTTTGATCTAATCTGTCTGATTTATTACTTTGTTTGCAGGTTTAAGATATAAAATTTAAAAGACAAACAACCAGACACAGGAAAGTGAAGATATGCTCCTCAGATTTTAAATTTACAAAGAAATCCTGTCCAATGAAACAAGTACAAATCAATGTAATAAGTGTTGCCTGTTGAATGAGGTGGTGAGGTTGCGTCTCCAGCTCGGGTACGAGCCCCTGGGGCTGCACTAAGCCTGTATCAAACCAGGCCTTCTCCTCCTCTACAAGCAAACTGACTTGAGGGTAGCAAGGACCTGGAAATCAAATGGAAGGAAAACCAGACCGAAAGAGCCCTGCCCATTATTGGCTACAGGAGAGCCCTGTGATTGGCTGTCTCTGACCTCACCCAGTTCTAATTTAGGTCGACACCAATCAGCTACTCTAACTACATTTCTGTGACTAAATGGATGGATTGTTTTCCAATTGTTTTCCTATGAGTTTTAATGGTAAATATACCTACGGAGAGTCTGCAGTGTGAGATTATGGAGATGAGAGCCTCGGCTGGTGTGGCGTTTACTGGCCCAAGGCCCCAATTCTCCCATCACATCTTTTGTCTAACGATGTGTTCAATAGGCGTCATTTCAGACAGACCGCTTCATAAAAGCCTGATTATGACTATTACTCATTCATGACAAATTAGGGATCACACACGCTTGAGGAATGGATCCCCCTACAATTACCTGCCCTGCGGCCTCGTACCAAGTCTGAACTTGAGCAGTGAAAGGCTGGATCAGTCTTCGTGTTCCTAGTGGTCTCTCTCCCCTGAGGGCACACACATTGGTTTGTTGAACCGCATGTTTGTTTCAGCCAGATGTTTGTTTCCAATTCAGAGCCTTTTATATCTGCTAAACAAAGGCTATAAGGTCAGTGGTCATGTGTGTCATTATGTGCTTTCTGGGAAACCCAAATGGATGCCAGGGCCGTGCTCTGATTTGTATCCTGTCATCAGAATATGTGATTTTCTGAATGCCGCTATGCTAGGTAAAGCTGAAGTGTCCATCATGTAAAAAATAAACCAGCCTTTCAATCTCCAGCAACTGCCGATTTTCTGCATTCATTCATCTGTGTCTGGCGATGTATGTCTGAAGCTGAGGGGTGTTGGACCTGACCCGCTTCAGTGTGAAGCTGGGCTTTGCACCGTCCTTACGCTGCCCCGCTGGGTCCTGCGCTTTGCTCCTCTGAAGGGGCTTCAAAAGGGCCATGGGTCTGACACATGTGTCAGGGGCATCTGTCTGCTTGCGAAGCGTTTTACTCCGGGGTGCCAGCGGTGGGCTTTAAAGGCTTTACAGCGGCTCTGCCTCTTCATATGCCACCCCTGCTGTGGTAAAACTGAAAGGATTCTCTCATGGTCAGGTTCCTTCTGTCTTAGAGATCACTGGGATAGCGTGGTCTGTATCTCCTGGTGAATATTTCCTAGGTGAGTGTTCAGTGTCTTTTAATAGCACCGAGGAATGTAATTGTAAAAACCCATTTGCTGCTTCGGTATATCTGCCTTCAGTGTTCGTCAGGTCACCTGTTCAAAAGACTTAATGCGGCAGAGTGGAATTTCCCATCCAATATGACTCAAACGTGGAAAAGAGTTCCTACATGTTCGTATGCTTTAAAAACCTCACATGGCGTGTCTGATGTATTGGCATCCCATCCAAAGTGTCTCCATGCTTGTGCCCTGTAGTTCCTGGGCTAGGCTCCAGGCTCACCACGAAACCGTACTTGATTAGCGATACAGAAAATTGGTGGATGGATGGATAGATTATATCAAGGCGTTTTAATTAGGTAAGCTGTTTATGGCTGTTCTCATATTATTTTCATTTAATCTAGATGCTTGATAAAGAAAACATTGTTCATACAACATGTAAATGTCACTGGCAATTAAATGTGAGCCGAAATTTTAATTGAAAGCAAGGAGACGTAAATTATGAATCTCGAGGTATGTGTAATTAGTAAACCAATTTGTTGTACTTGGAACAGTAATAATATTTTAGCATTAGAATTATACCCGTGGCATTAGAATTAGAATGATTGTGTTTCAGAGGCAGGGAATAAGTATAGGCACACATCTGTAAAACGGAGATATTGTAACCATTCCTTTATAGTAATCTAATATTACAGGGCTTTTATTGAAGGATGTTTTAACTCCAGCTCCATCTTATGCAGCGATCTTCTTTGGTTCAAAAATATATAGCTATGGAAATGTGAGTGTAGCTAGGAGATACAAAAGAAGCTGTAATCATTTTTTGTATGAAATCTCCCTGCTGCTTTTAGATGACCACTAAAAAATAATTGCCTTTTCTGCTCTTCGGACCGTCTTCAGCAGTGTACGCAGAGTGACCCGTACAGGAGCCACAAGCCATTTTCACGCCACCTTGCCCATTTCCTCGTGGAGTCCGCAGGAAGCACCCACCGATGTTTGTCCCTGCTCCTGTCCCGCTCGCCATGCCGATCTGCTCCATCAGACTCCGCAGCAGGTGCTGTGTATCCCGTCTTGTCACCTGTGTTCTGCCGTGATCCTCGCGCATCTCCCTCTATACTCTCGCATCTCACACTATACTCTCGCATCTCACGCTATACTCTCGCATCTCGCTCTATACTCTCGCATCTCGCGCTATACCCTCGCATCTCGCTCTATACTCTCGCATCTCGCGCTATACTCTCGCTCACTGTATCAAGTGTAGCATTAACAGGACAGGCGCTCTGTCAGCTGACAAGCCCTTCAGAAACACACACTGCTTTTCCAGCCTGGCGTTTTCAGCCTGTTTAATATTTCATGGTGAGTCTGAGTGACGCTTTCATACCCTCAGACACAGGCAGCTGGCAGAAGCCCAGCCAGGGCCCACAAAGAGGTTAGCCTCAAAAACACAGGAAGAATCTCCAAGCAGATCAGCGCTCTGGGGATCACCCGGCCCCCAGTGGGAGCTCATTTACTGTACCTTCTAAGTGCATTAAGATTCAAGAAGCAATTTCGATTTTTTTAAAAACAAGTTCTAACATTGTCCCAGTTTATTTTATGCCATTAATGTGCATGTCTTATATACTGACCTATTTTAGTGTTACAGTATGCCACAATTTCCAGCAAAACCAGATTAAAAATTAATTTTGGCATTCAGATTTTTTTTCCCGCATACATGTGTTTGTAACTTGAACCGCCTTGCCCTGGCTGTTTTAAATTTGGAATTACACCCATCCAGCTGTATGTCAAAATACATTAATTGAAGTGGTTATCGACTGGAGTGTATGAAATCTGAGAGGATTAGGTGCTCGATGCATTTGGGGAATGTAGAGAAGCCAGCCACCTATGGAGGCCTAAATCTTTGAGTTGACTCCTCTTTGTTCATCTATGTAATCAAAGGCCTCCAGAGAACTGTGTAAATAAACGGCATAGCTACGATAATCTGCTTACCGGCGTTTCACCCTTTGCATTGTGCCTGCCGGATTTACGTAACTCTTAATTTGTGCAAGTGTTACATTTGTACGTGGATTATAACACCCAGTAAGTGCTGGAGTTTCCCCTGGGTCTGATTCGCTCCGATTTATCTTTGCTGATTTTTTCTTCTGTGATTTCAACAACTGTGATGGCATGCCGTATAAAAGGGGGGAAAAAAAACAAAAGAACAGAGAGAATCGGTGAGAAGTGGCTTTGCGCTTCAAGCTGCTGGTGATACGAAATAAACACTGTCGACTGATAAATGTAGATAAACAAGTCATCTTGCAGTTTGACAAAGCATTTGGCTCTTTGGGATGCACTGTGACTCTGTAAACAATTACACTGCAATTACAATTAAAACACAAATATGAGCCATCGTAATTACATCACAGAAATACTACATTTTAAGCCGTTTTTTTCTGATATTTTAGTTATTCAAAAATGTCTGGCTGCTGCCAAACAGTAAGGGCATGAGGGCTTGAATGGAGAGACAGATGCGGCTCTGGGATTTGATTGGTACATACTGGAGCCGTGAGCTCTGGAAGGGGGCGTTGCTGAGGCAGGGAGGCAGGTGGCCACTGAGCTCCAGATGGAGGTGTGGTGGGGAGATGCAGTAGAGAGGATCTGAACGGGAAACAGATGCCAGGAGCTGCTGTGCTGGATGGCGCCTCGCCAAGGCGGACGGCGGCCCCGGTCCCTTTGAACGTGAAGGTCAGCTGTGGATTAGCGTCACCTCTGTACCGGGACGGCCCCCTCCACCCAGAGCGGCAGATGTTTCGGGGAGCTGGGTGCTTTTGGGGGGTCTGGGGTCATTAACGTCCGTGGCCCCGAGCCCATGGTCGCATCCCGACCTCTTCCTGATTTCACCCGCTCTGCATATGCTGACACATGGTAGCAAGGGAAAGGGCAGCGCAGAAAGCAGGCTGATTCAGTCTGGCCAGGACCCCTCCATCCTCACCGGACGCTTCATACGTGGCATCTGCTGGAGAGACATCCTGCTGATCTGAGTGGAGGATTTGGGGAGGTGGGTTAGTACCAGTATGTAGAAGGCCCCCAAAGCCACCGTGTCTGGGGGATATAAAAACATGGGACGTTAAAATCATCGAGAGAACGGCATGTTGGGTAATCACTTTGCTGCCATGGACCATTCAGACAAATCCCCCATCTGACAAGGATCCTAACTCATCATGGGACACCACTAGATATTGGTTAACTGATTTCATCCTTTTTCCTAAGATTTGCCATCACCTGCAAAACTTCATTGGACAACTTGTCTAAATTTCATTGATAAATCTATCAGCTATCTCTTACCTGTTAATTCAATAACGGCCTGTTAAATGACCTGATTAACTCCATCCGACCCCACTATGTTTAAGGTGCCTTCTGGAAGTTTTTTGTATGACAAAACTATGTATGACAACTGTTTCTTATTTATAATCTGCTGCTTTTAGTGCTGCGGATGACTTACAATATCGATCTCACCCATGACATCCACTCAGGTTGTCAGGTATTGGCATAAATATTGTGGTCTGTTTCCATGGCATGATCGTTTCCAGCAGAGCAGAAAAGTCCTTCTGTTTTATTCAGATCGTTTAAACCACTGAGCAGGACTATGATGAGAAAATCAGAAAGATCTGAGGGGGAAGACAGTCTCTACCAGCCAGCAGAGGTAAAAATGGGGCTAAACTGCAAAAAAGCATCACGGATGCAGTGATTTCAGTTATTACCATGGGGACAGCATGAACAAGTGGAGTGAGCTTCCAAAAAAAGCTGCCCGTGCTGTATTGCAGTCTTTTTGTTTATTTGTTTATGTAACTTCACCTGTAACGACAGTTGTGCTCTAGGAAGTTCCACTTCACATCTATGCTAGTTACTTTTATTTCCGGATGCTTTAGACTCCTGTAGAAGGCTTGAATTGCACCCTTGAGGGTTTTTAGCCAAGGCCAGTAGAGTTAGACAGCTTTGCTTGCAGGTCTCACGTGGACACTGTTACAATGAGACCAGCAGGGCTGTTTCTATTACAAACACTGAGCTTATGCACATGGAATGTTCCTCAGAGCCAATGTTGATTCAAGTGTTGAGTAGAGAAGCATCCAAGGACAACTCAATCGTATTTGTATCCAAATAATGTGCAGTGAAGGTAGCCACACTGCGCAAACATGTTGCTAGCATAGCTAAACTCTCGTATGGCTCATTATTTTTACTTTAGTCATCCGCGTCGTTTGTGTTCTTAGGCCGTAGACATAATGGATTAGCAAGGAACAGATATGGAATTGGAAATTGTTGGCGTAGATATCGCAGAGAACGGTGCAGGGAATTAGCTGTGGTAACGAGGCAAGTCTAGTTCTCAGAAATGAAGGTAGAGCATCTGTGTCATAATGAGAGAGAGAGCTTAACAATGAGTTCGCTCGGTCATGGTGAAAGCGAAAGGCGTCTTTGTGTCCTTAATCAGCCTAGTCGACTTTCACAAGAACACAAGAACATCATCATTAAGACATGTAAAGAACAGATTCTGAAGGCTAACAAACTTTTTCTGCAGTAAGACTCCTGTTTCCACACTGATAAAGTCTGTGTTTTGTACAGAGTACTTCAGGTCAAGGCAAAAATCAGACTTGCCCTGATTATTCCAAAAATTGGTTCGGTAGTATCTATATTTACTTTTTAAAAAATATTACAATATATACGAAATGCACTTCAAGGTGTGCGCACTTGTGCAGCCAGCTTAATGTATGTTTTTTATTGTTTATATTTTTCCACCCTAACAGATTTGTTTGTTTTTCAGTTGAATCGTACAGGTTATAGGTCACATTAATGGTGGAAAAAGTTTTGAGATTGTGTTTGTGATTGATTGTGGGTTCATTTTTGTCGCATCACAAAAACCTGGCATTTTAACAGGGGTGTGTACACTTTTTATATCCACTGTATTTGCAATTCTAGTCTAACTGAACATAATAAGGGGCATGAGGGTTAAATATTCACAATGATTTGTTGTGTTAATTGTTAGATGTAAACAGCACCTGGGGAAATCCTACCGCATTGCGGTGTGAGCTGCATTCTCTCAGCCCTCGCTGTGCCCCAAGAGTCTTCAGAATTCCGCATATTCTCAAATAAAACTTTTAAATCAGGCATTTATGAAAGAAGCTGCAGGTTAAGTTCAGAATGTTCCACAGTTATCACAGATGTAATGCATATATTTAATATTCAGTTCAAATCTTCTGCTAGACTAGTGTCAGATTACGGCAGATGTTGATGGCAGTTGAGCGCGCTGTGAGCTTTGTGCTGTAAAGGTCTGTCTCGTTCTTGGGGTATGGGTGCCTGCTTATATAGGTGTATATGGGGTCATATATCAGTGATGAGCAATGCTGCACAGTCTGTGTCATGCTGAAGTATCTCGTAGCTCTCAGTGTTAATCTACGACTACCACCAACTCAGGTCATTTGTTTTGACAGGTAGCTAAATGGTAATAAGAAAGTGTGTTTTGTTTCCTGAGTCTATGCTGGGTCTCCCAACATGATCTGTGCAATAACTGAATAGGTGTTTCTAAAAATAAAACCCACAGTCTAAAAGTGCGTGCATGTGTGTGTGTCAGAAAGAGAGAGAGGGGATGTTAAAGTAACTGAAAGTAATTCAGATACTGTTTATGTGTATATATTGAGTATATCAACATTTTTATTTATTACATGCACATTATTTAAACATGCTACCTATAATGCATGCATTTATAAACATAATTATGCATGATATATATATGCATTATACATATTAAATTTTTTATTTTGCTGTATTTAAAATAGAAATTATAATAGTTATACATTTAATGAAATGAGCTGTTCCTTCACATTTCTGGGCTGTTCCCAGTATTAGTGGCCAAATCTGTATTCATTCATCCAGAAACATACAGCATTCATAAGAAATAAGTTCTTTGTGCTGGATGGAGACGAGAGATGCACTGTCCATCATGCAGCTCAGATGATCACTGTTCACTGGTGTTTGTGGAGTGCACTTTGCTCTGTGTCTGGACTCCTTATACCCAACTGGTTGGTTGAAACAAAACCTTGGTCCGGATTTGTACTTTCTGGACCTGAACTTGTCTGTAATGGATTATGGATTTATGAGTAACTTTCCCAGCACTGATGATGGTATATTGGCGTTTTGTTCGTGGCTAGTTAATTAGCTTTCTGGCTGTATTAAACTCTAGTTGGCATATCTCTGCTAGGGTCAGGTTTAGCTTCAGTATTAGGGTTAGGGTTTTTGTTGATATTAGGGTTGAAGCTTGGAGTTAGTAAGTATGCCTGGGGGGGGATGCTCCTTCAGGGCTGTTGCTCGAGAACATGCACATGTTGTCTTACTTGCTCAGCTCTCACTGGCTCCAAGTTTAGGTTCCTTATTAGGCCGCATGACATTTTTTATTTCTCCTCCATTCTAGTGCCTACTTCTTTGTAGAAATCCTCGAGGCGCTCTGAATAATGACGGCACACCCTGGACTTTGGATAAATAAACATCGTAAAAAGGTAGACAAATTCGCCGATGCTATCACTTACAGCCTTAAATTAGCTGTGTAAATCAAAGGTGCCAAATCTGACTATGCACTGGTTTTAGAAGCTATTAATTGTACTCCCTGACAGCTGTGATGCTTTTCGGCCTCTATGCAAAAGCATCAGTCATTCGGCTATGATTTGTTTAGAGGGAGGCCCACTAAGCGTTGTCCGTTCTGCTTGTTAAAGGGGTCATTTGGGTTCTTGACATGCTCTTGGCTATGATCTGTGTCATTGCGTTTGGACCCACTTCGCTTTCGGAGCCATTGTTGTCACCGCAGAGGCCCTGACCATGCAGCGGTACCAGCCCTGCAGTGCTGCTGAAAAGCAATGATACTAACCCTACCCCTAATCCTAAGCCTAAACCTAAGCCTAACCCTAGGCCTAGGGATTTACTCTGCACTGGCCTCTTCCCTTCCCTTCCCTGGCCAGCTCATGGGGTAACTGTGGTGCACCTGTGGTTCCGCACCCATGGGCATCCATCCAAGCAGGTTCAAAATGATAATCTGGTGCTTGAGTCGAGTAGCTGAGCAGCAGAATAACAATAAATTCCATGCCCGAAAGGCATTTTAGGAGATAAAACATCCATCTTAACTTTTTTAACTTGTTATAAGTGCAAAATTAATTGCTAGGTAAACGGAATATGTAAATATAGAAACCAAATAATTAAATTTCTCAGTTGTGCTGACCAGCTGACTAGGGGTCTTTGCCCTTGTCCGGAAGGTTGTGAGTTTGAATCCCGCCGGCTAATCCTGTTCCTTTGCCCCATTCTTTCTTTGCATGCACTGTACAATAGGATATGCTAGCATTTCCCAACCCAGTCCTTGGGAGCCGCCAGACACATATTTGCTCTGTCTCAGATTCCAGGACGCCCGTATTAGGTATTTAATGTGCTGAATTGAATGGGAGCTGGGAGGGACCAAAACTGTGGATTAAATGTGGACGAACAGTTGACCGTGGAATATTTATTAGTGAGGAAATTTCACGAATGGACTCATTGCACAGGTGGCATCCTATCAGGGTACCACACTTGAATTCACTGAGCTCCTGAGAGTGACCCATTCTTTCATAAATGTTTGTAGAAGCAGTCTGTGTGCCCAGGTGCTTGATTTTATACACCTGTGGCCATGGAAGTGATTAGAACACCTGAATTCACCTGAATTAATTACAAATTAAGCCTTAGTTACATGATGCTGTCATGTTCATTCAGCAATAAGTGGGGACGCATCTTTCATAACAAGCTGTTACTGAATTTTGTTACTATATCTGTTAACTCTGTAAACCTTTGTGAACTACTGACTGAACTACTCAAGGAACAAGTAAAGAATCACACATGTGAAATACTGATCTCATGTTTGGTTGTAATTAATGATACGTTATTCTAATCATGATGCATCTCAAGTAGCTACTATATTTGTTCATGATTTGTGCATCAGTAGTTACTGAGTAGCTGCTGCGTACCGCTGAAGTAAGATGTGACCGATTAGCAAACCTCAAAGGGGCTGCAGGCAGGGCCTGTAATATATGGGAATGCTCCCTTTGCTGACGGTAATAAGCAGCAGCTCTCGGACCTGTAGCCTCCCTCCACAGTCACTCTCGCGACGGAATGAAGCACTCGGCCTCACTCCCTCTCTGAGTCACATCTAAAAGCAGGTTCCCCGCATGCCACATAGTCTGCCAAATGCTTTCACAGAAATAATTAGCATTCTTTCAGCGGAGTGCAGTGCAAATTGACGATCTAAAATAGAACCGTTTCCAGGGCTGTCATAACTGCAAACGTCCTCTCCGTCTCCCTTTGTCTTTCACGCTGGAATAACGGGTCCGGCCCTGTACTCTTTTATCAATCTCCATTTGCCCTTTTTGTCAGAGCATTCCGCATCTTCTGTGCCGAGTTAATAGTTTTTCAGAATGACTGCTTCTGTTAAAGACATTCACGTCTAACGTGCAGCTTAGCTGTTTTGTTTCCCGTTTCAGGCCATGCTCCCTGCACAAACATTAGCTAGCTAGTATTACTTACTTATAGTTACTGGTTGACACTAAGTAATTCTTAAACGGTTGACTCTGAAATGTCTTCCACTCCAATTTATATAATTTTCAGACATCACACCAGCTTTCATTTTTGTTGAACAGACTCCACACTATTAAACTACAGCAGTGTATCCATGCTAATTATATTTGTGCTGGAATATATGGTAACATGAAAATATGGTCGACTTATAGACAGCTGTGTTTAAACAAAACTAATTGCGCGTTCAATACTTAAGAATGCTGCTCTAAAATTACTAATTTTTCTGAGTACCGAGTCCTGTATTTGTGCAGCGTTTTTTCAGTCTTATTGCTCATAAAGCCCTCATAAAGATGGCTTCCTGTTTATTAGATGTTTATTTTAAGGATACTTAGAGTAGGGCTGAAACACGGCCTTGAGGTCCACAGTAAGGCAGCGATGGCACTAAGGGAAGGCGATACGTTAGATCCAACGTCGAAAATGAAGTTATGTCACAGTTTGATGGATGCTTCATGGTCAGAGAGGAATGGTATATATGTGCCTAAAGAAACAGATCAGTAGGGTCCTGGGTTAGCGTGCAGCCTAGGTAATGTGGAAACCAATGTGCTTAGTGGGTTAGCGGTATGTGTCCTTGTCCAGAAGGTTGTGAGTTTGAATCCTGTGGTCGGTAGAGTAATTGCTACATCCGGTTTGCTACTTACCTGCGACGTGCGGTTCTTCCTCATGGCCACGCCCATCTCCAGGTGACTGCAGTGCATAATCACTCACACTTATGCGGCCCATAACGATGTTTCGGTCAAAGACAGACGACATGTATGATGGTGGTGCCATGAGATTGAAATTACACTTCTATTAGAAACAGGGAGTGTGTGGCTCTGTATGCCTTGATCAAAGACCCTAACCCAAACTGTTCCAGGCGTATTTCACTGGCTGAGCATGCGCTCTGATCCCAAAGCTGTCTCTCTCATGAGGAGTAAAGTCAGGTGTGGAAACACCAAGAATTCCTGTTCTTACAAATGCCAGTTAAAATGGATGGATGTTATCACTTTGTCAGTTATCAATCTTGTGCATTATCTTACGCTAGGCTGAGTGGTTATGGAAGGTCCCTCATTTACTGTGTGCATTTCAGACTATGAAAGGTGATTCGTAAAGAGCATAATTATTACTGTCAGTAGTGTACCTGTGCATGTTAAGCACGTAAGGCCAGTGCACCTCTTTCTGACCAGTTGCTTAATGTGGCTCTTGCTTCGGTTAAAATCATGCAGTTCTGCCTTGCAGCCTGGTTAAAAAGCCTCCAGGCTTTTTTCCGTTTTAAGGCCGTGTTCCCTGCACTAACATTAGCCAGCTGGTCTCTGTATTACCTTTTGTTAATGGCTGCTAATGGCAGTAATTCTTAAATACATCGTTTTTTCACTGAAATATCTTCAGTTTGTATGATTTGTATAGTTTTCAGACATCATGCCGCCTTTTATTTGTCTTGATAGATGTAAAGCTGGTAACACTCTGCGTTCAGCAGTGGTCCTGTGAGCTTGCTTCTGGTTAAACAGATGAGGAGACACTCTCATCATCCTTCAGTGCCAGAACATTCTAAAAAGCTAATGAAGTACAATAGAATAAAATAGAGTGCGATTCACCACAAAAACTGGCATTTTCATGATCTGGCTGTCAATTATTAACAAACACAGCTAATTACAACTGACTACAAGAACAAGCAAATTACTGTTGTTTGTAGCTAAATTATTATTGTTTTGAAAATTATTATATCCTATTATGTGTGTTTTTGCTTGTCTACAACACAGAGGATTTGATTTCCTAAGCATTTCTAAATTCAACATATGTAATCAACTGAGAATATCACTCATTTATTAGGTAATGTTTTTATATAATTCTCTGCTGCCTATGAAAGTCTAAATCACGTTCTTAATGAGACGAGATAATTAATGTTTGAGAGGAAGTTAGAAGACTAACATATAGAGCCAGAGAATTTAATTGAAGTTAAATTAAACCGATCATTTAATTCAGTTGAATGACCCTGAGTTGCAGAGTCTAATAGTTAACACAGGTAAGAATAGATAATGGCCTGCCCACCGGTTTCTTGCATCATTTTGGGCTAATAAACTTTTGCGTGTCAGAAGGTAGCTCATTATTTTGAGTACGGACACAGAGAAGATGAATGGTGTGTGGAAAGCTGGACTTGGGGAGCAAGGCTGTGACCTGCCCACTCCCCCACATCATTTATTACACCCAGTCGCACAATGATTGCATAGTAAGACATTTCTTATTTTTCTAACCAGAGCAAAATTTCAAGTCTGTTCCTTGTGTGGGGGTTGGAGAAGCCTTTAGGGAAAAGGGCGTACCTGCCACGAAGTGTGGTGCTGCTGACTGGCACTGTTATTGTTATTATTAACAACAACAACAATAATAATAATAATAATAATAATAATAATATAGTACTGCTACCAGCACTACCGATAACCATAAACATGCTGTGTTCAGTGCTCTGCAGTTTGTTATTCTGTCACTGGTCGTGACCCGTCAGACGAGGCCGGGCTGGATCTTCCCACCTTAACCACTCAGCACAGATGGGTGTGGGTCTCATCATGATGTGGATTGCATGAAGACCTTTTGTGACCTCTTGTGACGGTTCAGTCAGGCCCATCTTTCCCGACGCCTTGCACTCCGCCCGGCGGCCCTGCGGGTGGCGCTGTGGTTACGATTTGGCATACGTAGCCTTTGTGTGTGTGTTTGCTGTGTAGCGGCCTGCTCTGCAGCCTAGCATAGGCCTTGCTTCCCCCCCAACCACTCTGATTGGAGGAGCTGTCTTGGATGAATGACCTGAGTGAATGAAATATCAAGCCGTGCACGACAGCATTAAGACCTTCCCATATCTCATATCGCCTTCTCCATTCGTTCCATTCATCTGATTTCCCCTTATTACCTCCCTGCATTGCAGGCTATACTTCCCAGCGTCACAAGCACAGGAACATTGGCTTCATTTTCTCATACTGTCTTCAGTCATCCCAAGAAATTTAATAAAAGGCTCAATTAAATCAGAGCTCATCTCCATACTGAAACTTGTCAATCAAACGCCATGTTAGAGGTGGTAGCCAGACAGCTATGGGTTACAGGGAATTGTCCTGTTTGACGCGACAGACCAGAACAGGCCGCGTGTCGGCGCGATAGCCACCACAGTGTCAGCCTCTGTCTTTCTGTCAGCAGCCTTTTATCCTTGGTCCTGAAGGTGGGCTGCGGGTACCTAAGGAACATGGAGGTCAGGCTAGTTACCGGCTGGCAGAAGCTTCCAGCGGAGCAGTAAAGGCAGCAGGCAGCATCTAGGACAAACGTGTGCTGGGAGACCACTCTCAATGAGAAGCCTCGGGTTCGAGTGAGCTACCGCTTCTGCTGGCCTGGCCTCAGGCTCATCAATACAGGAAGTGCTCTTATATCCTGATAATGTGGGCAGTCATGTTAACTGGCACCTCCTTATTTTGCAGAATTCAATCAATCACAGTCTTCATAGTAATGTATTGACCAGAGGGGATGGGCCACAGCTTTTGACCTTGAATTCTGGACCAGGCACTTGAAATGCATCCAGGTCATTATCATTTCGTAAAGCAACCTTATTCACCCTGAAATATATATGGAATGCAGAAATGCATCAACCCAAAACAATGGGTTTGAAAGAGTCTTCCAGATGCCTTTTCTTTTGGTGACTTATGGTATCTTGCAAATTATTATTGACCTAAATGCAAAAATTAAAGTTGTATACTTTGGTATAAATAAAATTACAGTTTGCAAAATATAATAATTATATCATGCTGCACTCACATGCACAAATATATATATATATATATATATATATATATATATATAACTGGTGTGCTGCAAGGTGTGGGATATTAGGCGGTAAGCTAACATTCGGTATTTGTAGTCGACGTTGAATGCAGAAGGGTTGATCAGGGATAAAGATCTGAGTGACTGCTGGATCAGAGCATCTCATTGACAGCAAGGCTTATGGGTGCTCGTGGTCAGCCATGGTGAGTACATAAGAACATAAGAAATGTAGAAACGAGAGGAGGCCATTCGGCCCATTGAGCTCGTTTGGGGAGAACTTAACTAATAGCTCAGAATTGTTAAAATCTTGTCTAGCTCTGATTTAAAGGAACCCAAGGTTTTAGCTTGCACTACACTAACAGGAAGACTATTCCATACTCTAACAACTCGCTGCATAAAGAAGTGTTTCCTAGTGAGAGCAGTCCAAGGAGGGAAAACCCCTTAGGCCTCATAGGTGCTGGATGTGAATGAGAGCTATCACATCTACTACGAACCAGTGTGACGATGATCACAAGAGTGATGTGTCAGGACATCCAGAGCATGGAGCCCTGTTGCCTGATGGACTAATGTATCCCAGACCTTGACATGCACCATTGTTACTAAGAGAGTTTCCTTCATGAGGGTCACAATGCTTTGGTGTATTTATGCTTTCACTGGCTAATATATTAAGTGCAACTGCTGGTTAATGTGAACAGATTGGCCTTCCTGATCGAGAATCATGTGCCTGAGAGTCAGTACGCGAAGCGGGCAGGCCAAGAAGTGACTGTTCCATTAAGTGATGCACAGGAAGTGTGATCTGAGCTATTCTGAACGTGCCGTGATTGCTGGTGCCAGACGTGGTGGTGGTGCCAGCGTCTCCTGGGATTTTCACGCGCTGCGGTGCCATGAACAAAGAACATCCAATCAGGGGTAGTTCCATGTCCAAAAACGCTGCGTTAATGAGGGAGGTCAGAGGAGATGGGCCTTGTCATTAAAGCTAACAAGAAGTCTGCAAACACAAAAATAACAGCCCAGAACAACAGTGGTGGGAAGCCAGACATCCCTGATCACACAATTCATTGAACCTTGAAGAGATACCTGCTTGCAAATAAAAAGGATGCTCAGTGTACCCACGTATAGTAATGCCTCCACCCACCCAGCTGTCCGCCCATTCATTCATCCATTTTCTGTAACCGCTTGTCCAATTCAGGGTCACAGGGGGTCCTGAGCCTATCCTGGAGGCTGCGGACAGAAGGCGGGGAATTAGCCAGGATGGGGCACCAACCCATCGCAGGGCACACTCACACACCATTCACTTACACAAGTACACCTACGGAGGAAACCCCATGACAGCACGGGGAGAACGTGCAACCTCCCACAGCAAAACCCTGGCGGAGACTTGAACCCAGGTGCCAGAGGTGTGATGCAACAATTTAGTATCCATGAACTAATAATGTATTGCCAGAGACTCTTCAGAATCAGAATCCGCTTTATTTGCCAAGTGTGCTGGGCAGACAAGGAATTTGCTTCCGGCTGCTTGACACCCCCTAGTACACAGACAATAAATTACACTATACAAGCAATAACAATAACAATACACAGTCAATAAAGTACATTATACAAAATTTTTTTGACATATAGATACATGGGCAACCCACTATACAAAGTATAAAGTGCGAGAGTTAGGCCCTTTGCTAAGCCCCTTGGGGGAACTATGCTATGAAAGGTGCCATATAAATATTAATTGTGTTTACATATATAAGGTCCATGACGCTGAACAGGATAAGTGGTTTTGGAAGATGGATGGATATATGCAGTCCCCCCTCCAGATTTGTGAATTTGATGTTCACAGTTTCATTTACGTTCGAGTTGGCCTACAACGATTAAATGGGAATATTTTTGGAGCCTCCCAAAGGATCGCAGAAACTTGCAGACAACATGTTGCCAAAAGCAACACTGAAAATGATTTGGATCACATAAAATCATATAATATATGAATGTTATTAATACATAATATTTGTCAGTGTGAGTGCACACTATATCTTTAATATTAAAAGCCTACGCTTGGATTGGCCACACATCTCTGAAACCAGCCCCACGAGCGTGTTAGCCGTCTTTTTTGTGGAATCTCCCATTTCTCGCTTTCAGCCATTCATTTTGAATTTTCAATAATGGACCCAAGTATTATGTATTGAGTATAGTGTGTGTGTTTCTCCATTATTCCCGACCTCGCTCACTCTGGCCTGACTTCTGCCCCCACCACACCGGGGGGGGGGGGGGGGGGGCACGGTCACTGTAAATGAGAACATCCTGTATCCAGCATGCGCGTGCTTCTCCACCCCTGCCACTTATGAACAATAATGAGTGTGTCTGCCCGCACTCTCCCTCACCTGTCTGCCCGCGCCCATGTCAGTCGAGGATTTACTGGGGGGGGGGGGGGTGTCTGTATTCAGGGATAAACACACATCCTCTTCTGCCGTCTTACTCTTACCTTGTGTTTCCACACTGAGGCTGATATCAGGGAAACAGAATAAAAATGACTGTGGCTCCGCCTGGTGCCATTTGGAGAAATCCTGGACAAAGTGAAGTTTTGCTTGAGTGTCACACATTTCCTCGCTCTGCCATGAAGGCTGTGTACCTGAAGTCACACACTCACATACGCCTTTGTATTCATATATTTGTGGGGGCCATCCATACATTTCTATGGGTATAACCCTGATCCCAACAATGACAACTGTCCGGCTCAGAGATTGTCGGACGTTAAAACACCGTTTATCTGCTGGGAGACATGGAAAGCTTTTGAGTGCTGCTTGGCTCCACCCCTGGGCACTGCCTGGATGGGGGTGGGGGGGGCATTGGGTTCGCCATCCAGTGAGCACGTTTCACGTTTCTCACAAGGGACCTACCACGGCGCAGTACTATGAGGCGGGATCCTATGCAAGGCTGGGCTGTGGGCTTTAACCTGCTCCATGCCCACCTTTTAGTGGGGTGGCCCAGAGGCTAGGGCTGTGACCTCACACCGCCGGGGTTGGGGTTCAAATCCCATCTCTGCTCTGTGTGGGGAGTTTGCATGTGGTTTTCCTCCACTTCAGATTACTTCTGATTCCTCTTGCAGCCCATAGATATTCATTTAGGGATAACTGGCATGTCTACTTTGCCTGTTCCCCGTTGCCTGGGGAAATGTGTCACAGAATCTGAATTTTGGGGCCACTTCAGGTTTCTGGAAAGACTCTGGTGTTCCGTGTTTAGAAATTAAACACCAGAACCCCACACTATAAGTGCAAATGTCAATGTAATAGATCCTAATTTCGGGCACTCATATTGTGTAATTATGCTTTCTCAGTATTAATTGTAAATGGGTTAATTGCCTTTGGATAATGTTGATGAATGCTGAAAATGTGATCCATAATCAGAAGGCAGGATAAACAGGTGCTTGTGTGACTGCTGTGTAGCCTGATAGCGGAGCCGGGGCGTTACTGCTCCAGTTAGCCACCTCCCAGCACCACAGCCTCTGCGAGGTTAAAGCAAGCAGCTCCCTCTTAAAGAGTTTTTTTTTTCCCTGTGAAAATGTGAATCGACCGCCTGCGGGGGCAGTGTGGTTTGTTTTGTGTTTCAGGTCAGGCGGTTCATGGCGCTGGAGCTTGCCACCTCCGGCACTGTGCTCCGCTCTCCCCGTAGGCTCTCCGCGCACGAGAAAATGCCCGGGCTCCGCCGATGGCCGCGGGCTCCCCCCCGTGCTGCGCCGTGTGGGGGCGGCCGCTCTCTGTCTCCTCACCCCTCTGAAACTCCACGCCGGCTTCTTACTCCACACGCTTAAACCCAGTGCCACTGCTCTGTATTGATTTTTTTTTTTTGTTTGCCTATAAACGCCCGCGCTTTTATGGCGTGGCGTTGGCTGGTGCCGATACTCGCCCCAGAAATGCGGCGGGCTGGAGTGCCGGAGGGTACGGTATCAGTGGAGTGGGCGGAGCCGGCAGCCCGGGGCAGGTGTGATGTCAGTTCAGGCTTTACGCCGCACCGCGGATGCAGGCTGTCAGAGACATCATCTTACTTTCTCGCTCAGGCTCATCTTCTCTTGGGCCTCAGACTAGCTCCTCGGAGCATCAAGATAAAGTAAAACTTGCAATTAGCATCTGGAAGCAGCATGGTTCTAGGATTCCATACAATAACCTGAAATTTCCTTTTCTTCATCTCGTCATGTTTCAAAAGCTTTGCCTGCCCGAGCGCATCTCTAACAAGCGGGATGGGGCGGCTGTGGCCGTTTCCGTCAAGGCTGGGGAGAGGATGCCAAGACCGAGCACTCGGGGAGCCTGCCTCTGCCCCCCGAAGGAGAAGCGAATGGGTCCGGGCCTTCACCCGAAATGCTGTGGTCCTTAAAAGGCATGAGACTAATTCTCTGCGTCTTAAGACAAAGATGTTCCCTAAAACCTAGCTGATGATGGGGGAAAATGGTTTCTGGAGAAGGGAAGATGCCTTTAGCCTGGGCCGCGGCTACAGCTGCAGTTTGCTTTGAATATAAATCTTATAGTACAAAACTTAGGAGTGTGAAAGTCTGGTGATGGCAGCAGCTTCGGTGGGGGAACATTAAATTACAGGGCCGCACACTGTGTGGTAAAGACGTCTCCCCAGGACCCCGTGTCCCTGCCCTTATGCTCTCATAGGTGCTGTCGAGAGCGCCGATAGAGGACAGGGACGATAAAACAAGCTAACGGCTCACCTGCTGCTGTCTGCAGGGGGATGACGGCAGCAGATCCTCCAAAGAACAGCATCCGTAGTCGGCCAACACAGAGGACGGCGTTAGAGAGGCCCAGAGAGCTGAGGCTCCATCACTGCACATCAGAAGCTGCACCCCCCCCCCCCCGAGATAGTGCAGCAGAACTGGGCCGGCTCTTCCGGTATGCGCTCCCTCACATGCAGACGCCTGGCCCGGGGGTCGGGGGAGGGACCGTTATTGATGGCGCGTCCACACGGTCTGCTAAACAAGCTGAGTGCAGCCAATGCTGTCTCCTTCTCAGTTACTCCCCTACACTCTCCTGCGATCTCGCTCAGGGCTAACAGGGTCAAGGAGGGTAGGCGGGGGGGGGGAGGGGGGGGGGGGTGTCCATGTCTGTCTGCCCCAGAGAGATCCGGCAATGTGCATTTCCTACTTAATTTTAGCACTTGGCACGCTACCAACGAGGGCTGCAGCACGGGAAAGCTGTCAGAGAATCTGGCGGATCCGTTGCGTTCGGCGAGAGTTTGTCCCGATTAAATATTCATACCTGTCCCGCCATGCTGAAGGAGATCGGAAACAAATGCAGAGGAGAGACGAGGGTGTTTGCCGAGAGCCTCCCCGTGAGCGGCCGCTCAGGCTCGCCCGGGTACATCGACTCCGGCCAGCCCTGCCTCCTACGCCGCTGCTATCGCGACGCACTTAATTGCTGCAGAGCTTTTACGGTCAGCCGCTTGGAGGTCTGAGGCGCCCGCTGCCAGCTGTCTGCAGATGCCATGGGCAGGCAGCAGGTCCAGGCAGACTGTCCACAAAAGGGCTGTGTGGCGAAAAGCCGATTTCTCCCATCTCATTACGGAACGCTAGGCTCTCTGTGGCACTTCGCATGCTTTGGGAAAGAGGCTACTTTCAATAAATGGAAATTGCAAAAAAAAATATTAGGCATGCCTAATATTGCCTCAAATAATACAGATCTACTTGGTCTATAGCTCTAATGTTGCGTAGCCCATCGTTAACGTGCAGCGAGTCATTAAGTGAAGAGATTAACGTGTCACCGTGAAGGAAATCTGACCGGAAGTGCTAGTGAGTCGCGTTTTGTGGCATTCATGATGATAACGACGCTTGATAGTAATTTGTTCGTAAGTGTGCTCCAGCAAACGGAACTGGAACGATTGGCCGATTCTCCGGTGTTCACAGACAGTGGCGTGCTTTATTTGTGCGTATACACGTCTGGCGATTTGTAGTCTTAATGCCTATATTGAGCAGAAAGCTCTGATTCACTGTATATGTAATTTAAAGGGTTAGGGTCTCTGTCTTACTGGGAAGCTGTGGATAAAAATCTTGAGATTCCATGAAATACAGATTCACGGCCAAACTGTAAAACAAAAAAATATGTTGAGCTCTGTTCCATGGTTTTGTCATTAGAGTGCAGGCTACTCTTCGGGGTGCAGTTTGGGCTTCTGCAGGGCAGCTTCATTGCTGCGCTCTAAGTGCTCTGGTATTACAGAAAGGCTTCATACTTCGTACAAACAGCTCTCTGTGCGATTCCTCACAAACGTACGCTTCTGATCGTATTTCTTTAATAATGGTTTCCCAGTGTGGGATCGTTTGCAGCTATTTGTCTTAGATGAGGGGCAGTGAGCCTTTGATAAGATGACCTTCTGAACACACAGCCCTCCTATTTATAAACATAGTTGGCAGATTTTCCTGTTATTCTGTATGTCTGCCCTGGATTGAGTGTTTTCTTCTGTGATCATGTCTCTCCTGAGCTTGGAGACAATTAAGGACTGGATTTGTTTCAGAATCAGAGGGAGCTGTTTTCCCCTGCAGTCAGAGAACATGCAGATCCCCCAGCTGAACCTGACCACTCAGCAGACCCAGAAGCCTTTTTGTCCAATGTGTGTTTCTCCAGCAGTTCCAACCTCTAAACTAAAAACAGTTCACTTGAAGGTACAGATCGAACATAAAGCGAGATTAAATAGCACAGTATTTCAAACTGTGGTGGAGATGGCACTGTCAGGACATTGCACAGCATACAAGATGAAGCTCACATTATCAAAAAGTTATTTTTCCACATTTAAATTACAAAACACAAAAATCAATGCGACACCCAGCTTCCTGTCTCCTCTGTGGCTCGTTCGGCTGGCCACATGCAGAACATCCAGGCATGCTTCAAAGCAATCACAATGGCATAAAGAACATTCCAGAAATCATCTCCCCTTCTCATGCGACTTCAGACCTAAAGTATGCTGGGGCAGATTGCAAGTGAGTCAATACTCTGGGAGACAGAGAAGGTTTATATAAATACTGCAAATAAAATAAAGATATTTAAAAGGTGGATGAGTGAGCTGGCATCCTGGTGGGTGTGCTCAGTGCTGCCCCTGCTGGTAGCCAGCAGAGACCTTATTAATGCTTTCTGTCTCCCTCTTTCTGCTGTAAATCGGATCGATAGGATGACATCACTCCGGGCCTGGCTCCGCTGTCATCCCCCATCCAGCTCCACTCATTTCATTATTTATTTTTCCGTTTATTTTCGGCCAGAGCCGCAAGGTGCCTGGGCTCCCGCAGGGAATCTCAGGGGGTAGGGTGATGGAACTCAGCGGATCTGGGGATGTGGTCACGCCAGCCCAGGGATGGCGAGGAACTTCTGCGCGCTCATTTTACCATCAGGCCGGGGAGCCAAGGTTAATCGAGCTTCGAACAGGGAATGGATCCATCATGCTTATTTCCGCAGTAGCGCATCCGATGCATTCATTTTATCATGACATGTGGGACCTCTTTGCACTGTACTCCGCTTCTTTGGAGTTAGGTGACACTGTTTGTGTGTTGGACTGTCATCCTGTCCAGGGTGCCCCCTGTGGTTCAGCATGACCATAGTTGTAGAAAATGATGATGGACAGCATCTCAGATGTTCATTGTGCTTTTCTTAGGAATGATTATCAAGCAATTAACAAACAAAAACCGACAGTTCACAAATGAGTTCCCCCTCAGATCTCTACCTGTCCAGGGTGGATATGCTTGCAGACAGACCTTTCTTCTGGGTGTGAAGGGTATAGTGTCAGTTTAACTGACAAGCAAAGTGTAGCTCAGATGCTCTACTCGGCTTCTGGTGAACAGGCAGAACTTACCTGTCAGCTATACAATCTACTCATTCATGGTGTCATTTCCAGAATTAACTGAGCTAACCTTCTGGGTGTCCTAGGACAGACGGTGACATAATGGGATTTGACCCTGTAATTGAAAGTTTGCCGGTTTGAGTCCCCGAACCGCAAGTACCGCTAAGGTACCCTGAGCAAGGTTCCGTCCCTAAGCACCGCTCCCCGGGTGCTCAAGTAGCTGCCCCCTGCTGTGTCACATGGGTTAAATGCAGAGGCCACGTTGTTGGGCTGTGGTGTGTCAACAATGACAATTAATCAACCTTCACTTCACTGAAATTTGTCAATCTGGCATCTCCTGAAATGATTGTGGAATTTGACAAAACTTGTATTGAAATTAGTGACAATTTAATGTGAAAAGGGAAATCTGCTAGATGTTTTTTATGCATGTGAGGACATTAAAGCCAACAAAGAAATATATGGAGGTAGGATATATAGGTTTGTTGTGAAGAGATTGATTGCGCTGTTGTGTACTGATTAGTGCCTATAGTAGAACTGGTATTAAGACAGGATGTGGATTCAAGGTGGATTGTACTCATCTTTAGAAGCAAGCCCATTTTACATTAGTATTCTCTATTTTTTTTTACACATTTCTGCATTACCCAATTACATTGTTAGTGTCGGAAGTCTGGTTTTCATATGTTTAATGTCTAATAAAAACAAAACTCAATACGCTCATTTAACATCTACAGTTCATGTTACGTCTTCTATCTTCTACTGTAACCAGTTAAAGTGGTCCTTGCCTACTGGGAGCTGGGAGGGAGCACAAATGTGGATTGTCTGACAGGGCGCTAGAAGGGAGCAAAAACATGGACTGGCTGTGAGTCCCCGAGGACCGGGCTGGGAAACACTGAATTAAAGCAAGGAGAAGCTTGGAGTTGTGACAGAAATATGCAAGCTGCGGTGGAATGACATCAATCATAAGTCATACCCACTCACATTAAATAATGAGGATCACATTTATAACAAATTCGCTATGATAATAGATCTGCTTGGAATGATCTAGAATACTATGGAAGATTTCTCTCCTTGGAATAAATCATCTGGTCACAGATGACAACAGAATTTAAAACTCAATTTAATACAAACGATTCAATTGTTCATGTAACTCATTCATATGACATTCATATAACATTTGGTGGACGTCCTCACTGCCAGGGCTTTGCAGCAAGTGCCCAGCAGGAGACTGGCTGAGAGGATGTATCCAAGAGCCAGACAACAGGCTCTCCACCCGATGAGGCTTGGATACTAGGGCTAAAACCAGAAAGACCAGCAGGGTGGCTGTAGTAGAAGCGAAACCCAGGATTGGCGAGGCTATTCACAATGCTTCTTCATGGACGTTCTGATTTTTTTCATTTTTTTTTTGAGTTCACAACCGGTCCATGGGTCAATAAGGGAGGGGCTTGTGTTTCACTTCTTTATCCAATCACAGTCTTCATTGTGTGACATCACCACATTGGCCTGTTTTTTCTTCCCCCTCATTTTCAAAATGCAGGCCTCCAGCCATTGAGCTGGAGATGGTTTGGGGCTCCACAGGCAAAGCCTCTGTGCCTGTCATTACAGGGTCACCGGTTCAAGCCGAGCTATTATTCTATTTATCATTCTTATTATTATTAGTTATTATTATCATAATGAAATAAAGATACATCCTTACATTGCACCATCCAGCCATTGCAGTTAAGCATGTTCCTATGTTTTGCATGTACCTATACCTATACCTTAACCTTAACAAATATACCTTAACAAAAGGCATACACAATAAAGAAGTCCTTGTCGCTTAATGAAGACTGTGATTGATTAAAGAAGTGAAACACAGGGCCCTCCCTCGGTGTCCCAGGGACATGTCGAACTCAAAATCAGGACGCACGAGGCTTCATGACCGGCTGTAGTCCTGGGCCGGATTGGCTGCTTAAAAGAGAGGTCCTTGAAAAACGACATGCCAATTCTGAAGACCATCAAAACCAAAAGGAGCTGCCCTCTGGTGAGCAGGTAGACTTCTTACAGCTAAAGACTTGGGTCTGGTGAGGTGACATTTCTGCAGTAATAACCCCTGTGAGCATGTACACGTACTTTCCATCTAGGCCTGTCACTAGTAGTGCCCGAGGGCTCAAAGTGAAGTCAACATTAGCAAATCCCCATGTTTTCATTTACACAGAGAACACAAATAAGTGAGCGTATACCCCGGAGTGGCCGTCTACAGATTCACTCTGACTCAATTCCCTTTATTACTGCTCTTGTAATTCTTCTTTTTTTGGGAACAGAATGTGATTAGACTTGTATACACTGGTCATCAATAACAAAGAGCCCCAGGGCTGATGGCCTTCATACATCCACCACGCTCACCTGTGCAGTGCACTTCATTTATTAGCTGGTGTGGGCCATTAGCCTGGTGATCATAGCTACCTCGAGGTGAGCATACACAAAAATAAAAAGAACTAATAATGTGCGCAGATTCATTTTGGTTTTTTTCATAGGGGGCTAAGCTGTTAACCCACGGTTTGGCTTCTCTGGGAGCTCAGTTCTTGTTTACATTTCATCAGCCCAGGTTTGTTACTCTCAGCAAATGTAATTCCTTGCGTCTCGCTTTTTTATATAATTATTATTATTTTATATAATGTAATAATCTGCGTTTTGCCGGCTGACGCCGTGAACATCAGCTGCTCACTGCTCATCCCAGGTTTGGACAGTCGTATTATTTGTCTCAGTAGGCCTCTGAAATTAAACTGGTTTGAACAGACAGAGCTTATTTGTGATATCCTACGGCCTGAACAGCGTCCCGCTGGCACAATGGGCCGTGGAAGCGAACGTTATTGCTGGGGATCCCGACTGCACAGGTCAAAGGGCAGAGAACGTAGGCCCTGTGAGTTAGAGGCAATTCAAACAGAAACCTGAAGGTGACTGTGCATTTTCCATTGCGGCCCCCGGATTGGAATATCCTCCCTCTGGCCTGCAGGTCTGCTCCCTCTGCTCATGTTTTAAAATCCTGTTTTAAAACACGTTTTGCGAACACTTCCTTGAAGCCCATTTTCATAAGGCCCAATAACTGTTCATATAATTCACTGTAACACATTCATAAAGTATTATAAACAGGGATGCCCATAACTGGTGCGCAAGTATGCCTTTTACCTTTAAAAGCGCCAACATCGATAAATCGATTGTTGTAACAGCGCAAATACGTACTTATTCTATGTGCGTTTACGCTGATATGACAAGTAATTATCGTGCATTTTTACCTTTGTATACTAATTTGTACTTTTTACATAAAATACGAACGTATTGGCGCTGTTAATCGACTGCCGAATGTATCGCTTTTAAAGGTGAATGCGGACTTGCGTACCAGTTATGTGCATCCCTGATTATACACATGGCTATAATTATTTATAAAAAGGCATAACACATTACAGTCATGTGTATTATGCATAGTAAATGTTCTGTGAAGCTGTCATCTATTATGCACTGTAGATTACCTTATAATGCAGTGCAAAGCATCCTTAATGCTTATACTGGCCACTATAATGCATTAAGGTTCCTATAGTGCATTATAGATGAGAGCGTCATGCAGTATTCATAATGCATAATACACATGGATATGATATGTTATGCCTTCTAACATATATGCATATAGCCATGTTTGTAGTGCTTTATGAATGCATTATTATTTGTAACAATTGTGTAAATGACTAAAAACAGTAAGTGAAGTAAAGTGTTCCCAGCATTTTTCTGTCTAGCTTATCATATAATGATATTAGCAGTTTCACATTCGTCCTGTGCAAATACTCTTAACATCTCGCAGTGCTTTATCTGCGTTAGTGTGATGAGTCGCGCGTCGCCTGTGCCCCCTTTCCCAGCCGTCTCGCGCAGCTTTGCGGCGTCCGCTGTGGGGCTGCAGGCGTGACTCCCGCCAGGTAACACCAAGCGCACGCTCCCCTAAGGTGAAGCGCTGACACCAGACCGTCTGGAATCTCGCAGTGGAATTTCCTGCAGGGAACGTATATCAGAGGGAGATTCCCAGCAGTGACGTCAGCTCGCTTTAGTTAATAAGCGGACAGTGTGAGACCTGCCCCAAAACACCTGGATTATAGAGATGTCAAACTTTCCGGATCGCCCGCTGACATCATCCGGAGATGTCGGTAGCCTGGTTCATACTGAGGGTCCGAGGAACTGATGTGTGCTGCAGCTGATCGCCGCGTGTGCTCCTGACTGCTGCCTGTCACTCAGGGTGTCAGGCTACTAAGCTGCATCCCCGTGGCGTGATGTTTACATTAAAAGACGAGGCCTGGCCTGCCCTCTCCGGCTCCCGGTCCCCAGCTGCCCAGCGCCTGTGATATAAAATGAACGGATCGCATCCGGGGGGGCGTTCTCGCTGAGATAACACCACACTGGCAACTGTGGTCTCCAGGCCGAGAACGAAGAAATTCTAATTTCATCACATAAATGTTTCATGTACTAAAGGGGTGAAAAGCCTCATTTATACACCCGTGTATCTACTTCTGCTGGGTGCACAAGGATGGGATGCAGCCTGAATGCGATGGGGGTAAAATTCTAGATCTGTAATTATAAAATGAATGAATCCATAATGGCACAAGCATGCATCCAGGACTGTGGGCTTGCAGGTAAAGCTGGGGGTTAGTGCACCTTTGTGCATTTTAAAGGGTGTATTATTATTAGTTGACTTGTGCAGAGTCCCCTGATCTCTAACACAGAAACCTGCAGGCAGAACCCCCCCTCCTCCCCAGCAGTCCCAGCCAAGGTCAACCCCTCCGTTTCGTTCTGTCTGCTTGCACAGCACTTTGAAAACACACAGCGCCTTTAACGGCAGAATCGATTCTCAATCGTACTTTCTCCCCCCCCTCTCTCACACACACTCCCGGGAGACTGTGCCGCCTTTCGAAGCATCCCTGCCATCCCCCGCTAGCCGAGAGCGGCAGGGTGCCTACGTCTGAGCGTAAATTGGAGGTTATTCATTTTAATGAATGCTCCCAGCGCTTCTGTAGCGCCGTCTAAACACCTGTGTCGCCAGGGGTTACGCCAACGAGGGGAAAGTCGGCGTGCGGCAGACGTTTGCGTGTAGCACGCCCCCACCGAGAGAAGAGAATCCGGGTTCAATCAGGGCCACGTTTTAGCAATCATCATTTAAAAAAAAAATCATAATAATGAAAATAAATAGCCTATGTTAACTTTTCCGAATTTTATTATTACTTTCCTAGCGTCATCGGCATTGTAATATAGCAGCAGACTTTAACGGTAGACTTAGGTCATGCGAACTCTCGATTTCGCCTTGCTAATAACTTCCAAATGTTGGAAAACGGTGCTAAGGGATCAAATACCTTTTGACTTACTAAGTGACTGTTCACATATATTATATCTTGGGCACGATTCCAGTCCAGCTACAGTAAAAACTTGTCCAGAAGGTCCCGGGCTGCACAAAAAAAGTGTTTAACTGTTTCCTTCTTTGGCGAAAAATGAGGTGTGACGAGAACATGGTGGAGGATCCCGATGTTTTAGATGTCTGTCAGACCCTTGTCTAATATTTGAGCGCATATACGCTTTTCTGCCTTAGATGAAGAAATGGAGCCGGAAACTGAGAGCTTCCTACAGACAGGCGGTGTTCTACCTAGGGTGAATGGGGATCTGGCTGCGTTATATTTAAATAAACGAGGTCTGCTTAGGAGTTAAGGAGCTTGGGAAATTGGGTGTTTATTTCCCCTCCACTGTCTGAGCACAAAAGCCCCACTGTGGAGGCAGTTGCCGCCTGGACTTATTGACCTTTGGCCGTTAAAATAAGCAGGACTGAATTAACAGCTCGCACACGCACACCCGCACAGCCACACTGTGGCCGGCGGGGCCGGGAATGCTGCTTTGAGATAAGCCAGACTCCGTCACCCGACGTAAATGATTCCCGCACGCACCCCGTTTTCCTGCCGCGTCTCTGTTCTCGTGCAGGCCGCGGGTCCTCGGTCGTCATCCGCTGAAGCGGTCTAAGAGCACCGGTGGCTTTACCGCATGATCCGCCCACTGCGCGCCCCGCCCCGCCCTGCCCTGCCGTGACGCATCCCCCGCTCGACGCTCTTTCATTATCTCCGCTCAGGCTTGTCTGGGAGCATTCCGCTCCCTGCTTTGTCTTCTCATATTTGATATGCAGGCTTGTAGGAGTCTGGTCAGTCAGTGCACGGTTTTCCCTCATGGGGGTCTCAGTATCCAAGCCAGCGTGCCCCCCCCCCACCCAAAGCCGCGGAGGTGCTGTCATCGCATACGTGACGGCTGGCCCAGATCCTCCGCCAGGTTCCCACAGCCCCCGAGCAGAACCCCGTCTCGTTGCGAAGGCCCGCGGCCCGTCGCTCTGCAGACTCCGGCCCGTCGGAGCAGAAAGCTGCACCGATTCAGACCGCGGCTGATCAAAGGTCGCCGCCCTCTGCCCCCGCCCCTGCCCCCACTTCTGCTCAATAGGCGCCCCGTCAATGGCCCCATTGTTGGGCCGCCGAGAGCGTAGCCTATAAATCTTGTGTCCGCTGGCCGCTCAGGGGCCATTGTGCCCGGTGGGGGGACAGAGGAGGACGAGCTGCTCTTTATCCCCTCGCCCCCAGCTTCTCTCTGAACGGCCCATGGTGAGAGCCTGGGCTGGCCTCGCATTGTCCCGGCCGGGCTCGGCCCTTGGTTCTGTAACACAATCAAATTAAAGCCTTTGCTAAGAGATTTTAAGGACTCGATGGCGAAAAAAACAGGTTCTCATTTCTATTTGGTCAGCCAAGCAAAGAGAACGGGCGCTTTGTCCGAAGGAGTGGGACGGACAAAGCGCTGGTGCGCGCGCGGCGAGGAAGGCCGCAGCCCCGCATTGTCCGCCCGTCCGGCCGTCACGCGTTAAATCTTATTCCACGCCCGCTTTCTTTCGCTTATTGGGAATTCATCTTTCTTTGAAAAGAGAAAACGCTGACAAGGGGACGACGTGCAAATGAAACATCACCAGTGTCGTCTTCCTGGGCCAAATGGTCCGAACGTGGCAATGCAGTCGGGCCTAATAAGGCCCACAGGGCGGTACAGAAATTACTGTATTCTGCAAAGTAGACACACACTCTCAGGTTCCCCAAAACCTCACTGTGCAGCTCTGCTTTACAGACAAACTTTTTTTAGTCCTTCTGTTAACAAATTGCAGAGTGGCACTTTAAAGGTGGAGAGGAACGCGTTTGCCATTGCTGTCGGTGAGGCATTTCCAGCTTGATTCCCTTTTTCTCGCCCCTCTGAGTGTGCTCCGCTTTATAAATGGGAGGCAACATCTGCAAAGAGAACCAGAGTTTATTTCAAGAGGTCCATTTGCATAGTTCCTGTTAAAAATAGATCTGATCTGCATCCAGGTGGGGGTACGGCGGCTGGGGCTGGGGGCTGGGGCTCAGTGGGCAGCCTTACACCTCCATCCTCGCTCCGGCTGCCTGCAGGTTGCATGTTAACCCCATGTTTGTGTGTCTTTCCTTCAGGTACTCTGACTTTCTGTTGTTGCCCAAATACACACATTTAGGTGAATTATTGTCTCTGAACAGCCCACATAGTGTGTGTCCCCCTGTGCATGTCTGTGTGTGTGTCCCTGTGCATGTCTGTGTGTGTGTCCCTGTGCATGTCTGTGTGTGTGTCCCTGTGCATGTCTGTGTGCGTGTCCCTGTGCATGTCTGTGTGCGTGTCCCTGTGCATGTCTGTGTGCGTGTCCCTGTGCATGTCTTTGTGCGTGTCCCTGTGTGTGTGCGTCCCTGTGCATATCTGTGTGTGTCCCCCTGTGCATGTCCCTGTGTGCTTCCCTGTGTGCATCCCTGTGTGTGTGTCCCTGTGTGTGTGTCCCTGTGTGCATGTGCCTGTGTCCCTGAGTGTGTGTGCCTGTGTGCGTGTCCCTGTGTGTGTGTCCCTGTGCATATCTGTGTGTGTGTCCCTGTGCATGTGCCTGTGTGCTTCCCTGTGTGCATCCCTGTGTGTGTGCATGCCTGTGTGTGTGTGTCCCTGTGCATGTCTGTGTGTGTGTCCCTGTGCATGTCTGTGTGTGTCCCTGTGTCTGTGTCCGTGTATGTATCCCTGTGCATGTCCCTGTGTGTGTATCCTTGTGTTTGTCTGTGTGCTTGTGTCCCTGTGTGTGTATCCCTATATTTGTCTGTGTGTGTGTCCCTGTGTGCATGTCCCTGTGTTTGCCTGTCTGAGTTTGTGTCCCTGTGTGCATGTCCCAGTGCATGTGTCCCTGTGTGCATGTCCCTGTGTTTGCCTGTCTATGTTTGAGCCTCTTGCGGGGTTGTGGCCACCCTTTTGTCTGCGAGTGGGACAAAGAAGGCCTGCAGTCAGGTTTGGGTGCAGCGCCTTTAACATACGCTCAGTCTGTGGCTTCAGTGTTTAAGCTTCACCATCGCTAGAGCCTCCAGCGTTTACTGGAGGCTGCCTCGTGTTGGACAGCATCGTTTATTTACCAGGTCAGACCCATTCATTGAAGCTAATCACCTGGAATCAACAAGCCAGATCACTGTCAGTTGCTGTTATGTAAATAAAGAAGACAACAGTGATATTTCACAAATGATATTGATTTTATTACATTTTAAACAAGATTTATCTGCCCCTAAGATTAGATTAAGAAATTAACATAAATAAATAACAGCACTGATAAAAAGCTTAGCTGTTTGTCAGCATGCTACACGATGTCACATGGCAGTAGCTGTTAAGTGAGCTTACTGAGTTACTGATTATTTCACTATCTGATGGGGAATTAAAAGATTCACTTGGATTTTGGAGCATTATGATACACAGGCGGTCTCATAAAATGGGCCTACACGGTAGTTGGGCAGGGGGGAGATCTGATGCCTGACACCACCAGGGGTTCGCATGAGCTCACCATGTTTCAGGTACTCTGCTTTCCAGGGTGGACCCTGGCTTAGTGCCCTGTGCTGCTAGGGATGGGCTCCATGATATGTGATTGGCAGATTGAAGGATGGATGGATGTCATCAATGTTTATCGAGACACCAGTATATGATCTGTATAAAACACGCAATGAATGACTATGCCACTACAATTGTATAATTACTAATGAATCCCTTGCATCTTTTTGAGGAATTCTTGCCCATGTTTACCTATTTGTTCCCGCTGCTTCTGTCTTTCTGGACGTTCCATTACAGATCCTGCCTCCTCTTTATTTTATAGAGCTCGGTATTGACTGGCATTAGGAAAAGACAGACGTGCAGTTTCCGTTCAAGAAGGGCTTGACGTTCTCCTTGCAAATGTCTTTGTATGATCGTATCGATATTCAAAAGTCATTAAATTCCAAAGCATTACGGTTCCACCACCATGTTAGACATTTGATGGTTTGATGGTTCTTGGGTACTAGGCACTTTTTATTATAATCAGAGTCATTTTAGACTTAGCAGTTTAAGGAATGTTTGAAAGAATGGACTGGCCATCCAGAAGGTCTTTTGCAAGCTGAGTATCTGTTAAGAAGACAGATTGCCTCCTGGCTCCAGTCCCAGAGCTGCTATCACTATGCTGCTAGCCTCTTATCGCTGAGGTGTGGATGCTGCAGATCACTGGATATGGTCCTCGGGTTCTTCTGGATTCCCTCTATGATTAGCCTTGTTGCGCTGTTGGATTACATGTAGCCTCTTTGTCTTAAAGGAGTTTTATAACCCCACCCAGACAGACCTATGATGAGAGCACTCCTAAGGCCCTGTGAGGTTTCTTTAGATCCTGACACTGTATGTTGCCCTGACCTGCACAGGTAAATCCAAACTGGCCGGGTGTTTTAAAGAGGGGAAGGCCACCCGAACACTATGGAGATGGGCTCTTTGACTGATGAACTCAGTCCCCCATTATTTAATCAACTGCTCAGTCAAGTTTTCCCTTCATTGCCTGCGCTAATGAATCTCGTACTTCCCTTATTGTAACACTGATCCTTATTTTCCTGCTTTGATTCTTCCATCCCCAGCAGTGATAGATCATAGTTAATTAACCCCTTGAGTTACCCGAATATCAGTTAGTATTTGTTTTCACAGTCGTGGGACAAATAATAGCATCAGGGAAGCCTGCTTTTCAATGTGTGTGTGATGGCATCACTCTGTTGGACAGCCAGAGGGAACAAATGGTATGAATGACATGTCCCACCTCTAAAACGGGGGTGCCTGTCTCACACACTGCTGGAGCGGGGGGGGGGGGGGGGGGGGGGGGGGGGGGGGTGGTACCTGGACAGAATCAACTTCTGTTCTCCCCCCCTGTCTGTGGCAACCTTAACCTTGTTTGCTTATTTAGGTCATATAAGATTGCTTCAGTATGTAGTAGATCTAATGCAAACACACATGTAACATCTGCTTGCCAAAGCGTTAGCTGGGGAATAATCTTCTTTGTTTTGAAAATTATAGCACTGGCCCTCTGCCACATATTCCTCCAAATGGTTGTACTCACAGGCAGGTCACCGGCATGATGTCTAGTAACGGTATTTGCTAAAAGCCTCCTCGTTCTTCTGGCTTTCGGTGGTTGGTGTTGATCGCAAAGCATCCTGCTTAACTTGAAATGCTTCTGTAAATGCCCAGCTGGCAAACTGCAGGGTTTATTCTGGACAAACAGTCCGCACAAGCAAATTAATTGTGTATACATGTGACTGTGTGAAATCTAATTGCCGACATTTAAATGAGAACGCCATGATTCCGCAATACATGCAGTATTGTGTTTTATAACCTTGGTGTGTTTCTCTTGAAAATAGTGAACCAAAGTAGTGCTTTAAAATGATAAACTGTAAGTGAACTCTGAATCTTACATAATAAACACTGTGTGAACCTTGAGAGGAGCTGTCAAACCTTAAGATGCATCTTTGCAGTGTTTTTTTTGTGGTGGTGGAAGGGAGTTGGAGGAGTCATTTAAGGTTGGTTGGTTCACGGTATGCCGACGGCGGCTGGGAACGGCGTCTCCAACCACCAAGCTCCAGACTTACAGCGAGGAGGCCAGTCGTTCACTGATGATCTCAGCGAAAGAAATTTCCTGGTGGGAAACATGATTCATACATCATATTGTATTTTCATGTCTGACATCTCGTACGTTTTTTTGACAAATTCGAGACGGCTTGCCGATTGTGCATCAGACCCTGGGAATCGGTAGCTGTAGCACCCTGGTAAATTGTGAGTGTTGTTGAGACAGAGAGCTAAATGCGCATAATTAGCGCTTCGCGTTCAGAACGGGAAGACGCACAGCGACGTATGTGTGAAATCCTCCACCGGTTTCTGCGTGACATCACCCATGTCTGAATATGTAGCTGCTGTCTGAAGGCTGGGTCTTGAAGAAAAACCAGTGGAGTCATTTGCGTCTGATGCAGGTTTGATTCATGCGTAGTTTACGGTGTCCACTGGGACCGTACTGGACCGCAGTGGCAGTTGAGTCACTGGGAAGATCCTCCTATAATTCTAGTAAATGAAAGACTAAGAGTTTATCGAGGTGGCGTATAAGGAGATCCCAAAAAGAATCACTCCTATCACTCGCCTTTATGAATGTCACCTCAAAACAATATTTATTTGCCATTACGGAAAGTTATACCAGATGTTCTCAAACAGTGCAGCCATGATATTTAATGATGAATGAGGATCTATGATCACTTTGTTACACATTCCGTCTGTTACGGTAATTAATGCCACCGAAGCTGATTTGTGCTATGCCTGGGGAAATGGGCTGATATTTCTTCGGGTTTATCTGTACCTTCAGCTTGCAGGAGCCGTGCTCAGTTAGAGCAGCACCGATAAGTGAGGAGGAGGAGGAGTTTCTTCTGTAGCCTTATTGATGGATGAAGGAAGCGGAAACACCGTGAGCAGGAAAAATGAGGGCTGCCCTTCCATTTATCACCGCCGCCGAAGTCACAGGACTCGGCCGCTCTGCACTGTCACGGCAGGCCGCCGCTTAGCCGCAAAACAAACCACTCCCAAAGGGTGGCAGAGAGGCACGCCGCGCTCGCACAGCAGGCCGGCGTGACGGCGGGCGAAATCGCAGCGCTGAACAACTGATTATTTTCCTGGAGCAGGCCATTGTTTGATGAGTGACTGGTAATTATTCCGGGTAATTATTCATCTCTCGATTACTTCTCAGAAGAAGGCGTTTTTTTCTGAGTGCCTGGCCAAAAAGCAGCCCAGTTTGGTCCCCATGGACTCCATGAATGCTTAATTTGGCTGACAATCACCAGCCACATTATCGCTCCATGTTCTCACGATAATGAAAAAACATGAATATTAATTACATTTGGTAATTATGGTAATGATTTCTTTCTGGAAATGTATGTTCTTTGAATGCATTAAAGTGAGAAGGAGCCAGCTTGTCAAAAACTCTGTATTGGAAGCCTTTAATATAAATGATGCTTATTTAAGAAAGTCACTGTTTATTTTTAAACAGAAGTGAGAGCATATTTCTATTTTGTCCTCGCTGTATTTACCGTGTCTTTCACAGACAAGAAAATAAGCCACACGGAAACTCACCATGAAACCACGTGTGACATTCTGATTGGTTCGTTGTCGTGTAGCTCCACCCCCAGTCATTGGTTACTTGTTTGCCTCAGCTCATGGTCCAGATCCGTACTGCATCATCTCCCAGTGGTGACTGGGATGCTCCCTGGAGACTGACCAAAGGGAGGTTGTTAAATATGACAAAATATGAATCAGTCGAGTACTGCATTAGGCAGACTTATCAGACTATCAGGTGTCTGCAAGCCACTGGTCGCCAGGGGGCAGGGCTTTCTCTCTCCTCCAGTCTCTGCTTGAAGAGGCAATTGGTTTGAAAGCCATATGAGATTAATTTACAATTATGAGGATGTTTTAATGCATATTAAAACTTTGGCTGTAACATATTCACAAACCAGCTTCTGATTCTGGTTATGGTGATGATTATTGTTTTGGGTAGTGTGTCAGTTTGTGCTCTCACGTAGACCTAGCTCTGACTGAGGTAATCCATGTCCCAAGGACTGCACTGCGGAGTTCAGAGAGAGAATATTGTTTACCCCGAGTCGATGCTATTCCGCAGGGATTCAGCATCCTCCACAAAGGCGTGGAGGCGGCCGAAGGGGATGACCTCATTCGGCACGGCGATGACCTCACTTCCTCACATCAGGAATGTGGCACGAAACAGCCACCGCAGCAGCTAATCCGAGGCTCGCCGTCTTCCTTGGAAGGCACAGATGTCTTCCTGTGACGCCAGCGCTGCTCTTTGTTTGGATGTGTTTGTTTTGTTTTTGATGCTCGCATTGAGTCTCATCTGTTGCCGCGTTCGTTCCCCTTCCAAAAAAAGCCTCTGCTGTTTGAGCGCCGTTTGTGGCCTGACCTCCTGGCACTGTCGGTTATCTCTGAATGGCCAAACCTCAGTACGCTCTGAAGCTGATGTTACCAGCCGATAAGCAGCTCTGCTAAGAAAAAAAAAAATCCATATTTTCGTTAAATTGCCAAAGAAAACCTTGGAGAAACTAGACTATTATTTATGATATCTGATCATTATCTGTATTTAGACTATGTACTATTATATAGTCTATGAATTCCTGTACACTGCGTATAGTACTGCATAGACCGGGAGTGTCCAAAGTGGAGGGTGTGAGACAATTACCAGAATATGTGAATAAAAATTTGTGAAAGAATTTCATTGTATCTGTGACAGCGACCGATCCATTGTGATAAATTTACTGAGCAGACCCATGGCTGAAAAGTTTGGGAACCCATGATATAGACCATATACTACTATATATACTACTATATAATATATATAGTATATACTGCAATATAGAATATATAGACATATTTAAATTTTATAATACATTTTTTTATTTAATATGTTACAGTGAATGTTAGTATTTACAGCATCATTTTTGCGCTTGTGGCCAGTGAATCATGCCTGTGTTTCTGTGAAATAGTGGCGTTCAGGATAACATTGCGGAATGACTGTGTGTCCAGGGAGAACTCCAGGCCAGTTACTGTGGGTACTGTTGAGGCCGGGCAGCCTTCTTCCCAGGCAGCTCACCCCGATTTCACCACTGACGGCGAGGTGGTGACGTACCAGCTAGTTCTCTGTGGGAAGCTCAATGCTGACTGTGCTGAAATCCCCTGCTCGTAGTGCCCCCCCCCCTTCCGAAAAGTCCAACAGCTAATGCTATACAGAATTTTTATGTCGGAGGAAATTGCTTGGCTCGCAGTGATGCTGATGAATCAAGTGAGGTAATGCTGTGATTTGATAAGACACGCTGTGATGATCACACAGGTTGCTTCGCGAGGTTGGAGGTCTCTGATGAGGGCGATCTGAGAAATCCAATTTTGGAGATGTAATTTTATACATAAACACCCACACACATACCTATGTACTACAAAATATATACAGGAGAGTTGATTTCCAGTTTATAATGGTTACAGTACGCACGCGTTATTAGGTGATGATCTGTCCAGCAGAGACAGAGCAATAATTCAGGTGCTGATTATGTCATGCTGATAAACAGTGGAGAGACGAACACAGTGTTCACATCAACATGGACAGGAAGTGAGGTAATATGCGTTTACCTGGAGGTGTGGTCAAAGTATGTAACATATTGAAGAAAAAGCTATTTGTGTCAAGACATGAAGAACTGTCTAGAACTGTGGTCAGCACCGGGCATCTGGAAGGAGATACAATTAAATCGGATCGGTCTCCCAGGACACCCGCTGGGCTAATGGGGAGCCCTGGTCTGCAGTGTACCTTGGCTTTGTTTTGCTGATGGAATTTTACTGCTGAGAGGTTCAGAAGTCTCATTGACAGTCACAGGAATCGTTTGATTGCAGTGATTGCCTCAAAAGGTTGTGCAACAAAATATTAAGTTAGGGGTACCATCATTTTTGTCTAGGCCTGTTCCATGAGTTTATTTTTTTTAATAATTCCGTTGAAGCATGGTAGAAAAGCAATGTCTTACTTTCATTGTTTAACATTCATAGAATTTTTATTTATTATTACTTTTGTCAGATTAAAGTTATTTCTGTGACCATTGCAAGATTTTCTTTCATTGACCGAAGGGTACCAACAGTTTTGTCCACGTGTGTAATTCTTAAGGACTGGCCGCTGGTCTAGAATGACAAACATGTCGCGCTTTCCAACGTGTGAGCCTAGTGCAAGCAGTCCATCCGAAGCAGGGAAGTGACGCTGGTCAGACAGTCTCTGAAATGGCGGGCGGACGCGTCTCAGAGAAAATCGCACGGTGGCACCACTCGGGAGAAACGCAGGTCTCCGGCTCGCTCCGCGGGATAGCGGACGCTCCAAGTGGTCCGGCGTGGGCCCAGATGCTCAGACAGGCCTAAATCACGCTCACTCCGCGTGAAATTACCCAGTGTCCTTTGTGGTGTGTCGAAGCCACCCTGAAGTGCATCATAAATAGCAGCCTGTCATGGCGGAAGGTGATATTTGTGCTTTCTGGGGTGGGGAGGGGCACACTGGCTTCTAAGCGCCAGGCGGCAGGCGGGGAGGGGCAGATTCGGTATGAGCTCGGCCGGGCCGCCTCCCCGGGCGCTGCGGGTGGTGGGAGGTCAGAGCGCAGCCTCCACACACCATTGGGGCTACCCCTGCATCCGTCCAGACAGCCCATATAAGCACCGTCAGTCTCCCCGGTACCTCTAACCACGTCACCAAATTTAAAGATGGATTACAAATCTTTCAGAATCCCCGCTGATGCAGCCAGCCTGGCTGGGGGCCTTTCTGCACCCTTTCATGGCCTGTTCACGCCGCATTAAGCCAGTGATAGAGACATGCCCCCCCCCACTATCCAAGGCTGGCTCTTATTCCATCTGAACCAGAAGAAACAGGAATAGGACTTTACTTTTGTGCACATATGTAATCAATGAATGCATCACTGGACGTGTTCGTAAGGTCGAGCCCAGGCCCACAGCTCGGGCCGTTCTGCAAGGCGGCCATGTGCTCACCTCCTGGTGTCCCCATAGATAGGTCCTTGGCCCATTCAGGGGTCCAGACTGGGAGAGCCCCCCTTTCCCTGCAAACTCTTGCGGGCGGCTCCCACCTGCCCTGATCCTGAGGTTTGGGAAAACAAGTAGCCCTCTGTGGCTCAGATTGCATCTGGAGAGTTGGAAGATCTAAGGGCAGGAATGATGTTACTTGGGGACGGAGCTGCTGGGGGAAGGGGCCTCAAGGCAAGAAAGAATGGGGCCCTTTCATGGGAACGTGCCATTAATCATCAATCTGCAGCCGCTGACAAGGAGCCGTCCTCTCCAGAGGCCGGCTTCCACCACGCTCTCCGCTTCTGCGCCCTGACAGGATCTCCCATGACCTGAGAGGAGGAAACATCACTCATTTCCTTAGTCCGAGTTTTGTTTCGGCACCGGAACGCCCAGAAAATCGAACACCTCTGTGTGGGAATCGAGGGCCGAAGAGCAGCCAGAGTCCCCCACTGCGCAGAACGGGGCCCGAAATAACAGCGGCTCCAAAACGACGCGCCGGCACCCTGGGTTTCTGCATTATCCCTACATTCCCCATCCCAGCTGAGAACATGTGGATAGGACAGTAACCGGTTTAAGCAGCCTCACGGTGAGGCCATGAAGAACGCAAAGTTATTTTAACACAGTGCACAGACCAGTGTTGCGTGCCGAATTTTGCTAATTACGGTCGTTTTCTGATTATAACTTGCTATAGCGCAAAATTGCTTATTGAGGGTACACAGCAAGCCACAGCTACCCAAAGAGGATAAACGGTTCATGTTGCCCTTGATTTATCGTCTCCTTGGCAATGCTGTTGTAAACAAACACTTTGATTCATGAGGTCACACCCTAAGGGGGCGGAGCCTTGCTTTGGGGCAGCTTCCTTTTGCTGCTGTTTTCCTTGTTTCCACGGCACTGGCAGGAGGATCCCCGCTTCATAATTAGCATAGTTTTTCCCATTTACCAAGTCAATTAGGACAACCATGCAGATGTGTCTGTTAGGGGGGGAGGGAGTGAAAATTAAAACTCTTGTTACAGTCCCCTCGTGTGCCCTCCCGAGACACAGCAGAACCCCCAGGGGATTAATTAGCCCCACGGCACTGTAGCTACATCGGCACATTAGCGCCCGAAGTGCTGCATGAGGCCCACCCTGCTTACAGCTCACCGAAATCTCAGCAAAATTATTCCAAATCTTATCAGTCGGTCAAAGCTGAGTGTGTGTGTGTGTGGGATGATGGGAGCGGTAAACCGTCACCCCCAGAAAATGATCTCTCTCCCTGTCAGATTGTTTGGGGGGGGGACGTATCTTGGCTTAATTCAACTGGACACATGCCTGTGTGTGTCTTGGGTTCTAGACTGGCGGGGTTCTATATATATGACCTCACAAGAGCATCTCTCTCCACTCTCCACAGATTCATATTGCTTCCTGCCACTCTGTCCCCTCAGCGCCATCACCCCCGTGATGCACTACTGTAATCGTTTGCCACCCTTAAGTGCCATTTCACCTGCTCCCAAGTGGACGTACCAAACATACCGTAATGGGGGTGGCTTGGCTAACAAACTCATTTCGTTTTTGGCTTTAAATCGACACTGAAGCTCAGGCTAATGGAATCATTTTCTGAGGGGAATCTAATCAGCAACAGATTCTTAAATGGTTTCGGAAGGAAAACAGTTATGAATTTAATGCGGTGTCTTTGAAGTCCCATTTCAAGTGCGTTCCCTATAATGTCTTTGCATTATGCAAATTTCAGTGGTCTCGAACAGCCCCACATGCCAACCTTAAACCTGGGGGTAAGGTTCGGCGCTGGGCCTGCTTGGCATCGAGTCTGACTTCCGTCTCAGTTTTGACATGGTGTCTCCTTAGGTTAGCCCGGCTCACTGTGCCTTTAATTTGAGATAGCAAAGGAAACGTAATCATGTTTAGTCCCTGGGGAATCCTTAAATTCATTTTGACAAGGAGAAATTATAGCCTATTGTGTCATGACGTCATCATGTAGTCCTGCTCTTTCTGGGGCTCCACTCCCACCTGCAGAGTCAACCTGCGCTTTCCCATTTTACCGAATCCTTACCCAGCTTTTCTCACATGCTGCAGACCGGGGATGTAACTGCATATATTCACTTATACAAAGGCTATGGAGTCCTTATGATACCAAACCCACATCACTGTAATAATAATAATTTGTTTGCATCTGTAGACCATTTTAATTCTGGAATTTACTTGCCAGCAGTAACAGGCTCTCTGGAAGCCAATTCATGCAATCAGACCTTCCAAGCACCGTCCCCTAGAAACCTCGTCTCGACATACTCCCGTTTCCATGGTAACGCTTCCCAGCTAATCCCAGACTGTGTCATGTTATTGAACTTGTGTATTACATGCGTATTTCTGGACTGTAAGATGGGGCAATATTATAAAATGATCTCCCTAGGCTCTTACATGTTAAATTTGCTTTCCCACATAAAAAAAAAAAATCTAAATGAAAATTAACTGATCAATTCAACGTGAAATTCCTTAGGGGTATTGTTTGCAGAATATCTTCATTTCATGAACACCCAATGGCCAGGGGTCTTCCAATTCCACAGTTTGGATGTTCGCCCACCTATTAATAATAAATACCATTTTATTTTATTTAAGCATTGTTCAGTTACAGTAGAAAATCTACTGCATGCATAAATGTAAAGCTACTGTTTCATTGTGCAGTACATGATGATCCATGTTCTGCTTACCATGTGCCATTTTGGGGTACGGTGGCCTGTTTAGGACATATCACTGGCACTGTAAACACATTCTAGTCAGTCCGCCCAGAGGAGTCGTCTCCCTTCCTCCCAGAAAGAAAGCCATTAGTCACAGATATTTCAGTGCCAAGAAGCACATGCATGCCATCAGTGCTCATTCTGACTAATTGGTTCATTCCATATCGGATTGTTAGCATATTAATCAGCAGCCATGAATACTTACACATATATGTTTCCTTCTGTTAGGGCCTTTGATATGGGAGGCTTTAAGTAGACCGAAAGAGAAGATCACTTGTGACTGTGTGTCCGCCTTTTGTTAATCCTATTAGTCTGTGATAAGGACGCTGAAAGCGAGGGGGGAGGCATGCCCCTTCAGAGTGCACACAAAATAAAGCTTTCAAAAATATCGGCAATTTGTCCTCATCCATCTTGGGAAAACAGCAGACCACTCAAAGGAGGGCAGCATGGACCCAGGCCCTGTGGCAGCTCTCAGTCGCAATATGAAAAAACATAGATATACAGAATATAGATTGGTGCCCCTGATAGACCTGAGGGTGTCTCAGCAGGCTGAGCACCTGTTTCTGAATGATCTACACTTCTGGTTAATCACAGCTGGCTTTGACCCTGGGGAAGGTCTGCTCCTCACGTAAACACAGCCCTTCCTCAACAGCTCTGCAGCAGAGCTGATAAAAATGGGTGTGCATGTAGTGTTTTGTAATTATTGCATTGTGGGGGCCAGATTTCTCCAAAATGTGATAAAAACCTGCTACGTTTTACCATATTTTTTAAGCCATCACAAGGAAAACCTCAATTTTATAAATGTCTGTGAATGCAATCAGAAAACTAAAAATGCTCCTTAAATATATACATGGACAGTGTGTGTGTTTCTTTGTTTTTCTTCAACAAATATGTATAATAGTCAATAGCATTGCTAGATATCAGCATTTTGTACTATTTCATCCCTTGGCTGATAATGCAGATTTCTTTCATTAAATGCTATATATTCCCAATGTATATATATCCTGATGAGTCTAGCAGAAGCCATAAGCCAGACATGCTAATTGCTAAGAAACCCCCAGGCACTGTACCTCTCAACACCAAAGCTGGCGGCATAAATGTAAATAATGTATATCTCACTTTGCAGTCTGCAAATCCTTTCTGAGCGCTTGAGATCAGGGGATCAGGTTCTCTCTTTGCAAACCATTTGTTGTCGTTGTTATTTTATCCTCGCTTTATAATTTCTGGAACGTACCTGTGTTTGTCTTGGGTGTTGAATTGAGCATGACCATGTGTGACATTTCCTGAACTCGATTTTTCTTCGCATGTTAGACTGGGGGAAGCATTGCGCTCCTTTACACTTTTATCTGTAAGGAGGGAAAGATTCTCACTTCCTAAAAAAATCTGTTTTTACTTTACTTTAAGCTTAAATCTAGTTATACAAGCCTGCTTATCTCAGATTAACACTACTATATAATACTGTACAGTCTGTATTCTGTCCCCCACTCATTTTAAGCAGGATAAATCCGGCCGCGATCCCCTTATAGAACAATCCAGCTTTCTTCCTAAACGCCTCACACTTCTACATGCTCCCATCCCCCTTAGCAACTACACAATGTTGGTGTCTTTGAGACACACTGCGTGCAGCTGTCAAGCGTAAATCACTGCCTCTCAGTTTTGTCGGGCGGCTGGCTCGTGTCGGATTGCTGTAAATATGTCTTTACTTACAGCAGAATGTAGAGGAAGTCCTCCATTCAGATCTCAGCTACGTTCCTTAACATATTAAAGGAGACGAGGATGTTATGTCGCCAAGCGATATGTTTGCTGAGCCCATCAGCAACTTCCTGTGGAAAGCTCAGTGAAGTTGAAATGTGCATGGAGTGTATTCAAATTGACTTTGATGCATCTGTCCAGTGGCCTCCAGCTTAATTCCTAATTCTTCCTGGCACGTTGACATCTCAGGGGCTGGAACAGGTCCATCACGGCCCCCTGTACACATCAACTTACCCCTTGAATTCTCCTCATTTTCCACAAAGACATTTAACGACCAGTGCTGACACAAAGACCACCTTCCTTGCAACATCTGCGCATTTATCAGTCACTTCTAGACCTATGAGCTGCAGTTGCATGTCGTTGACCCTGGGGTTTATGACCAGAATCCATACAGCTGGATATTTATTTATTTTTACAAAGTGACATGCAGTTGGGAATGCAGGGTCAGCCAATCCTTTGGGCTTTGTGCAACAGACCAACAGTGAAATCGCTCTGCCGACCGCAGGATTCGAACCAGCGATCTGATCACAGAGCTCACCCACCAAGCCGCATGCCACCTCTGATGTTGTCAGGGTCTGTGGAGGTACATCAATATAGACTGTGAAAACAGATCTTGCTGCTCATCTTGAGGTTTATGTGTCCGCTGTCCATTAGCTTTCTGTGCCCAGTCTTGGAATTCTCTTCATTGTACTAGGGATTGTCTCTCTTCTCTATGCTCTGCTCTGTTACTACGCCTCCAAAAGGCATTTTATAGGTGACATACACCCCCAGCAGGCAATGCCGTGCTCCTAGTAGCAGTGCATTATGGGAAACTATGACAAAATCATCCATTCCCTGGCAGCTGGGTAATGTAAATGTGTCATGCTGGTCCTGGATCCTCGTTTATAATCCAGTCATCCTCCTTTGCTCTGTGCCATGAATTCCTGCTACCACAGGGGTTGAGAGGGTCTTCCCAGAAGGGTACAAGCAGCAGGCTGTCCAATTTGCAAGTGAACCCCTCCTCCACTGTGTTCCCAATCCCAGCATCTTCCAGCAATTAGCATCACGCCACGCATGGTGGGACCAGTAGCCTGTTTTTGATCATTCCCCGCTCTGTCTTACCGCTTCATCTCACATGGGAAGGCCTTGAGTTTATGGGGGGTGAAATCCTGCCTGGACATTTGAGGCGATTGGGCGTTTGGCCCAACTCGCCGTGTGGTGAATGATTCACCGTGGCTCTAACGAGTAGACCAGCAGTTGTGACAAAGCACGGAGAACCATTGTTCACCTCAGAGATTTTTAACAGATTGTTAGGAGCAGATAATGGCACAGATAATATGTGTGACAGAGTATAGTTTATGATTTGCTCTGAACTCGACTAAGCAGCTGTTGAAATATAGAATGAAGAACCATTAAAGAGGGAAAATACCAGGTTTTGCAGAATTCAGCATGTATTGCAGTCTGGGTCTGGGCAGAAAACCAAAACATTCCACAGGTTGTAGGCTTCAGTCATGTCTGCTGTCTTACCCTTGGTTATGTGACCTTATTGGAGTCCAGGCCAGTTTATGAGGTGTTTACCCTAGCGATCCTCTAACCAGGTAAGCAGTGCTGCTTTTTGGGATTGTGAGCGTGATTTCTGCTTAACCGGGGACAGAAACGTACCATGTTGACTTTTGTTTCCCTATCAAACATCTGCTTGGTTGGTAGGGGTCACAGTCAGGCACCCTGCACCAAACAGCCCCCACTTCTCTGTCTCACTAACTACTACAGCTTTCCCGTAACAGCATCTTTTCAAAACTTTGACGCAAGAAGGAAAAACAAAAGAAAAAGCTGCTTGCGCCGGAGCTGCCCGTCCGGCTTTCCACGCAAGCCCGAAGCGCTGGGCGTGTGCTTCGAATATCTCAGACTTACTGTCAGATCCCTCAAATGGCTGCTCATCTGCACTGACACAAGCCGTCTTCCCTGGTATATGTTTTGCTTGGACAGCAAATTTTTTCCCCCAAAAAAGCAAAGTCCAGCTTCCCATCTCTAGCCTTAATCCTGAAGTGTGAAAAATTCTTTTAGTTAAAACAACATTCACTCTCCAAAACAGAGGACGGAAAGAGAGCTCTGACTTTCTTTTTGACTTAAAAAGTGGGGGATTCTGTCTCAAGGACAGAGAGTGCTTTTAAGGCAGTGCCTCTAACTAGCTAAGCTAAGAAGGCAGAGCACTAATTGGCTCACCACCACAGTGACCTCTACGAGGACATGGGCCCATCTCTGTGTCTCGAGGAAGACGTGAGGACAGTGAGCAACGTGCGTCCAAACTCATCTGAAGAGGAACCATTTTGTCTTCTGGACCCACGTTAAAAAAACACAGTCCACCATATAAGAGCCGAATGAGGATGTCTGTATGGCCCTCGGGGACAGTCCACGTTTTTGCTCTGGAAGGGAGCTGGGCGGGAGCAAAATCAAGGACTCGCTGGGGGTCCCCGAGGGCTGGGTTAGAAGTGCTGCAACGGGGGAAGAAGTCAAGAGGTGTGAGGAACGAGAGTGGGCAGCCCTGGTAGGTCCTCTGGTGGGGGACCCTCTACATCAGCTGTGCACAAGGCTTTTTTCCCTGCTCTGAGCACAAATAGACCATGTGACTCGTGTGTGGCACGTAACGGTGTGCCATACCCCAAGCGGACGCGTGAGCAGCTAATTAGGAGTATGGCCTCCTGCTCCGCGGCTGAATGGATCGGCGGGCTAGAATCACACCTCCGCCCGGCTCCATCCTGCAAACCCAACGCTACGGCTATCACTTCACTTTCATTCTTTCTGGTAGATTAATGTGGTTCGCTGTCTGTGGCCTGAAATACAATCCATTGTATGCCCATGAAAACACCTGCAGGGCTTATAGCCCAATCCGGCCAGCCATTCATCACAGGGTAAATGAAACTGAGCTACGTATGCAAATTTGTAAAAAAAAAGAATAATAATAATTAATACATTGACAATATATTATTCCAATACATTGATGTGACTAACACAAGCAAGCCACATGTTCAAATAGAACTTTACAATATGATTTCATATTATTGAGCTTAATTAACAGCATTTTCATCTGACCAATAGGAGGCGCAGTTGCATCCCTGCCCCCCCTCCCCCAGCAGTAAAATCACCTATGAAAACACTTGCAGTTGAGTGAGGTTCTCTTTTCACTGGGTCTGAAAGGGCAGAGTCAGGTGCAGCTAATATCATTTAAAACATGCCCCGCCCACTGAGATGCACACCCAGACCATGTGACCCCATGCCTGACTCCCTGCATGTTGCTCACCCTTGCTACATGGTTGTCATTTGTGTTGGTTACCCACCTCAGCTATTAAACCACAAAACCGTATTCAGGTTTCTGGTCTATCCTACCATGCCTGTGCCACATGGACCCTGGCACCATCCTGACCGGAGTGAGTCCTCTTAGTTTTTGGGCCCCTTATGTCATTAACTTTATGCATATGTATCATTTAATTCCCAGCAGCAGGGGCTATGCTGGTTTCAGTCAGACTGCCGGTTTAGGGTGGTTAATCACAAAGCACACACGCTTACAGTCAGGTTCTGCACTCTATAAACTATGGGTTTAAGGCAAAGCCCTGGGCTCTGATTCAGCCCCGAGAGCTTATCTAACAAACCCCACACAGTGTCAGGTTTGTGTGTCTGTGTGTATTTCTGAAAAGTCAGCGAAATAAACGGGGGGGCTCTGAAATCGTCAGTGGGGAATAAGCTTGGGGAGAGAGCACGGCCTTGTCCCCGGGGTGGGGGAAAGTCACCCGGATAGCTGTGTGCGCATCTCCCAGCAGTCGGGAGGCACTATCCCCTGTTCTGTTTCTCCTGTGATGTTAACAAGCTGCAAGCAGAGTCCCTGAGCCTCTACGGCTGCTTCTCGGACCCCTGTGACAAAGGCCGTCTAACCCGGTGAGGGATGCAACGTTTCCCACTGCATGCCACCCCCTAGGCTCTGCCGCTGAATGTAATTAGCATCCTGTTTTGCAAGGCTGCACCTACACCTAGGGACCTACAGGGGGCACTGGCATCTAGATAACCTGAGAACGGACCACCTCTTCGTGCTTTTCCAGCACTGTGGCTTGAGGGCGCCTCTGCTCGTCACGGGTGCTGGATTCTTGTGCTTCCTGCCAACGCCGTTTGAGACCATGTGTCCCTTCGAAAGCAGACTGTTTGATCAAAAGTCTGCATTCTGGAGTCAGAGGTCCAGAACAATTTTCAGTAACAAAATAGCATTTCCTGAACTTTAATAAATTAACAATGTCGTTCAATATAGACACCAATATGTAACAGCAACTGGAATCGTTTTCACTCTCTGTCATTTGCGGGGGGTCATGGCGAGTTATGTGTGTGCGAAGTTTGGTGCTTTCTCGTATCTTTGTACTTCGAGCCTCGTTAAGCCGTTTTGATTCTTGGGATGCATTTTAGGCTGGCTCTGCAGCTCAGATTTTTGGAGCTTTTCCACAGCCACTAAGAACCGAGCCGTACCTGACCCATACCACGAACTGGAGGTTTTCTATTGCAACCAATGCGAGCCGCACCTGAGTCGTAGCCACACTGCCATGGCCCTGCTCACCAACAGGGCTGAAAGTGTGACCAAACCAAGGTGTTTGCCTCACTGCCATCTGATTGGTTGAAATGCACAAAGATACTAGTGCTCTGCGCATGGATTATCTGACGTAAGAAAGGGCATAATCAATATATTATTCATTATTAGTAGTATTGCACATGCACACCTGAAATCTCAGAACTTGAAAATTTCCAACCTCCTACTTAAAAAAAGTATTATAGAACAGCTGAACGGAATGGATTCATAATGCAAACTTAAGCGAGCAAATTCTCATTCCGCTAGTGTTTCGTACCGGCATAACATGGTGATTCTCAGAGAGGGGAGCTGGAACCGTGCTGTAACTAATCTCGCGTCACGGTACCGGTTAGTTCCTCTATGCCAGTGAAAAAGCACCGTTTGAGAACCCCTGCTCTAGAGCCCCCCCTGTTATGTGCTTGTAAGACAGGGAGTAAAGTGCTCCCGTGCTGGATTGGAGCCAGGTGTTGAGTCTTTTCATTCACTTATGCCTGATTACTGATCGTATAAAACAGTAACTCAGCCCAGACCCTGATGCTCGCTCCTTCGCTGCATCGTCCCATTCAGTTCCTTTTGTTTTGCTCGTTCTCCATCATGTCGATGCATCAGACTCTGGTCAGGTCCCTCTTCGTCATCGTAACATCCATGGGTCACGTGGCCCTGTTTGCCAACCCCCGACTTTACATCGACAGCATGTGATCCACTTGCGAGACGGAGCCAGCATCTCCCGAGAAACACTTCAGGCTAGTCGCTCCTGAGCTGCAGTGCCAAGCTACCTTCATGGCCAGATGTGATACTTTAGCTTTATTGCTTCGCCCTATCTCTGTCATCACTGGGACGACGTGCAGCCAATGGAAAATTACAAGAAGCGTATTGTATGCATTCAGCTCTCTGCGTGTGGGATTTCCGTCTGTGCACTTTCTGTAGAGTATAAATGAATGGTAGATGTCTAATCTCATCTAACATTCGTCGGTGACATCAAGTGAATAAATGGTGTTTTCTTAAATGACACACACTTTGGGTTTTCATAAAACCGTCACAACATTGACGGATTGCTTGTGGGACAAGAGTACTCGTGACTAATAATATCTCTTCATCCACTGTGTCACCTAGCAGCCACTGTATGTTTTGACTGACAGTGAAATTCAGATTTCTTTAATCTTGTAAGGCGCTGCCTTGCTGTTGTAATGTACCCTTTGCATTCATTGAGAAACTGTATTCCAACTGAGCGCAGTATATTGCAGAGGCTGTGAGTCAGTTTATTTAAAGATGGACCGGTGGGATTTGGTCTAGGCTGCCTTAATCTGGGTATGGAGACTGGGGTTTGGGGTCTCAGAGGAGGCAGAGGTCTATGCTGCCTCTACCTGTTGTTGAGCGCCATACCCTGGTCGACTTTGCGTTCCTTTGCTTCCTATTGTAGCCTAGTATGACTAGCTAACAATAAATGTAAAAATACAGACAGAGCACTGAAATCTGACTTTTTTTTACAGCACTTCTCGAACTATTCCTTCCTGCTGGGTCAGGACTGTTCTGGGCAGAGTTTAAGAGGAGACACAGAAGACCCGGCTGGGCTTAAATCCAATTTCCTTGGGGCTAGGATTGGTGGGATCTCAGGGTGGGCAAACTGTCTTCAAAGTGGTGCCAGGAAGCCAGTACTGGGACCCGAAGCAGTGCCTGGCAGTACAGGGACGCCCCCTACAAGTGGGAGGGCTCCGGCCTGCTTTATCGCCAATGTCCCTCTCGTTACGTGCCATTTTTACCCACATCTGAGAGCTGCTAATTTCTAGAGACAGACTTTCACAAACTTGTTCCTGTACCCTGTTAAGAAAACGCACATAGGGATACAAACCTTAGTGTTCTGTTCTTCTGCTAGTACAATTCTCCCTAAGCTTTCCCAAAGGGGTCTATTACATTCAAAGCCATTTTTCTCCTCCAGCATTTCGAATAATGATAATTCCGCTAAAACGCCTTTCACCTCGTGCCAGTGCATCAATGTACATTTTGAAGCAGCTACTTCTGAAGGTCTGGATTCTACAAATAGCAGGAGGCTCTAGTCATATTGTTCTAATAATGTGGTTTTAGAGACCAGCAGTGTGCTTGATTGAAATACAAGTTCTCCTGGATGGCAGACGTGTAATTTGCAATGGGCAGAGTGCAGACGGAACATTTCTGATTCCGCAGTGGGGTTTGTCCAGGGTCACGCCGTCGCTGAATTCTCACGGTGGCCAGCGAATAACCTCTGCCTCTATTCCTGTTGTGCTGGACAGAGCTGAAGGTTAGCTGAGCTCACGTGGAGCCACCGTCTGGCTCACCTGCGACACCCATAAAGTCCCTCATTGCATTTGCAACGCCTTATCTGGGCAAACATGTACTCAGTTTTTGTCTGGTGTCTCCTGTAAACGCCCGGCTGGCAGATTATATTTTTGTTCCGTCGGTAAAATTCAGAATTATGCAGTACCTCCCTGCTTTGTGTGTTTAGGCATGCGCCTGACATAATTATTGTAAGTTTGTAGGAAATCGTGCCATTGTTTAGCATCATTTATACTCATGCCCATTACACGAGATGCGAATGGAGCCAAAAAAATGCAGAGGAACTTTCTCTTTATTTCATGCTCAACCAAATGTGAACGACAGGTTGCTGGCTCCCCCCCCCCCCCCACCCCCGCTGTCGTCTATTTCAGGAGAACAGATGGTAATCTGAAGGAAAGGCCGTGGTGCTCCACTTTCCAGAGCTCCTTGCTCTCCCCCAGCGAATAGCCAAAGGACACTTTCCGTCAGGTCATGTGACGCGCTGATAAATTATGCGCGTTTCCCGTTTGTGGGAGGCCGTTGTTGATGGGAGTCTCCAGGAAGCTGGAGAAGTTTGCTGAGGTTATGGTCATGGATGTTGCATATCTGCTGGCTTGTGATGTATCTAGAGGAGCCAGTAGGAGGCGTGGTGGTTAAGGGCGAAGGCTACTTAGGCCCAGGGCAGGTCCCATGGGCAAGGAACCTACTTTGAGTTACTCCAGTGAAATAACTATCGCCGTAATTGGGCAAAATTGTTGAATTTGGAGGTGACTATTCCAGATGTGGATCACCACTCTTGGTGTGGTAGACCCTGCAGCCCATCCCCTCCTGGCCTCAGTCTTTGCCTCTTCGACATTCGCTGCCTCCGTCCCTTCTGAGGAGATGCACACCCTTATCTTGCTGTGACAAGAAGCAAGGCTTGTAATTGGCGGAGGAGATTGCGTGACCCCCGGGGTTACTTTTGACAGACGGGAATAGCTATGCAAACACGTCCGCTTAGCCACAGAGCGGCAGCATTCTGGCAAGGAACAAAGGAGCCGGCTTCTGTCGTGAACTGTTGCACTCTGGTGGAACTGCTGGTGGGCCAGCTGACTTTGGAAGACTTCATTTAAAATGTGTTACACTCTGGTGGGACGCTTGCAACCAATTAGCTGTAATGGATGGAAGTTTTCATTTGAAATGTTAATTGTGTTTCCATTTTAATACACACACCTTGCCGTGTCGTCCCTTTCCTTCGTTCTTAAGGGCTAACAGAGGAAATAATCAGCTTATTTTCCCTAGAAGGCCCAGTCAGCACTTTGCTCCTGTCAGTCCTGAGATTTAACCCAATCCTGCTCACTTCCATTGCTTTTAATTTCACTTTGGAACATCACAATCCAAGAAGTGTATTGAAATGAAACTCATATATACCATGTGTGTGTGTGTGTGTTGTCAGCCATTTCCATAAGCACCCATGCAGTCCCTACCCTTGGTGTTCCTCTGCAATATGAGACACCTGATGCACCTGTTCTTAGACCTTAGGAAGCAATCTGCATGAACACTGGGAGAACCTACATTCCATATCGACACGGGAAGAACCTGCAATCCACACTGACAGTGGCAGAACTTGCACACACACTCGGAAGGTATGAAACCACGGGGTATAAATAGGAGATCAAACAACAAGATTACCGAAACATTCAGCGAATATAGTACGCTGACATCATTTATTAGAAAAAGGTTTTAATTATCTTTTTTCTTGTTGTGTATCGATCATTACATCATTCCTTGCTTTGGAATTGAGATCTGTCTTTGGACTGTGACTATCATTAGCTATTTTCTGGCCCTCTGCTGTATTTCTTTCTTTCCCAGAGACGCACATGCCGTCATATGCCGAAATCCCCGCCGCGACCTTTGGCCCAGATCGCTGTGCTGACCGCGGACCGGCAGTCTCACGAGTGCCCCGTACAGCCAAAGCCGTTAGAGCTCCGAACACAGGCTTCTGCCCGGACCGGCGCAGGCCGGGGCGCGGCGTTCGGAAACCGTAAGACGGCGAGGCCGCGCGCACATGCGCTTTGCCCGGCAGCCTCTTTTCCGGCCAGGGCCTGTTTCGGTAATCACCGCTGCTCCCACCGCTTGCATGCCGTTGCCCCCCTCCACCCTTTGTTCATCGGGCGGCTCTCATTTTCCTACATTCCAGAACAACCCGCCGCTCTATTTTTCCTGGCTCTCCGTGTCTCCTGTAATGTCCCTCCGTCAGTGGAAAGCACAATACTCTCCGGGAGAGGTGGGGGGGGTGCTCCATTTGTTTCCGTGAAATCTAATACTGCCACAGCGGAGTCGGGGCCAGGTCGGCCCAGGTCGGGCGAGCTGCTGACAACATGGAAGCCTGATCAGAACCATATGTCCCACTCCGCAACTGTGCCGGGTGTGACCGTCACCTTCTGCTTGGGCCCAGGGACCGCGTGCTTCTGCACCGGTGGCGCCTAAAATCTCCACATTTATTCTGCCACCCCCAACGCCCCCCCCCCCCCCCCCCCCCCCCCCCCCCCCCCCACCCCCCCCCCCC
>JAODKL010000009.1:6359396-6377448 GCA_026780765.1 Petrocephalus schoutedeni | reverse complement strand
GTTCCCAGTGGAAAACCCCGCGAAAGTGAGCCGAACTGAACCGTACCGTACCGTACTATGCAGTGGAAAAGCGCCATAAATGGAGGGAGGATTTGGATTTAATACCCATCCTGCAGGGACAGGCGCCTTGCGTCGCCGTCTTGTTTGAAATGTAATATGCACTGAGGCCCTGTCAGGCTGCAGCCATGTGTTTATAACGGCCTTACATTTCTTACATGTTCGTTGGCATTCCAAAAATCAAACATAATGCACAATCCGGTGCCATTGCGAGGAGATTCGAGATCTGAGAGCCAGCTTGCGGGCGTCTCCGTGCTGACATCTTGCAGCTTTAAATTGACATTCTTGACCCCGGCACTTAAAAAGGTCACCATGTTGTGTCTGTAATGAGCAGCCTTTTTACATTATTTTTTACTGCCACGACATCAGTTTCTGTGCTTTGGTGTCCCTTTTCTTTGTCTCTCTGCTCAGAGATGTGCTTACCTCCTGTTTTGTTTTGGGGGTAATTAATACATCTCCTGAAAGTCCCAGGCCAGCAGTTCCTGGTTCCACACGGGGTCCGACATAAGGACACCCTGAAGATGCAGGTCACAGATTTTCATGGCCGACATTCCCAGGGACATCAGGAGCCACTCAAGTGAGAGGGTCCGAGACTCGTACTCGGAGGGGGGTGTCCTCTCGCCCCCCATGAACTTGGACTGTCTCTGCAGTGCCTCCTTTCCCGTTAACAGCCAGTGTGATCATAAATTCTGAGAATATTTGCAGGTAATATTGATTCATTCAAAGCCATATGTTCAAGGTTAGGAAACTCATTGGAAGTCTCATTGAAAAACAGCATCTTTGTTGTGTTCACATAACTGCTATATATGTATTACTGATGGGAGCTCAGTGTTCATGCCTGCAGGGATGCTGGTTTGACTTTTACCATGACTGGGTCTCCTGATGTTTGTGTTTCATCTGGGTACCCAGGTTCTCTCCCGCAGCCATGATGCATGTTTCTACAGTACCTTGTCCACAATACCTTTGCTGACTTTCAACATTCCCCTAAAAGGCGGCACTTCATCAAAACATTAAGGTACGTGGGGATACGATGCGGGCTTTTGAAAATTTTTATTACGGTGACCATTAGCTTAATTACGCCCCGTGGCCATAGTTGAGGCAGAACAAGAATGTTCATCACATTTGGAAGCGACATTTGACTGCTCTGCAGAGATGTTCTGATCGACCTTTAAAGCACATTACCGCGCGCGACTTCCTGCTGGGGAACCGCGTTATTGTCCCGGTTCCTTTCCCTCGCAAGGCACCGTAATCTCCCCCCCCTTGCTTCAGCTTCGAACCTGTTTTATCGCTAGAGAGATAGCACCCCGAGCCGGACTATCTGCAGAAGCCACTATCAGTCAGCCGCCTGCCAGGGCTTTCATCAGACCTCTACGCCTCAATTTGGCTGCACCTGATTGTGTCTCAGAGTTATTGCAGCGGCTAAACTCTTGAGTCAGGACACTGATTCCTCTATAAACGGAGTGAAGACATTTTGCTCTCCAGATGAGATGCTTTAACTGCATAGGCAAATAGCAAATCTTCTGCAACCTTGTCCGGTGTAGAGGTCATTCCTGATCTCTGCATATTTCAGATTTTTCACATACACTTATCTGGATATTAATATAAATTTTGTGTAACACATCTGACGGCTGTTCAGATGTTATGAGTCTACAACATCTAATTCTCTGCCTGTTGGGTGTTACATAAAGCCTATACATAAATTTCAAAATGAGACGTATTCATTAGCATACCAATTTGCCAGGGCGGGGGTTGAAAATTAAATTCCGTGTGAATTATTTAAGGCCTGGTCTGATTTGCAATTCGACGGATCCCATGGATGTCAATAGCACCTTTTAGCAAAAAAAAATAAAAAACAATAGATAAAAAGAATCACCGCATTACGGGATTTTTTTCCGATAAAACAGATTTGGGTTTTTTTTTTTACACTCCTCCCGCCTCAAACTCACTCAACAAATAAATGATCGGACCCCGGGTGTTGCAAAACTATGTAATGTGACGGGAATTGGAGAACGTCACCGCTTGTAATGCGTTTTTACCAAAACGTGATATCATAAAAGCTACCTCCCGGGCATGGCGAAATACGATAAAGGGGGAATTAAGGAGCGGAGCGCTGGGATTTGCTGGATGGCATACGGAGGAGCGCGGTATCCCGCAAAAGCCGGTGTGGGACAATCGGACCGTGTCGGCAGGAGCTGAAACCCAGCAGACATCGCCACCGGGGGAGAGTCGCATCATAAACTTTACCCGATGTACATTTTTCCCGGGAAAAGCGGGGCTTTGGCTTTCTGCCACATGTTTAATTGGATCGACTGGGGTAACTCTCTAACTGTGACGTTAAAATAAAGGAGCTTAATCCTGACTGTGATTCTGTCCGTGTGATTCTCCACTTTAAATGAGCACACTATACTGGATGAATAAATCGTGCTTTCCTCTTCCCTTCTTGTAGCGTTTAATCCCCCCACCTTCGCCGCCCGATGCTTCGCACCTATTGCGCTGGAAGTGCCCGTAACCTTCTGCCAGATCAGTCAGGAAGGAGCGCTCAGAGACGGGGAACCGGGGACGCCGGAGCTATCCTGAGCCTAATAGAGAAATAAAGGCATTAAACCTCACTCCCCGGGGCCCGCCATTGCTTTTCATCAAATTAATTATCCGTGCAATATTGAAATTCTGCTGGAAGATGTTGCAGGGCTTAGGCCGCTTATTGTATTAGTCTGGATGGGGCTGCCTCCTTAAAGCCTACAGTTTGTTAGTTATACGCCTTGGGAGGCTCTGCTTTTCGTGATCCGTGACAAATGAAATGATCCGAAGCATAGCCGTGCGCTAACTCGCCGCTTAATTCGATTTCCGCCGCGGGGTGCGTGTCAGGTGCGGCGGAGGACGGCGTGCTGCTCCGGAGGCGCGGCCGCGCCCAGGATCGGCCCCGGGCTGCCGAGGGAGTGCGCACCCCTTCGGCCTGTCGCTGTCGCTCCGCTAGTAACCACGGGGCTCTAGCAGAACTTGTTTTCCCGTGAAATATATACTGGGGGAAAAAAACAAAATTGTCTTTTTAGTGTGTTTTTGTCTCATTCCAATAGTTGAAAATTATTACCTTGTTCATTTAAATGTAACTTTCTTTAGATCTTTATTGATTCTGGGTGAAATCGCGGTGCGAGACAAAGACAACAAACGTCAAGCTTAAAAATACCAAATCTAAAACAGAGAATACGAGCACGAAGATAAAAAGGTACGTAAGAAGGTAAGTACCTAAAGTGGGAGCGAGCATATACAAAAAGGTCTATATGTATATAGACCATTGTATATGTATATACCCCATATAGGCTACTAGACGCAATACATTCATTTCCCCAGATTGCACCGACCATGTACACGTGACCCCAAACTGCGTAATAAAAATAAGTACACGTAATATATTTACGCCATCCATTGAATACTTACTAATTTAGCGATACCTCCTTGTCTTTCCACCAACGATTAGGTAACTACATACCATAATATATATGGGGCAAAATGATCCGCGTCCTCGTTTGCATAAATTCATAAAGATACTGCATACACGCCAATGTTCATCGTTTAAAAAGTCCGTCTCCTTCCTTCTCACAGCTGCATGTCCAGACGCTTAATTACAGCAGGTTTTAAAATGGCACCGCGGGGCCCCTGTAGTCAGTTTTAAGGGAGTGCCTGGTGTCGGAGGAATCATTCAAGGCCTAATTTGACACCTTCTGCCCCGCTTTAAAGCGCACAGAAGTGATGGCCGGTGCCAGCTGGGCATATGGCGCCTTAAAGCACGGTGTGCCGTCTCCTGGAGGGGACATGCGCTGACTGTGGTCCTTGCTTAAAGCCAGCAGAGCACACCCAGAGGATCGCTTGGGCACTAACTCCCAGGTATTATGCCACCCTGTGTTGTTCTTTTAACATTCACAGCAGGCACAGGCTGAGTTATGACTCAGATGTAACTTTTACATATCACGCCAAAGTGTTCATTTACAGCTGCACTGTAATAGGAATTGAAGTAAAATAAAAAGAACTTGCAGTACTGTAGAAAAATAGCTAGTTTCGTCTAACTTTATGCATGTTGGCAAACAGGTGTAATGTGTGCATTTTGCATAATGGAACAAAGGGTGTTTATATCTCTTCAGCAAAGGTTTAATGACTCTGCTGGAATGGGAGTTGGTTCTGTCCTCTAGACATCAGTGTGACATCAAGATGAGGAAGATGACGTGAGGAATGACTGGGTCCCGTAAAAAGGCTTTTATTACCCAAAGCTACCTTCAGGTGGTCAGGTTAGCCCGCAGCGCAGCCAGGCTCCCGCTGTCACTGGGCGCTGTCCCTTTAAGAGGTCAGTACCGCTGGGCTCCTCTGGGGCTCTCCAGTGAGGGAGGAGAGCGCGTGCGGACAGGTGGCTCCTGTCCCCAGCAGCCAGACGCTCTGCGGGGAGCAGCCCACGCAGCCCACGCAGCAGCCCTGCCTAGAGATCCTGGTGTCTAGGGGGACAGAGGGGGGGGTGGGCGCAGGTTTTTGGACAGCCACGTGGAGGACTCCCGCCCCGGCATGACCTCAGCAGCCGAACCCGCGGCCATCACCCGGCCCCCACGCTCCTCCAAGAGGCACCGGAGTCAGAGGAAGAATTCCAGCAGGTTATACGCACAGTACCAGGAGCCACGGTCCGGGTGAGCAGCTCTGCCTTTCTTGTTCAGTCTCCGCCATGGGGAATCTGGGCTCGCCGAAACTCCAGCAGATTAGCGAGTAGCGTTAAGATCAGCCACGGTCCTAATTAAGGTTAATGACCTGTCACTGAATTAAAGCAGTGCTCATTCTAAAAAGAAATGTTTATGGAGGATTGCTGTTTTTTTTTCTGACATCAGATCCCATTTAACCAGAAAATTCTGCTACATCTGATGAAATCAATTCTTTAAGCAGCTTTGTCTTTAATGCAGTTTGTTTTCTCTGGAAGTTAATGGTCAGGATTAAATTGTGAATCCGTAATCGGTTGAACACTAAAGGACTGAGCTAAGGCGTGAGAAGCTGAGACGGGGCGTTGGTGTCGCGTTGGTGTGCCCGTTAGCACGTGGAACGGCACAAAGAAGCAAGCAGGGAAACAACCTGGGTTTTTTTCCCAGCCTCTCCGAGGAGGAGGATAAGCCTGAAGAGCAGGTGGACAGCAATGACCCGGAGGAGATATTCCAGAACATTCAGCTCCAGAAGGAGATCATCGCCAACATTCGCACCAGACCCTGGCCCATGAGACACAAGCTCAAAGTGCTCAAGTAAGAGCCACTCCTGGCGACAGCGGTGCGACGGTCCACTGCATCGGCATGTCCCCGGGTCACCCTCGCAGAGACGGGGGCACGCGAGTTAGTCACGTAGATCATGGAGGAAGACTACCTGGAATGGTCAGCGGGTCATCTCCACGGTTACGTCTGACCGCGCTCCTCGCTAGTCCGACCTAGTGGCCACCGCGTCTACTGTCAGGGACGTTGAAAGAACGTAATTGGCCGAATTACTTAGGAAGCCCAGGCATAGTGCAGGAAGACGCGGTCTTTAGCGAGCCGAGGACGAGCGCTTAGAGAGCGATTAGCATCCCCCCCAGGAAATCTGCCCGGATTCCTCTCGCATCCGGGGGAGCGAGAACAAACTCTGTTAGCGGTGTAATTGTTTCATTAGCAGGTCCCCCTGCCCCTGTTCATCTGGAGGGGTCAGGCGCTGCCCCCCAGAGCTGCAAACCAGACGCCCCAAAAAGTGCTGATTCCCATCATCAGCGGGGTGCTCCTTATGTGATGGCCTCGTTATTGCCTCACTGTCGTTTTATTGCCCGTGCCTCCAATGAGAAGAAAGCCGATGGCCGGAGCGCATTCCGCATTGATTCCTCCCGGACCGCCCTTACACGGCCCATTTGTAATCCGCCTAAATCATCGGCCAACTTTAATGTGTTTGTTGCGTATTATTTACGTTTCAGTAGCCGCCGGTTTATAGAGCTGTGTGTAGCGCTGGAGTGATGCGGGTTAGGGACTTGTATAACAGCCGACGCCCCCTACAGGTTGGATCGAAAATCATCTGAATCTGCAGGTGAAACGCCCTTGTGTGTGTGTGTGTGTATTTGTTCTCGTTTGTTTTTCAAGACAGCCTTCTATAAAGGGGTCTGCTGAGGCCAGCTCTGTCTCCTTGAGAAAGGCTGGTGTGGTTAAGCAGAGGTCTGGGCAGGGCCGGTGTAGCTCAGACGGCCTCATTTCCCACACCCCTTCCCCGCGCAGTAAATCTGGCGCCGCGTGCGCCGAGGCGGCCAGCCTCCCTGATTGAGGCCATGACCGCCCCCCTTCTGTCCTCGCAGGCAGGCCAGGGAGATCGTCCTGAAGTATGAAGGCAGGCTCACCAGGACTCGCGGCTACCAGGCCGCCGGCGCCAATGTAGGTCCCCCTGGCCGCCACCCCCCCGCCCCCCCGACTGGCACAGGCCACTTTAACTCATTATTCACCTCCTCCTTCTCACTTGCCAGTTACTGTTAATTCCACCCCATTATGCTGCAGTACGTATTGTTTACAGGCACAATTGCAATATGATCATAAACCCTTGTGTCCAGCCCCCCCGTTTTGCACTGTGAAAACCCTCCCCTTGTCACTTGCAGTGTGTATATTGCGCCGTGGTCCTGGGGGGACGCTATTTCATACCACAGTATATGGATGCTATGACAGTAAAGCTCCCAGCTTCCTCTGGGTGTTATCTTAGACAGACACCCTGGTATACTGAGCACCAGTCTGATTAAATCTTCCCGTGGTGTGACATTGCTGCTGTAATATTTAATCTTACTCCGTCACCTGTACGCTATCTCTGACCTCTGCCGCCCATTTAAGGTGTCCAGCTCACTTCCAGCCCTGCACACATCTGCGTGTTCTGGGCCGTGGAGGTCCAGTTAGAGGCACGGAGAGCAGATCTTGGATTTATTGCAAATTGAGATGCACGCCCCGCGCTGCACTTTCGCTAATTGCCCTGCTGCAGTGAGCCCGCGGCAGTACGCCCCGCGTAAACGCTCCGTGTAAACTCCCAGTCTACGCGCCGCATCATTGCGGCACATCTTTTTAAGGGTTTCCTATAAAAGTCTGCGTCCGGGGAGCGGAAGGCTTTCCGTCCTCCTGGCCACCGGCACAGACTCTGCTCACGGGCCGGTGCTGAGCCCCGGATGACGGCCATCTCCCCACCGCGCGGCCGCTAGCTTATAGATCAGTGTTATCAGCTCACATGTGGAGTTCACGCTCACATGCACACGTCTGCCCCGATTTATAGCCCATTGTTATTGCTGAGTTTAATTAAAATGTTCCCATGGCATATCCTGCAGGCTATTAAAATTAATTGACTCATAGTAAGTAGATTGATGATGCTGTATTAATTACAGAGCCGCCCCCCCTCCTCCTTGTTCCTTTTCTTTGGGTAAAATATCGGAAATCAAATGCATTTTAATAGATAGTCATCTGCTATTATTTACTTATTAGTTTAGCTGTATAGTTTTGATATTTTGTGATGTAGTCCAGACTGAGGCAGATAAGCTCATGTAATGGTAGCTCTCTGATAAAATTAAAAAGAGCCAAAGCGAAATCAATTTTGTGCTCTAATGATTTAATTTGCTGCTCGTCTTTTCAGCTGCTGAGGAAACTCGCCCGCTTGCTGTATAATATCGTAGTTTTGTTCGTTCCGTGGGAAATGAGAATTAAAAAGATCGAGAGTGAGTATATGGTTCTCTTTCTTCCTGTGGCTAAATGCTGTTATTTGGTCCCCAGTGTCCCTAAAGCGTGGCGCGACTTACCCCCGGTGCGTGGGGCGCGCTCTGGTTTTTTAAAGGTCACTTTGGGTCGGGGGTGGCGTCGTACTTCATCTTCCTGAGATGGCTGTTTGGCATCAACATCGTTCTGACCATCATGACGGGGGCCTTCATCGTCCTCCCCGAAGTGAGTCATCCCTCGAAAGCCCTTTGTAAGATGGGGGGGGGGGGCGTGGATCTCCAGGGGTGGGGCCAAGTCACATGACACGCTCTTCTCACCTGGAAGCAGTTATTAAACACTTGCGTTCTCTCACCTGGCCTTGACCCCACGTACAGCTCAGGCCTTACACCCCTCCCCAATCTTTCTCGTTTTCCCCTGCCTGTTTCTCTCACTCCCTCTGTGTCTGCCCAGCCCACCCCCGAAGCGACACCCCCGTTCTTTGTCCCGAAGCACTTCATGCGTGTGACACCCTTCTAAAAGTCCAGGGTTCGGATTTTCATGTCCCTTTGCTGCCTCCACTCTGCGAGGTTATTTTTGGGTGCAGTTATTACACTACAGGCCCCAATAAAACCAGAGAACCCAGATGGAACTGGAGCGGTATACTTATATAAGCTGGACAGCATGCAAACCCTCAGTAATAGAGTTAGTGATTTCCGTGGGATTGGGGGGGGGGGTCCCCTGTCTTCCCGGCAGTTGCTGGCAGGCGCGCCCTTCGGAACCACCAGAAGCAAGACCATCCCCAAGGAGCACCTGGCCTCTGCCCAGGACCTGGACACCATCTGGTCACTCGGGGTGAGGTGGAGTTACATGGCGACCTTGCACAGCTGAGGGGCACTTCCTCACGGCCTCCTCCATACCTCCATCCTCAGGGTTACCTCCAGTACTCTGTACTCTTTTACGGCTACTACGGAAGCGTCCGGAAGATCGGCAGTGCCGGCTACCGGCTCCCCCTGGCGTATTTCATGGTCGGAATGGCCGTTTTTGCCTACAGCTTCATCATTCTGCTACGCAAGTGAGTCTGTGCCTTGTCTCCATTCTTCCCGCTGCTCTGTCAAGTGCAGGGTTTGTTTCTATATCATTTCTGAGGGGGTGGAACCACTAGGTGTTTATTTTGGAAGGATGAGTAGGGCTGGGGGCACACCTCCCACACAAAAACTGTGTATATGTGCATGTTTGTGTTATTTAAATGTTAATGAACTGCCTATCCTAGTCAGGGGCAAGTAAAAATTCTTGGTGATATTGAGTTTTGAATAAATAATAATGATAATAATAATAATAATAATAATACATTTTATTTAAAGGCACCTTTCTAGCTCCCAAGGACAAGTATAATACAGCATAGAACCATAAGATACATAGGACAATAATAATTGAAGTAGAAATAATTAAATAAATAAATAGATAATGCAGTTACATGTCTAATTTACAATCTTGGTTACACATGGACTGTTTGAGGCCTGTCTTACTGTCACGTTCCAAGCACGGTGCACCATCTTTCCACCTCGTATCTCGCCAGGATGGCCAGGAACTCGCGCCTCAGCCTGGCAAGCGCCTCCGATGAGAACTACACCTTCTGCTGGCGGGTGTTCTGTGCCTGGGACTACCTGATCGGCAACCCTGAGGCGGCCGAGAGCAAAGGCGCGGCCATCGTCAACAACATCAGGGTGAGCGCCCCCGAGGGGGCGCCCGCATCACCGTGGCGGTTTACTGGGATGTCGGCGCCCGCGTCGCCGTGGCGATTTGCCGTGGTGTCGGCGCGCGCGGCCCCTCGATCGCAGCCGCTGACGTGTCGGGCTGCCGGGTCTCGCCGAGACTCTCCTTCTCACACTCTGTCTTTCCTTTGAAGGAGGCGATCGTCGAAGAACAAGAAAAGAAAAAGGAAACGAGCCTGTAGGTGCCGCCCCACCTCCGTCCCACTGTGCTTGGATGCTCAGTGTCGGGCTCTGTCGGTGCTGAGGAGTGTGGCTATATATATCATTTTCTCCGTGGCTGTTTGGGGGGGGTGGCGGGGGGCAGCCGTTCTATGCGGTAAACGACTCGCTAATGGAGTTGAGATGATCTCTCTCTGACATCATCACTTTCACAAACGAACCGGCGTAAAGTCGGGGCGGCTGGGGCAGCAGCCACTCGTTAGCGGCCGGGACGCAGGCCCTAACGAGTGAGCCGCCCCAGTCCCCATCCTCCCCCCGGCCGCTGGAAGTCCACCCCGACCCGGGCTGATTTATAAACCCCGCGCCAGTTCGCTGCAATCGCAGCAAAATGCACATGGCCGGGTGCCGCCCGCTCTATTTCACATGACCGGCGTTTTACTGCGGCGAGCGGGCCGGCCCTAAATCACCGATCGCCGCGCGCGGATCTATCTGTGGCTGCCAGCTTCGGTATTAATCCCCCAGGAGGCCCTGGTGGCCACACCCACGTTCCCCCCGCCAGCGTGACTCCTGCCTGCCTCTGCTGGCAAAGGTGGTGTACAGCAATTCCCAAATTATGGGTTCAGAGGTATCTCAGCACTGCCTTTGAGGTCACACTCTGTGTTGGGAACACTGTAATAAAAGCCAGAGTTATGACATGAATGATGTATTAACAAAGTATTTTATTAGGGATTGAATTATTTCAGCTTTCGTTTTGATGAATCCCCAGTCCTGTAATCATAATAAATTACCTTGTCCCACTGGTCAGCGTAATGGGCCTGCTTGAATAATATTCACCCGGTTTATCTATCCATGCCTTCCCTGCCTTCTCAGTGCTGTTCTGGTCAGTCTCCGCATCTTGGCAAACATACTGGTCCTTCTGTCACTGGCCGGCAGCATTTACATCATCTACTTTGTGGTGGACCGCTCTCAGAAGCTGGAGCAGGAGAAGCTGGAGTTGACCCTTTGGGAGAAGAACGAGGTGAGAGGATGTGAGCACCGCAGTCGCTCTGTGGTCTCTCCTCGGCAGCCGAGTGCATGTCCGAAACAGGACTCTCTGTTCCGTAATTACAAGGGGCCACAAATGGAGTCTAGCCACCTAGACAACTGGCCTGCACTCAGATAGGAAAGCCAGACACTGGTTTGAAGAGCCTCTTGCCGTCTCTCAAGTTCATTTCTACTTTCCTTGGGGATTTTATTTGCAGAGGTGGAAAGTTTAGGTCCAGAAAGTACAAATCCGAGACAAGATTCTGTTGCAACCAACCAAGTTGAACATTAAGCATCACAGTCACAGAGTACCCAACTTGGGTGGTTGAAACAAAACCTTGGTCTGGATTTGTACTTTCTGGACCTGAACTTTCCACCTCTGTGTATTTAGTCTGCACTTGTTCTATCCAAGGCTGAGTTGCACTCATTCCCTGCATGCCGTGCAGCAGGACCTGCCGGAGGTTACAGGGGCAGCACCTATCCTGGCAGCCCAGGTCACAGCTTTTTGCTTTGTCTTACTATTAAAACACCATCTGCCCTTGGCCAGTCCAGTGCTTTCTGTGGGCCATTAAGTACCCCTTCCATAAATTCAGTTCCTTGTTTTACCTCTTAAGTTTCTTGAACCTAAATGGTAGTCTGTCTGTTCTTGGACTTAAGTTGCAGTTTCTATGTTCTAGTTTAGTCTTTTCAGCCTAAAACAGGGTTGGCCAATATTATCCGCAAAGGGCCAGTGTGTATGCGGGGTATTTGGGTAACCTTCAGGTCAGCTGTTCAAACCCAGGTGTGAGGACTCTTCAGCCAATCAGTCTTCTAAATAGTAACCTAATTAGGGAGTCGCAGGGAAAACCCGCACACACAACGGCCCTTTCCGGATAAGATCGGGCCCCCGTGGCCGGGAATGTCTCCAGGCCTGTGTTTGGAGTCCCTCTCTTGTGCTGGCTTTTCCAGGTGAGCGTGGTGGTCTCGCTCATCACCATGATCGCGCCCTCCGCCTTCGAGCTGGTTTCCCAGCTGGAGATGTACCATCCCAGAACCAGCCTCAGGTTCCAGCTAGGCAGGTGAGTGGAGGCTGGGGTGGAGACCGCACATCGTGGTCGTTTTTGGGGCGAGGTGGACCCTGGCCAAGAATAAGCGGCGGCCTGATACCTGACTTAGTATCGTTCTTGCTGTGGTTGAAATGCCTGTTACGTTTATCTCACCAGGGTTTTGGTCCTGTACCTAGGAAACCTTTACAGCTTGATAATCGCTCTGCTGGACAAGGTGAACAGCATGAGCTCAGCGGTAGGTCGCTTCTTCTGACAGCTGGCATAATGATCAGTCCAGCCCTCCAGGGAGCTGTGTATTCCCTTCTGTGCGCTTAAGCTGGTAGTAACAGTAACAATGTACCAAAACTTGCAATTCTGCTACTTACCACTAGGTGGCAAAAAGGCAATAGCAGTGTTTTTGGTTTAGCGGCCGATTTTTGTTCATAGTAATACTGGTACTACCTCTGGTTAATGGGTCAAAACCTTAAGATTATGTGAAGATTGTGGGGATAGTTTAAATTTTCATTTGCCATCTTGCACCAAAATAGAAATACACAAAACCGTTTTGATTATTTGGGAAGGTCAAAAATATGGCCTGTATACACTCAGGTTCACGTCGCCGCCGGGAACTGGTCCGATTCCTCTGGATTCCTGGCCACCATTTCCCTGCCGGAAGAAGAGAACCTGTCCACCGTTGTGCCCGAGATCCCGGATCGGAGGAACTCCACACTCAGCCTGGCCCCGGAGCCCAACAGGACGAGAAGCGTTGTGCCGGTCGTCGTAAACCAGACGGCGCTGTATGAGTACAACATGCGGTCCCAGCAGGACCAGTGCTGGGAGACGTACGTCGGGCAGGTAGGCCGCATCCCACCGCCGCCCCGCCTCCCCCTTTTACTCAACCTTCGACTCTTCCAAAATAACTCTATTATCGCTCTTTACAAATATCCTATATGATACAAATGAACCCTGCTAACCATATTAAAACCACGGACGTCCAGTCTGTGTCCCCGCTGTAAAGCTACACTCGCGTCTTCCTGAAAATGGTGGTTATTGAGTAGTTTTTAAAAGCATTATGTTGACAGGTCAAATGAGAATGCATTACCGGGCCATAATTGTTGTCTCCTGCTTGGAAACGTAGATGGGCCGTTGAGGGGTGCCGGGGTGATGTTTCTGTAATGACACAGCGGAGTGGATGTAATGCCAGATGGATCGTTTTATTTATCCGACCCCTAAATACTGATTGTCCAGCTGCTTAAGCTCAGTTGGAAAAAGCCCGGAGGATTCCACCCCGCCATCCCCTACATAAGAGTCATCCTGAGTGGGACAGCGAGTAGAATCATATGAGGGACATATACTAAAGAAGTGGGACCCAACGGCTGTGCTGTTTGTGGCCATCTTGCCCGCAGGGATGTGGCTAAATTCCCGCCTGTTTTCCCCGCCTTCCAGGAAATGCTAAAGCTGTCCATCATCGACATGATATTTACCGTGGCCAGCATCTTGCTCATCGACTTCATCCGCGGCCTTTGCGTCCGTTACCTGAGCGACTGCTGCTGCTGGGACCTGGAGAGCAAGTTTGTGAGTGGCACGCCTTTAGAGGCCCCGCCCCGGCCGGCGGGCTCCCCGGGCTCCGCCACTGCTCACCCACCACCCTGCTGCTGTTTATTTACAGCCCGAGTACGGAGAATTCAAAATCGCTGAAAACGTCCTTCACCTGATATACAACCAGGGGATGATATGGTAGGCGGTTATGATGGATTACTGTTTACATTATTAATGGGATGGAAGATAGAGATGTTTAAAAATATCCCACTGTCCACAGTAACTCCCCAGGGTGCAGAAATATATGCCTTAGTAGTGTCATACTTTTGGCATTTGTACTTAACTGGTATCTAATGACCTCTGACCTTTGCCTGAGTCTTAATGCAAAGCCAGACACGTCTATTGACACGTTTCAGGTCAATAAGTTAGAGGCAGGTGTTTATCTGAGTCTCCATATTTGGCCGCTTCTCCTAAATGTTTGTTCTGCCTAGGGATCTTGTCCTCATGAACCATTAATCGCCTGCTTTAATTTTATGGAATGGAAAATGAAGTTGGCGGAATTATCATCGCAGGCTGTAAATCCTGCCACTTCCCCCCCCCAGGATGGGTGCCTTCTTCTCGCCGTGCCTGCCGGCGTTCAACGTGCTCAAGCTCATCGGCCTGATGTACCTGCGCAGCTGGGCCGTGCTGACCTGCAACGTCCCTCACCAGCAGGTCTTCCGGGCTTCCAGGTGATGAAGGAGTAGCAAATTAGCTTTGAAAGTCAATAGCAAATACCTTGTTTGGTTTAATCGAAATGGTCATCCTGTTCGTATACAAGTTGCACTGAATAAGAGTAAATATTAGTACTGTACTGTATGTTAGTGTTTCCCAGCCCAGTCCTTGGGGACCGCCAGGCAATCCACTTTTTTGTTCTCTTCTAGTGCACCCATAGCAGGTTTTCAGTGTTCTTGATTGGCTGGTAGCTGGGAGGAGGCAAAACTGTTGACTGTTTGAAGGACTGGGTTGGGAAACACTGCAGCATGTAATGTATGCTGTTCCTAATACTCCAAATACGGTTGACTCATTGCTTGGTTGGTGACAACGGGCCTGTTTCTCATTTCAGGTCCAACAATTTCTACCTTGCCATGCTTCTGTTCATGCTCTTCCTCTGCATGCTGCCCACTGTCTTCGCCATAGTGCGGTACAGGCCGTCTCAGCACTGCGGCCCATTCAGGTAATCTGCGACCCCGCAAACCCTGCAAACCCTGCCCCGCCCCTACAGACCGCATATGCCAAGGGTCTTCAGGCCCTCTCCATGGTTGTTTCTCAAACTGCGTACTTGTGTTCTCATGTTACGTCATCCTTCATTGCCAAAGACCAGTTCCGACACTGACGAACAGAAATACCGAGGACGGTAAAAATCCGCAGGTGTCATTCTTCCCCCTTCCCAAATGTCAAGGACACATCGGTTGCTTCCTCGCGAAACGAGACCAGTCCCATGATTCATTGTGCCCCAAGTTTGTTCTTGGGAGACAAGTTAGCAAGACCGGTCTTAGGAAGGCTACGACCTCTGCGTTCTTGGTATTGAGGAAGCGTACCTCTGCTCTGCTCCCACAGTGGTCAGGAGAAGATTTATGACATCATATCGGAGACGATAGCCAATGAGTTCCCGCTGTGGTTCGGCAAAGTGATGAGTTACGTCACCAGCCCAGTCGTGGTTCTGCCGGCTCTGCTTCTGCTCTTGTAGGTCCACGGCCGCTTGCTTTCGGCACCTGGGTCGTTCGGTGTCCCTGGCGTCTAACATCTCGCTCTCTCCCTCTTTCAGCATGCTGATCTATTACCTCCAGTCCATCGCCAGGTCATTGAAATTCACCAACAACCAGCTCCGGATGCAGCTTCAGACCGTAAGTGCCAACGATCTGGAAGTTGTATTTGTGACAGAAATAAGCAGGTATAGGGGGATGGTAGAGTGGTGGTGGAAAGGAGAGGGTCCCCTGCCCATGTCACCGAGGCATCACAGCTGCTTTGGACAACCCTACCCTGTCTGCTTGTGTCTCTTTGATGTAGGAAAGGACGGATGACAAAAAGAAGGTTTTCAAACGGGCTACAGGTAACTCTGAGACCTTATAATTGAATTACCAAATATGGGCGGGGCTCCGGTAGGTCAACTTGGGGGTAGAGGGTAGGATGGAGATGAGGTGCCATGTGAGGAACTGCCATGGGTGGAGCCTTCTGCTTCCTAGGAGCCAATCACGATCCTTGAGTCCGTCCCACTCCTCCCCCAGCCTGCCTGCAGCCTGCCGAGGGGGAAGCCAAGAAGGTGGAGCAGGAGAGCGACGCCCCCACCAGCCAGGAGTCATCGATGCGCTCGTCATCTCCCCGCCGCAACGGCAGCGTGGTCAACTTCGAGTCCCCGGTGAGGCAGGCCAACAGCATCCGCACCATCACCCAGTCGGCCTCGCGCTCCGACGTCAACAGGGCCACCAGCTCCGCGCAGAGTCCCTCCATCCCGCTGATACAGAAGCAGAGAATGGAGCACATGGCGAGCAGGTAGGTCATGAAGGCCCCCGCAGGGGCTGGGCCAAGTGGCAGCACCAACTCCACAGCACGGATGGTTAGCGTTCGGCATGGTAACACGGCAACATGAAACATACCATCGATTTCTCTGCTTCCACTACCCCAGAATGTTTTCGTTCCAACCCTACCTCAATCAGGCTTATATGGTCCTTAATAGACTCAAGCTAGTTACAGACTGAACGCGGCATGCGCTTTGCTGCACTCCGTGCCGCGCGGCGCATGGGGAACTTGTGCGCACACTGTGGTCAAAGATGATCTTTGTTGAACTTTGACCGCACCGCGTTGTCACGCGATCAATAGAAACACTGAACCGGGCACAGAAATCTAAATGGAGAAAAAAGCTTATATTGTCCATGTCTGAATGCCCAGAGATACATGACACATGCATACCTTATACATCGTTGCTACTGACCGCGAGCCGAAATGACAGGAGTGAGTTTTGAAAACCACGCCTCCTCTTTGCGCAGAAGCCCCGCGGCGAGCACAGCGCATGCCGCGTCTGGTCTGTAACCAGCTTTAGCCTATTATGGACAATATAAGCCTGATTGAGGTAGGGTTGGAACAAACACATTCTGGCGGGGGGGGGGGGGGCACCAGGAACGGAATTGAGAACCACTGCACTACCCAGAGCAGATTTCAAGATTGACTCTGTAATTCTCATTGTACACGACAACACAACAAGACTGAGTTAGCAAACAGAACACACGACATGTGATATGTAATAGGGTAGGATGTCAACCCAAATCATGTGGTAGGTCGTCTGACCAATAGATCTTCCTGAAGATATCTCACAGATTATCTGGGAAAACCTCCCTTGTGTTTCTTCATGATTAGACACCCAGGATACTTTAGTGGGGCTAGTGGCCCCAGCAGGTCAAAGTCCTTCCACCAGGTGGCGTACAGTCCCTCCACCTGCTACACGGAGAGCTTCCACTCGGAGCCGCTATACCGGAAGGGTCTCCGGACCGTGCACGCGGACGCCATAGGACTGGCCCCGGGCCCGAGCTTCGTAGGCCGACGGTGCCACACCACGCGCTACGTGATCGTCAACGAGCACGAAGCCCGCAAGAAGCTGCAGCGCTCGTCGGTGCGGCTGCCCCGGCACTACCGCCTGGAAGACCCCCGCGACATCGTAGAGCTCTACCCGCGCAACGTCAAGAGGTTCGGGAGTCGTGGCCAGCACCGCTCCCTCCAGCCGCACTTCTGCGAGGACGAGGAGGATGAAGACGCCATCAGAGTGCTGCGGAGAGGCTCCTTTGGCCACAGCGACCGGCCGCGGTCGCTCTCCGACCTCCAACAGCCCGCTCGCTTCTACATCGGGGACAAGGCAGAGAGGGACGCGGCTAGGGGACCGTGTGGACGGCACAGGGAGGACCGCGAGCCGGATCCCTCACCATCCCGCTCCTACGCCAACGCCAAGAGCAGCGAGCTCCACGGCAGGCCGGGCGAGCTGCAGGTGAAGGCCAAGACGAAGCACAAGGTGGCGCCCTCCCTCACGGAGTCCGACTCCGCCTCAGCCGCCTCCAGCAGTGACCAGCAAAACAGCAGCACTGACCAGTACATCCAGGTCATTCACAACAAGGAGAAGTACCTAAAGTCAAGTGGCAAGGTGACTAAAAAGAAGTCCAAAGCCAGTATCGATTTAAATCAAGCGGGATCCAAAGACCTGGTCTGCTCCAATGTTTAGAGATGCGCTGCTTCCTTTGCATTGCTTTCATCTGTCGCCTTGTTGTCGCTAATGCCGCGGATACTATTACCGTTTATTCTACGGAGATGTTTAATATACTGCTACTGTCAAAGTAATATAAAGAAGTGGACAACGCTGTGATTAATGTCTGAAGTAGAATTATTTTAGTTATTCCAGTTTTAGCACATCCAAAAACACAAAAATATTTACAACAATGTGAATTTGGTGTTTTTAACCTAAAATAATCAAGTTTTATAATGACTGTAACAGAAATAAAGCACATGATTGCATTTCACTGTGACTTTGTCCTGTCCATCAGCTCACAGCTTTTGACTGGATTTACAAAATGCCTTTGTTCACCATTTTCTGAAGAACAGCTGAAATTGCCATCATCTTAATATTACTCTAATATTACTCCAACATTACTCCAGCATGAAGTTTTCATGTTCTCCCTGTGCCGTTGTGAGGTTTCCTCCGGGTACTCCGGTTTCCCCCCACAGTCCGAAGACATGCTGAGGTTAATTGGAGTTCCTAAATTGCCCG
>JAODKL010000009.1:6329763-6359296 GCA_026780765.1 Petrocephalus schoutedeni | reverse complement strand
TAGCTTCTGGGATAGGCTCCGGACCCCCCGCGACCCTGAACGGATAAGCGGGTTGGAAAATGGATGGATGGATGGATGGATGAAGTTTTCATTATCAAGTTGTCTCCTATGCAGTTATCAGGGATGATAGTTTTACATAAAAAAAAAATTTTAAAATTAAATAAAACCAAACAGTGATATTCCTTAGGTAATAAAGGGAATAGAAAACAAGGTTATAACTAGAAATGTGTAGCTAGAAATCTTGGGCCCCCTCACAGAATCACCTTGGACTTCCATTGTAGAAATTGTTGAATGGGGGGAGGGGCATTTACCGAGCAGGGGGATCCCCACCATAGTAGAGCATATACTATGTATTTTTTGCATTCTGGGCACCATTAAACAGCAGCCCCCTTCTGGGTGCCCCTGGATAAGAGCATAAAGTGGCTTATCCGGCCTTTTTAACTGGGCCACCATGCAGATAACAGACCATATGACTGAAACACTTAAGGGTTGGAGATCCCAAAGCATATAAGGTGTACTTCTTTATATATGGCTATTAAAAAGGTTGCAAATGTAACCAAGTATATGATTTAAACATAAACCACTGTTACCAACCGACACTGAGACACGTGAATTTTGAGTTTTGAGACTAGTTGGCTTATTGTTAGTAATTTTAAAGCTGCGGCATCTAACTCTAATCACTGTGCGGTGAAACGGGCGCCGTCCTGCTGCGGATATGATGGTGCAAACCTGCTAAATAATTCAGTTTGTCCAGGGCGGCTGCGAACACGGAGGCCGGCAGCTTCTTGGCTACACCACAGGGCTGGAGGATTTACCGCCACACAGTGGGTGAATTATTACAGCATGGTCGGGTCATAGCAAGCATCAGCCACATGGCGGATCTGTCCGGGGGGCTTGATTAACATAATCCTCAGCATGGGCTTTATTTTATCATTATGTAAATTAAGTCAAATTTTACTTTGTGAATTGGCGGAAGTTGATCATTTGTAAAAAAATCTATATATAAAGGTGTTGACTCTGTTTTGATGAATGAAATAAAGTTAGAAGTAAGTTAGGTCATTTGGGTCATATTGGGTGTAAGGTATGTCTGCTGCAGGATTATTATTGGGAGTGGGACACAAAGTAATAGTGGGCGGGGATGAGGGGGGGGGGGGGGGGGGGGGGGGGGGGGGGGGGGCGTGGATCGACTATGCTCAGCAAAAATTGTTATTGGTAGCACCCCTGCCCAGGCAAAATATTTGTTGTTGAACATTTGTCAGCAACCAATATCGGTTTTGAGATCAGTATGGGCGACCCCATCCCCTCCTAAATTTTTAAAAATCTTTATTATCAGTGCACATAGCCACAAAGGAAAACAGAGGGTTTTAATGCCCCCCCCCCCCAAATATTTGTTTATTAGCAATCAGTCAGGTAGTCAAACCACAAGTCTGCATTCCCCCCACTGCCCCCCCCCACCAAGATTTACTTCAGGTAGGCAAACTCTATGGAGACCCTCCCCCTGCCCCCAAGTCAGCAAAATACACCGAGGCTAGCCTAGACCCCCTCCCCATAAAATTTATTTGTGACCAACCCCCCTGGGTGGAGAACTACACTACCGTACAGAATACTGAGGGGGTCTCTGAAAAACAGCCTCTGACCTCGTTCCTCTGCTTACCTTTCTCCAAACATCCAGAGTTACCCTCATTTTCTTACTTACTTTGGCCGTTTCTCTCATGTGCCCTTTGCTGACCTGAAGCATGGAGCGTTAGCCCGTATCACATTTCTGTGCAGCATATCTCGGCGTACGGGGCTGCTACTTATTCAGGCGTATAAGTTTAATGTCCCCCGGGGTGTTGTGCTAGTCAGGCAATGGCACCATTAAGTCTAATGGTGCCCATATATATTCCATTTCTTTGGGTGATTTTTTTTTTTCAGTGAGAGGTTCCCTGTTTATAATGATGTACAGGGGGCAGCAGAGGACTGTGTCTTTCTGAGTGAGGGCATCGCCCAGAGTACCAGATGTCGACACAGTGCTGTGTATGCTTTTGCAGACACTTTGTACTTCAGCTCACCATTTCCCCCTGTTAGCATGGAGCCTACGGCTGTTTCTGGCAATGTTTTGCTTGTGGACATTGCAATTCCTACCCTGACCCTTTAAATCACTTTGATTTCCCACCCTGCCTTGCAGACCCCAGACTGCATGCAGTGATGTGATTATTACACTGTGCCTCTTTATCAGGGGTAATATCCAGGGAACGCTATTAAAGACACCAGCTGGTAGCCTGTAGGAGATGCTTTATGTCCTCATGAATACATCTTACTTACCTTTGCAGAAATGCACAGTGCTGTTTCTTATGTACAGGTACCACAACATTTTAAGCATGTTAAAATAGGCGTACATCTGTAAACTTTATGTGACGGGATGTGTACTTTTGTACAGTTTTGAGACGTGTTTGTTGGAATCCCACAGTTATGAGGGGTGGGATTTTGCGGCAGTACACCAGGGAAGTCTGTGTCCTAAGTGACCCACAGAGGCCTGTGGCGTATTGCTGCAGCGCCGCGTGTGCGGACACGAGAGTGTGATGTGCACTGGCTGTCATTCAGCCTCTCCTCACTGTGTAGGCCGCAGTCTTCGCCTTCTTTTGTAACTATTCTGAGAACATATTTTCTTGATTTTCACAATCACATTAGATGGTGCAATTTGAAGTAAATATCATCTTTGGAATTAAAACGCAAAGTTGCTTTAGGTTCCCAGAATCAGGGCTAATTAACATGCTACTATTTAATTTTGTTTTTAGTTTTTAGTGTATAATGAACGTGACGAGTCACAGGTCAGAATAGATCATTTTATTTTTAACATCAATCAGCAGTTATATATTCCATTTGCTCTTTTTATCCTAAATCTCTGACCTGTACAAAATGTGACACATTCATATATATATAGACTTAGTTTTACCTGGAAACTTTTGCACGAGTGAAAGGTTGAGCTGAGTCACAGATACAAACATTATTTGGCATCTGGACACATGAGCATTGATATCTGTGATCAGGCACCATCTTTAGGCCGATTTTAAGGGCTGAGAGGTGACTTCATTTCTGTTATTTTTGTGTAGGCTTTATTATTTCTGGACGAGTTCTGTCATATTAATCTACAAAACCAAGATCATATATGGAACATTGTTTATTTTTTATTTATCATGTACTGTATGTATGGATAAAATGTAATCATTTTCTGTTTTTGCAGTCTTTCCATAAAAACTGAAAAAGTTTTCCCTGATCGATTTCTAAAAAGTGTAAACAGACTTGAACTTGTAAACACAAAGTAGACGGTAGAGTGACTACCTCCTAGGTTTCCAACACTGTTCTTACGATAATGGAGCAATGACTCGGCCCTCGCTGGACAGGCTTCCTTTTGGACCCCTGCTCGGCGGGGTAGTCTGGGCGCGGTTGCACACGGTGTTCCTTCAGTCTGCTTCGCTCGTTTTTCTCCTGATGATGGCGGTAAAGGGCCCGTCGGGCAGAGCCTTAATGATGCTCCATGCCTCGAAGCGCGGCAGCCCCAGCAGAGATGTGTCTTGGACCTGCTGGATCTCATCGCCCAGTTGGATGCTGCTCAGTTCTGCAGAGAGAGGCGCACGGGGACAGCTCAGATCAGTTAGCGTATGATGTCTGTCTGCAAAAGCAGGGCTGCAGTTAGATGACTGTGGTGAGTTTGGGACCTAGAGAGCATTGGTGTAACACGTGGCTAAAGAGAGCGAATCCTATGGAGCACTGGTGTTAGTAGCACTTAGTAAAAGATGCCGACTCCGTACCACTACTGCAGTGCATGCAATTTAACACCTAAAACATGCAGTCATAATTACCCTTATAAGACAAACACTAATCTTATGGTTCTTTACATAAAGTTATGTTATTTGCATAGCTACCACTTTATGCACACAGACAGCTGGGTATTAAGCTGGAGGTATTTCAATCAAATTGCGTATGAAGATACACAGTCAAGGAGCGCCCAACTGGTTGGTTGAAACAAAATCTTGGTTTGGAATTTAACTTTCTCGACCTGAACTATCCACCTTTGCGTTTAAGAAGATGAATAGATTTTTGCCAAAAGATCTTTCTTTGTATTAATAATAAATACATAGTAAAACCTAAGACGTCTATCATATCATAGCTTTTATGGGATATGAAAATAATAATTACAAAATGGGCCCCGCTGAGATGTGAAGCTCAAATTAGGCCGTCTCGGGTTTGGCCCCCTCGGATTTGGCCCTCTCTGAGATTTGCCCCTCTCGGGTTTGGCCGTCTTGTGTTTGGCCCTCTCGGATTTGCCACTCTCGGGTTTGGCCCTCTCAGATTTGCCCTTCTCAGGTTTGGCCCTCTGTGGGATTTGCCCCTCTCTGGTTTGGCCGTCTCGGGTTTGGCCCTTTCTGGGATTTGGCCCTCTCGGATTTGGCCCTCTCTAGGATTTGGCCCTCTCAGATTTGGCCCTCTCTAGGATTTGGCCCTCTTGGGGATTTGGCCCTTTCTGGGATTTGGCCATCTCGGATTTGGCCCTCTCTAGGATTTGGCCCTTTCTGGGATTTGGCCCTCTCGGATTTGGCCGTCTTGGGTTTGGCCCTCACTGGGATTTGGCCCTCTCGGGTTTGGCCCTCTCATGTTTGGTCCTCTCAGGTTGGGCCCTCTCTGGGATTTGCCCCTCTCGGGTTTGGCCCTCTTGGATCTGACCCTCTCAGGTTTGGCCCTCTCCAGTCAGACCTGCTTTGAGCGCTTAGGCGTCGCCGTGTACCTTTAAAGATCCTGTTCACCACCAGGGGTCTGTCTCCATTGATGGAGCCTTTGCCTCCTTCAAGGCTGAAGCCCACACCGCCCGCACTCTTCTCTAGCTGTACGGTCAGGACCTCCCCACTGTCATCTGCAAATGGAAACACAGATGATGTTCTTCCATTAACCCTGCTCCCAGGGCCTGATGATTTGGAATATATATATATATATATATATATATATACCTAAAAATATTGTTGCCACATTTGTGAACAGTGACCACCATTATATACCATCTATGTCCTAGGCCACCATATGGTTACTGATCAAATAATGCCAGAGAACAAAACCCTTTCTGTCCACTTAGAGGACACCTCTTCCAGGCTCTCTGCACCACACTTACCAGCACTGCCCTGGTCTGGGCTGCTGCAGGCCACATCGCTGGAGAGCCCGGCTCCCCCCTCGCCCTCCCCGGCCTTGCAGATGACCACCACGGCCTGCCTCATCATCCTGGCCTGCCGGAGGATGGCGGTGGCATCGGCGTGGTTCACGTTTTTCAGAGTCTGCCCATTGATGGAGAGTACCTCATCTCCCTTCTGTATTGTGCCCTCCTGGGCTGCCAATCCGCTGGCGAACACCTTGTGAACCTGACCGGGGACATCGGAGCTCAGCGCCAAGAACCGCCAAGGCCCGAACAAGGCCCAACTAAATGTAAAAGTACACTAATGCCTAGCATACTAATGAGTGGGTGAGTTTGCCTTTTACAATAGCAAAGCTTTATCTGGACTATTTTGGGTAGTCATTTTTGTGAAACGGAGGGCTACTCACAGTGGTGGCTTTGTTTTCACAGTCCACCCCGCCGGCGATGCTGAAACCCAGGCCAGCCCCCTCTTCTTTGTGTAAAATCACAACTTGGATATCTTCAAATTGCTGGGAAGGGGTGGGGACCAAACAGGTAATTTATTACTAATTAACCACGCAAACACTACTTTATCTGAACATGCTCTTAAGTGACACATGCACACTCATTAATATTTCAGCTTTTATCATACATATAGCTTTCATATGTATTGCTTATGTATCTTTTATGTATATATAATATAAATGTAATAATGCACACACAGACACATTCCTCTCTGATGAAGAGCTTGAAGCCTTTGTCTGTCTGAGTAATGCCAGATGGCCTGATCCAGCCTGTTCCACACTGCCAACACCAGGGCGGCGCTACAGGGCTGAAGCAGCTGCCCCCTAGAGCTCCCAGTCCGCTTGGTGACCCCAGTCAACTGCTCTGTCCTCCAGCAAATGAATGAAGTCTCCAAAATTTAAATAGTAGTCTATTAACTTTAAAGGAGGACCGTGTGTGTTTTAAATATATATTTCTATAGCTTAAATAATAACATCAGCGTAGCTTGTAATGGGCTGGTTTTAACCAAAATTCAAAGATGGGCCACCAAGGGGAGCCAGTAGCTCTTAGCTGCCACCACCTGCGCATTTCTAGGTTTGCGTCAGAGTGTGAAAAGCTGTTTGATGTCCATTCTGAAGGGCCGAATCCAGCCTTAAATGCTAGGAAACTAAATTTGAAACATGCTTGACTTGCAACCCAAGGCCTGTTACTTCATGAGCTGACAAAACAAATGATTACGACACAGAAAACACAGATGCCGTCCTTCCTTAAGGAATCAGAGCAGCTGTTATTCTGCTGTTATATCCATAACAATAACAATGCTGTTATATCAATGGAGAAGCCTGATCATTGTTGCTGTTTGGAGAGCAGGACTGACCTTCAGGGTCTCGTCATCCAGGGCCTCCACTTCCAGGATCATCCTTTTGATCTCCTCGGGCGGGATGACAGAGATGACCGAGCGAGCACACGTGGCCGAGGAGCTGGGCAGGGTTCTCTCCCAGGTGCCATCTTCGCTGGCGTCGGTTTCCCTCTTGATGGTGCACTCGCGGAGCTCTGCCAGGCTGAGTGTGGACACGCAGTGAGCTAGTTAAACCTCCCCACCCAATGATATTGTCATAATGCAGATGAATTACAGATACTGATCAATCGTACTGCATCCAGTGGTTAATTCGCTCAGCGGCAAGCTGCCCGAGTGCCTCAGCTAAATTACGGCTCTGTTTTAAAGGCTGAATGGACAGACCTCTCTCTGTTTGACAGAATACTTGCAACATTTCAGCTTTCTGAACAGGAAGTGCACAGGAAGCTGCCCTTGGAACTTCCTCTTAGTACCAGTGTTATCGTGTTGCCACGGTGGCTTTTTTTAAACATCGAATCTGAGAATTCATCTGGCATGTTTGTTACCCCATTTCCACCCCAAGTCCCCCCCCCTCCCCTGCGGCTGCACACCATATCTGTCAAAGCAGGCAGTGTGTAACAGCAACATAACTGAACGGGAGGTACTCAAAATCATTTTCCAGAACAGGAAACCACCTACCTTACAGAGAACCCCTTTTCACTGCAGTCTGCTCCAGGGGAGAAGGGAGCAGTGTCCGTAGTAGGAGGCTCCTCGTCTGTCTTTGTCAGAGGGGACCCTGGAGGCTGGGACCAGGGGTTCCCAAGGCGGAAACACGGGGACTGAGGTAGGGAGCGCATTGAGCGGATCAGTGCGTGCGACACCTGGTTGCTGAAAGACAGGATCTTCCCTAGGCTTTCATTATCGAGCTGCCGGGTGGCGGAGGCCTCAGCGGAGAGCTCAGGAGCTGTCAGGGGCAGGCTTCTTGTTCGCAGACTCTGCTGCTTGGCCATCGCAACGGGCTCCTTGGATGAGAAAGGCCTGCCTGAGAGGTCATCCTTCAAGCTCTCAACCTTAGGCTCTGGATCTGAAAAGGAGACCTGATCTGCCTCTGCATCCAGTTCTTCTTTAGAAGTTGCTTCGGGAGTAAGTGCTTCTGTGAAAGATGCCTCTGGAGCTGTTGCCACTGAAGAAATCGCGTCTGTGGAAGTTTCTGTCGGAGCAGGCGCTTCTGGAGAAGTTTCTGTCGGAGCAGGTGCTTCTGGAGAAGTTTCTGTCGGAGCAGGCGCTTCTGGAGAAGTTTCTGTCGGAGCAGGCGCTTCTGGAGAAGTTTCTGTCGGAGCAGGTGCTTCTGGAGAAGTTGCTGTAGGAGCTGCAGCTTCTTGAGATGTTTCCTCTGGAATGGTCCTTTCTGAGCTGGATATGACTTTGGAAACAGCAGAACGTCCTCCTGCCGTGGTGGAGTTTCCTGGAGGACGGGCAGAGACCAGCTGTGTGGGAGCAGATGGAGAGGCCCTGCGCTCATTGACTGAGTTAGCTGCCGTAGGTCTGCTGCTTGGCCCACTTCCTGTGTTGCAAGAGCGCAGTTTCTCTGTTAAAGGCAGCGATGTGGAAGATGCTAGTCGTCGGCTGCCCCTTTCTGGCCCTTCGGGGCTGGAGAAGGTCTCGAAGGAGTGGATCTTCTGCTTAAACGACAGATTTGCAGACGCCGAGGTGCTTCTCAAGCTCACCCCGAAAGTCTTGCCCACGTCAGGAGGCTTCTTATCAGAGACCCTGCTGGATTCTGCCTGTGGCCTCCCTACCAGGCTCTTCCGAATCCAGCTGGGCTTGGGTGCCACAGGCGGAGCCTTCTTCATGCTTGGCGATTCATCCACCTTGGCCGCGCCGAGATCTGAGGCCGCCTCGGTGCTCTCAAGTAAGGTGGAGCCATTGACATCTGCCATCCCGTTCTCCTCGCTCATGGCGGCTGGGCCGTGCACTGTCCCGGTGCAGGGGGACACCTTCACCCAGGGCCCTTGTGGTTGGCTGTCCTGATGTAGCTCCACACAGGCCTGCCTCCTCAGCACTGGCCTCTTACTCGGGGAGCACACGTGAAGGGCAGGCGTAGGACCTGCCAGCAACAAGCACAGGAAACAGCATTTACTCTGCCTCTTCTTAACTGGCACGTCGGCTAACTTGTCCGCGCTACTGTCCACTCTACTGCAGCCTCCACCAGAAGCTAAATACCATGAATATTTTACACAGAAAAATATTAATTCTTTTTTTTTTTAAAGAAGAATAATTTTCTCCGGGACAGCATCATACTAATTCAGATGCCATCTATGCTTTAGCCTTTAAAACGAGCATTAGACATCAGTCCTACCTTTGTGCTTGCTGTCTCCAGAGGAGAGTTCTGTCAGCTGAGACACTGCGGGCACAGCTATGGGGCTTCTGTGTGTCACCCTCAGTGGCTCAGGCAGCCCGGCGGCTGCTTCCTGTAACAGAAACAGGAAATAAGGCACTCAGAGCTCCATCTGCAGCGACCGCAGAAGGTGTAAGCAATGCATCCGGCTGGCTTTAATCTAACGTGCATTACTGACGGAAATCGCATCAATGCCTCTGTGGATTCAGCAGTGCAAGCTGAGGCATTCTTCATGCCAAGCATGCAGACACCTCGTTGTGCTGGGGGAATCACTCAGATGGGCACTTTCCACATACACAGCATTCAGTCATGGTGCTTCAGATCTGCAGCTGAGGCTCCTTGCTCGTATTATAAATTAAGCCCTTTAGTTATGTGACAACCACAGTATCTAAATATGTACACTGTAGCTCATAGGCAAAAACATTAAAAAGCAATTAGCAATTTGTGCGATTCGTTTGGTCTGTAATTTACATTTAGGAATCTGAAATGAAATGTAGATAAAGGTTTTGACCAGTTTGTAATTGAAATAAGCCAATGTACTTGCACTGGAAGTGATGCATAATTTGCATGAGATGGACTGCATAACTGTTGCATTGTAAATAATGCACTTCTGGATAAGTGCATCTCCAGTGCTAGCCCCATGCACAAAGCTCACCAGGTCAGACACAACAGATAAATATTTCAACATACATGTTTAAATAGCAATTCTGGGATCTTTCTTAAAGCCATGTAAATACTGCAGAAAAACTAGAGGCATGTAGAGAGAAAAAGACAATTTTCAGTATAAAAAAATTGAAAACAATCCATTTGTCAGTTGCTGTTCTTAGAGTGAATGAGAGCAATTAGTTTGACTCAAGGCTGTTCAGACCACCCACACACACTTTCAGTTTTAAGAGTTTTGCTTCAAGGAAAGCTTTTAGCTGTTTCATTCTGAAAGTGAAATACAGCCATTTCACAAAAGTGCTGCTTTTTGTCGAGTTGGGGAAGTGGTGGCCCAGTAATTCACACATATAAAAACCTACAAACGACATTTAAGCCAGACTTTAAATGACGAGGCATGCTTAATTCATGCCTAATTCGCTTTTATTCTGATTATTTTTGCAAATGCTGTCATGTGAATTACGACGCAAAGCTTCCTGTTTACAAATGTAGTCTTCACTGTATGTAGATCGTATCATTTTACAAATTCAACTTGAACATTAATCTGATAATGTTTGGGATAGAAAGATCACACCTGGCATGTTGACTGGGGACGAGCCCAGGTGTCGTCCAGGGAATCTCGGCTGGATCCCTGTGAGTCAGCGAGAGGCTGTCCATTAAGTCTGTCTGCTTCAGTCTGGGAGGGGCTCGGGGGATCGGATCCTAGAGCCTTCGAGTTCCTGATACTCCAGTCTAATGGGTGTAGACTGTGGACTGTGTCAGAGGAGCTGTGGGGAACCTTGTAGTCCTCAGAGTGGTGGTACGGAGGTGGCTTACTGTCCGGCCAGGACCCGGTCCCTGATACCGGCGAGGCCGGCAGTGGGATGTCCATGCTGTGGACCCTGGCCTTGGGGTCCGGTTGCGGGTAACTGTGGACCAGACTACAGGAGCTGCATAGCATACGGTAGTTGTAGGTACTGTCGCTGCAAGAGCGGGTCATCAGCTTTGGGACCCGGCGGCCTCCAGCCTGCAGGTAGCTCTTCTCGACACAATTCTCACATCTCGGTCTCCCGTGGGAGCAGGGGGAAGATCTCCTCAGACCTGCCGACATGTCAGCAGGAATCAGTCTCTCTGGAGACCTATGGCTCCCTCTATCTGGGTATGGCCACATGGAGACTATGCTACAGATACAATGCTTAAGGACCAGATGGACCAGCAGGAAAGGTGTAATTACTTTCAAGCCAAGAACGTGTCATTATTTGAGGCTTTGTGGAAAGGTTTTGTTTCTGACTTGCCAGTTTTAAGCACACAGGGTGTATTGTGTTCATGGCCCAGAACGGATGGCCCATGGCATCACACAATGATCACACAAGTAGACAGGAGGTTCACTACCTTCTATACTGCACTGGCTCCTGTCTCTCTTTAGCCTGCTGCTCTCCACAGCCTGAGCAATGGCCTCATTCAGCTGCTGCTCTGAGACCTAGAGGAAGGGCCAAAAGACCCAATCATACAATCAGTGAAAGGCTTCCATCGCACCCAGGATTGTAGGGCTTTGGTTTGAACTAGGGCTGCAGTGATTCAAGTATCTCGAATAACCCGATTACAAAAAATCCTCAATGCAAATTCTTTACTTCAATGCTTTGTTTAATCCACACGAATAGGTACCTGTACTGCTCAGTGATCACCGTATTTCACATGGAGGATTATTACTGTCACACAGTGTGCTTACGCTGCATTACGTGTAGCAGAGAGGAAGAAAAAAACAGTGTTGAGGCCGTACAGATTAGGCAGCAACAAGGCTGTACAGATCAGGTAGCGATAAAGCTGTACAGATCAGGTAGCGATAAGGCTGTACAGATCAGGTAGCGATAAGGCTGTACAGATCAGGTAGCGATAAGGCTGTACAGATTGGGTAGCGACAGTGACACTCCCATAGTTCCAAACTATTGACATTCATAGCTTAGAATTACGGTCATTTCCGTTGCTTACCAAGCACATTTAATACATTAATGTACTAAATGTACTAATGTACTAAATAATATTTTGTATTTATATGTGCGCAGAATTAGCTGTTAATGGTTATCATAATTAATAGTTATGACCAAAGGTAGCTTAACAGCTGTCGAGGCTAACGTCCCCATTTCCCTGATGATTTTGTCAATTACTACTGACGCAGGGTAACGTTACATATTAAGTTATTCTGGTTATCAATGGCTTCATAATTACAGATAGCTGCACTGCTACCATGTTAATACAGCTGAATAAAATATCAGTTTACAGCTCTCCTCGGGTCACATGACAAAATAGCTTAAATTATTTTGTGGTAATTTTTTTGCAGTGCAAGTGTCTCTATTATTACATGCGCTTGTTAAGTGTTGCATTTGCAAACAGCGCTCAAACAAAAAGTGATTTTCTTTTCAGATTATCTCCCTCATGTTGAATTACTTAAAATGTCATAATTATGGTATGCAGTTTAACCATTTAATCCAATGAGTTGTTCATTTTAAGAGACCTGTCTTTTTGGTCTTTTGAATAGTTACTATTGCACTTTAGACAAAAGTATTTCTTAACCGATTACTCGATTAATCGATGGAATAATCGATAGAATACTCGATTACTAAAATAATCGATAGCTGCAGTCCTAGTTTGAACCATGTCACATTGTCTATGAGGTAGATACCTTGGGGTCGGGGTGCCGGCTAATGAGAACCTGGACCGTACCCGGGCAGCAACGGCTCAGCACTGCGTAGACCTCATTCAGCGTCATGTTGTAGACCACAGTGTCATTGATCTCGATGATCCTGTCCCCGCACCTTCATCGGGAAACATGGCTGGCTGAGAGAGGGTCGGCTGTTGCACGTATCTCGACCTGGCCAAAGTGGTCGAGTTGCTCACCTGAGCCGCCCATCTATGTGGGCTACTGATCCCGGGGAGAGGGTGTGGATGTAAATTCCAGGGCAGCCCTCCCCCGATGGGACACAGCAGAGCCCGATTCCCAGTCCCACGCCGGCTTCTGTAAGCCACAAAGACAGCAGGACGATAAAGACATGGAAGCGCCCTGAAAGGGGTCACAGTAGGACTATAATTAAAATCAATCTAAATAAAAGTTTCATTAAGTATCTGAGAGAAGGCAATATCGTGACATAATCGTGAAAGCATCCCCCAGCATTGCAGTGTGATGTTTGGCCTTAAACTAAAGTGCTGCTGGTTCCTGTGAAATATTTCTGCCCCACTGGATGACAGCGACCTTTCTGCAGCGAGATTTCCATCACGATGCGGTCCTGGGGCTTGGCCGGCATGGCTGCGAAGCTGCAGTCGCTCATGTCCGCACTGGCCCTGCTGATCGCCGTGCCGGAGCTGAGGGAGCAGGATCGGCAGAGATGGGCGCCCTGAGCTGGGCCAGACGGCACCCCGGACCGCAGGCTCGTCCTCACCGCCAGCGTCAGCAGGCCCTTCTTGATTTGCTTTGCATACAAAAACAGTAGCTGCTAAGTGGCTGGCTTCGTCAGGGGAGTTGAAAGAACCTGTAGGGTGACCATTTGCACATCTATGCCATGGACAGGTATTCTCGACAAAGGCCCAGGACCAAATCAAGGCAGGCACACTCACTTTGAACTTCTGCAAAGCATCTTCATGAGTCAGGCCGTGCAGAGACTCGCCATTCAGTTCCAGAATCTCATCCCCTGCATGACAGAAATGACCAGGGGGGCGTCAGTAAGAACAGTGGTTCTACACCACAATACATTGGACAGCAACAATGGGGGTGTTTATCAATACCAGGAATGCAAACATACTTGTGTGTGTACTTGTGCTCTTGGCAAGACCATTCTTGCTAACTTGTCTCCCAAGAATGAAATTGAGATACAATGAATCATGGAATTGTTCTCTTTGGCAAGGATGCAATCCATGCATCCTCGATATTTGGGACAGGCATGAAAGACATCTGGGGATTTTTCCCAGCCTCCATACTTCTGTTCTTTGTTATTGAAACTTCAACAATGGAAGATGACGTCAAGCAGCTACGCAAAACACAAATACGGTCAAGTACGTCTATTGGGAAACACCCTGGGTCTTCTTCAACCTACCTTCCTGTAACCTGCCATCTGATGCAGCTGCTCCACCTGGGAAGATAGTCTTGACATAGATACCCATGGGCCCACATATGCTGTCTTTCCCGCCGACGATGCTGAAGCCCAAACCCTTGTCAGGGGACAGAGGGATCCTCGATGACTGCCCAGCACATTGAGCACACACTCTGGGCATTAGGGGGGTTGTTGTCCTCGAGCATGCTAGGTGTTACCTTTCCCTGACCCTTCATCAGGACGATGTTACAGATGATGAAGGCCTGCATACTGTTGCTGCTGCTGAGGTGGACCAGGTGAGCCGAACTCAAGGAGCGAGAGGGTCTCGGAACTGCCTAGAAATCCACAGTTACAGCGTCGGAGCATCTCAGGACACTTCTCTGCTGGAATCATTCCACGCCTTGTAAAAATTCATGGAACGCTAACTGGCAGTCAAGGTTTAAGCAGATGTTAACTTTCCATGTGCTGTCATATGGAATTGATGATTTCCGAAAGATTGAGACTTAAGTGGATTTCTTAGGAATAAACAGACATTGGTCATTCTGGCAAGAGAATCATGCTTGAATTATACACAAATGATGTTTTCACGAGGGCAAATACTGATAGGTAAAGTTTCATCTCTAACCACGGAACTGGGAAAACGGACTCGTGTGAATACCTGCTGTTCACATCAATGTGAGGTATTCGGAGTAGACATCGGTAACCATGGGCAACGCTGACAGCGTCTTACCTGCGAAATTCCATAATGGAATTCCAGCTGCTGAGACAGGGACTTCCTGTTTCCATAAAAGCGAGCGTTCCCCTGGCGATGGCTGCGGGAGATCTCTGGAGTCTTCAGAATCAACGCGTCCAAGTCGCCGATCCAATAGGGACTGACAGCTGAAAGAGGGGGGGGGAGGGGGTTCTTCCTCAGTTTTTTGAACTAGACGAGGAGCAATAAGTAAATAAAATTTTACGAGCAAATTTCCAAAACTAGCTGTCCATTTTTGGTTGTTTTTGAGATGACATTGCGAATGATCTAAAGTCAGGGTTCCTCATCATATGTTCCAGTATTGGGAACTGGAATTCACTCCTCATCTAATCTAACAAAGAACTTTCCACAGAAATCAGAGTCTGTTTTGCAAATTTGCCCATTAATTGTAGAGCTGTTTATGTCTATGGTGGAATTACTGGTGGAATTAGACCGTGTCCTTGGACTGTTAGACTGGTCACCCTGGTCATTTTTCACTGTCTTCTGCACATCCCAGCTCTGACCGGTCTCCCCACAGCTGGCCTCCACAATGGGGTCCTTCAAGAAAACGCAGTGCCGGGCCTTAATGAGACAAGGCTCCCCAGGCGACTGCCGTCCGTCCTAATAAATATGGTGACGCTCACCTTCAACATAACCATTTTGCCCATGCGCTCCTTACGACCAAAGCTGGTGAGGATGTGTGTTTCATCCCTCTCAGCAGGAGACATCAGAGGCACTCCACCGTTGACCAACGTGGTGCTATTTTCACTCATCAATGAATCCTGAGAGGATTAGGAAGAAGAATAGGGGACAGAGACTCCTTACTGTGGTGTCCTTCTGCTTTAATTATTTATGTGAGCTGCATTTCAGTTCTGAGATATGGATTCAGTGCTTAGTGGCTTTTTCTTGGTGCGACTTTATTTTGTCTGCTTTTAATTCGTCTCCTGAACGACTGTTCTTCCTCAGCGCAGAGGCAGCAGAGCCAGTTTCTTTAGCCGCTGTTAAGCCGGCACTGTGAAAACAATCGAGGTATGGCCGATTCCACATTAGTCACATCTGGGCATCTTTCTCTTTTCCATACTTGTCTGGATGTTCCCTTCTCCTTTGGAGTCTACATTTACAGACTATATCTCTTTCTATTTCCTCCCGGATCAATAACGTATCTGTCTGTCTGTCTGTCAGGCAATCCATCTATCTCTCTCTCTTTATGTTGTATTGGAAGTATTAGGGGGCGCAGCCGGCCACCCAGCGGAAGGTTCCAGAACACTACAGTATTGGGCTGAGAGCCGTTAGTCCATCGTGTGAATTCCTGAACTGAAACTAAGCCTTAAGAATAGGGACGGACTGACACAATACAATCCACAGCTACATCCTCACTTACCAACCGCATTGAGCCGGGGGGCGGGGGGGAGAGACTTTCATTTATTTGCTGTAAATCACTAAATGTTTGAAATATTTATGAAGGGGCAGGGAGGAAAAAAACAGCATAAGTATTTCTCCTTAGAGCTTACTGTCATAAGGAAATTCACCTCCATATGTGCAGGCTGATCTTTTTGCATAAGGAGATGATCCTTCTATTATTGCTGAGACACTAGGTGGTCCATTTATGGTGATGTTTCATGGTGAGTGGGGGGTGGGGGGGGGGTAACTTATTAAGCCAGTTTTTGGAGCCCCTGGGGTGGGTGAGTTGGAGGACGCTGTGGAGGTGAGGATCTCACGCATGCCTTACCTCACTGCATGCCAGCGTGCGAGGTGCCCTGGCTCGCACCAGCCCTGCTGAACCTTCCTCCACCTCTGGACGTCCCCTGAGGAGCTGGCCATTGGCTGGCAGAGAATCGGTCCCCGGTAGGAGGTAACTGTTCCTGCAGTTTAGTGCAACCGGGTGCATGCATTTTTATGATGCTTATGCTTTAGCATTGTTTATGTATTTTTATGTAACCTCTATGACCTCATGATCCAAGAATTTAATTTTGCACATTTTGTGACTGCTCAAAATGTACATTATATGCATTATACACAATCCAGATTTACGAAAAAAAAAAAATTTATGCTGAGACCAATACTAGTTCTAGCCAATGTGGCGCCCTAGGCAAACATCACCCCCAGCGCCCCCCATTTGAGGCAAAGTGAAATTGATTGGCAAGTCGGCACCCCTTCAGAAGGTGGTGCCCTAGGCAGCCACCTATGTCATCTGTAGGATTGACCGGCCCACTTCTGAATATTTTACTTCTGCCTATCACACATAGATAGTATTTCATAGCTATAAAAACTTTGGGCAGATAATTTCCTCCTAGTAAAAACAGTTCTCCACCTGTGCGGCACCCCTCCGTTTTTGGTGCAGTGTAGGCTTAGGCCCCTGTCAGCAGGCGGGGTGGTACGATGGCCCATTTGGGTTCCTGGGCCTTCTTCAGCAGTGACACACATTCTCCAGATACTGCGTCTCTGTGTTGGGATATCGTCCGAGTTACAAAAGAGCCTCTGTGCAGGGTAAATGTTTTCTTTATGACAAAATCAAGCCCTCCCGAGACTCGCAAGGGCCCGGACAGCTAAATAAGTGAACCATAAACACCACACTTTCATCTGACCAAAATCCAGACCTTCAGAGTGGCATGTTGGAGCCAAAAACAGAAAGGCCAAGTTCATTAAAATGGGAGTGCCAGTTAGGTAAATGGGTAACGCTTTACTTGAGGGGGCACAAATACTTTATAGAACTCTGTTATTACTGAAGTACAAATCATGACCAAATGTAGCTGCTTGGGATAAAAAATGAGAGCAAATATAGTATAGTAACAAATATAGTAACAAATACAATACATTTGTGGAATAAAAGGTGCATCATGAGTCATTAATGAGAAACAAACATAAGATCAGTATTTCACTTGTGTTATTCATTATGTGTTCCTTCCGTAGTTAACAGAAGTTTACAGAATTAACAGATATAGTAACAAATATAGCAATTGCTTGATTCGTTAATGATGACAAACATGAGATCAGTATGTAACTCAGACTTAGTGATTAATTAATACATAAGCAATAGCATAATACTACATTAATTGTGCCCCTTCAAGTAAGCGATAGCAAGTGTAAGCGATAAATGTATTTGATGTTTGTGAATATAAACTGAGGATATGCATTTTTATACTTGGCCTTCATACTTATACTGGTCACAGCTGAAATGAAACTGTCCTCTTCCTTAATAGTTGCCGGTTTCTTGCTAATAAGTATATAGGAAGACGCATTGCCCATTTAGGAATGGTATGACTGACTGCCGTTCCTAAATCCAGCCTCTTAAATCCAAACTTGCATACTCTGTCATGTTCTCTGCACATATCCTGACAGCTGGTCCACTGTGTCGTTCTTCTTATGCACCGTGGATTGCGATTGTGGTTAGGACGCAATGTTTTGAGAGTAAGAAAATCTGCTCGCTAACGGAATGCCACCAGTCTAAGTCACATGGTCTCAACAGAAGCATCCTTTCTGAGAGGGCCAGTGAGTGGCAGGGTACTTTGGATGGCTTTGGAGCTCCCAGGGCTTGTGACCTGATTCAATTTACAGAAGAATCAGAGGGTACAGGGGACAGACTGGTGAGTATCAGGCTCCATACTACAGGAAAACTGAGATTCATTGCAGTTCACATTGGGGGCACTAAGTGAACATCTTTCATCTATTACTTTCTCATATAGATCTCATCCATAATAATAAATCATTTTAATATAAGCATGATGAGCTGGCCATTAAAAGTCAGTTGGGAGGCAATCTCAGAAAGGCAGCTGCGCATTTCGCTGTCAGTTCTTTAACACATTTCACTTGTATGCTCTTGTTTTTCACTGTCTTCATTATCTTTTTCACAAGAACCATGGCAGATTCAGGGTCACATTTCATTTAAACCCTTTAATTTGTTTAATTGACACTCCGGTAAACGTAGAGTGAATTATTGCACTACATCTTATTAAATTAAAATCATTTATTCATACAAGTCATATAAAACCCAGAGAGCAGATTTCTCTTTGTATTGTACTTCAAATTCACAAATTTTTCCACATTTATACTACCAGAATGATTTTTTGATTGAAATAGATCAGTTTCTGCAGATGAGTGCAATTTAGATTTTGCAAAAAATTAGATCAGTTTTTGCCATTAAATGCACAATGTGGAAATGTGCATGTATGGCATAGTCATCATTGTTAGAGCAGAACGATATGTAGATGTCTGAGTGAACAACCAGCGGTACCTTAAAGGAGAAGGTGCGTTTGGGGACCTCCTGTGAAGGCCCGGTGGAAGAGGCAGGGCTGCTTGGCGGCGGGATCCTCGGGGGGGGCGACCGGCCGTTGCTGTGTAAGGTAGTCTCCTGACTGCTCCACTGCTGCCTCGCCCCATCCCATTTCCCACCCCCCGGCCAGCTGTACTTTTCCTCTGGGCTGTTGCTGTCGTCGGTGGTCACCGAGCGGCAGAGGATCAGGGACCTGGAGATGGAGGCGAGCTTTCGGGAGCGCTGGCCGGCCTTCCCTGCGGCCCCCTGCTGCTCCATCCTCCGGTCCGGGCCATTTGCCTTCCGTGGGTGGTGGACGCTTCTGAGAGGCATGTGTGCGCATGCAGCTCTCCCGCCTCGGCCGGCTAATGGGGAGGGCCGTTCTGTGAGGCAATTAGGAAATTCAGTTAGGAATCCTGTTTCATAAGTGTTCTGAGAAAGTGCTGAGGCAATGACTAGATAAAAGCTCTTTTCTTCCCGTGGCCTGAGAAAAAATAAAAGAGGACTTTGCCTTATGACTTGGGTTTGAGCCGTCTCTCGAGTGTCCATGTGGTCTGCAGCCTGGCCTGTGGATGAGTAGCATCTATCCTATCATTTGGATCACCCCAGGGACATGTTCCCTGTGATAGCTGACAATTATATCAGGAAAAGTGGATCACCGATTTCCGCTATTTAAGATGTATGGACCTCACCCCAACATCACATTTACCCTCCGATGTGTGGCTAATGCATTACATACAGTTAGGGGTGTTTTTTATACCATAGAGAGGACATCTTTGGTAAGAGGAGAACAACAGGCAACAAACCTGGAGGACATCATAAACAGTTTGGTACTCACATGCTCCAGGGTAACTATCCCTAGATTACACTGAAACTGATTCTGAAGGCTTCTGGTCCTGGATTAACTAGCAAGACACATATCTACCTTGGCAGAAGGAGAACAGTTATAACATGCATGTGCTGTGTCCAAATCCAGGGGCTGCATCCTCCTAAGGTGCATTCAGAGACTGAAGGCTCCTTCAAACGTGGTCTAGAAATTTGTCCTCCTTCTGCTGAGTTGCAAAGGATCCATCCGATGGATTCCTACACAGCCTAACATATCCCAAGATTCATTGCGCAAAAGTAAAGTGGGTGTGTCCCGGCCAGGCGATAGGAGAGGTGCTTTGTGACTCGAGGGTAAAGGAGGGGACAGCCGGTGACACAAACAGGGAAATATCCATAGGTCAGACCGTTCCATTTTACAACGTTTCCTATTCAACCTTCAAAGAACGCAGCCTACAGGCTACACCTTCATAGACCATGACATTCGAAGGATGCAGCCCCTGAATTCAGACACAGCTATAGTGTGATAGAAGTTTCTTGAGAGATTCAACACCCATGTAATTAGGAATAAATCAAACTGTGGTGGTCAGCTAATTTACCTTCAGAACCATTACTAGTTTTTACATTCTGTTTAATGTTTTTGTAAAACTCTGATTATTTATTACAAAGTACATTATATTGAATGCTAAAATAATTTAAGATGTTTCATAATATATAAGACATTTATACTTTCATAATGTTGTGTTCAGCTCTATTGCTTCTCATCGTAAAAATGTATTTGACAGGTTCTTACTCAAAATGTAATCACTACACGTGCTTGTAGACCAGGCCTTCAGTACTTTTCCACTTGAGCTGGGTCACCCACCGTACCTTAGCTATATACTTCACATCAGTCAGAATGGGAATGAGCTGTGTCCCCTCACTAAAAAACAAAATGGCCTACATAGCTTTATTTTGTTGTTCTAATTATTTCTTTCCTTACTGAGATTATTAACACCACACTCCTGTTTGACACAGGTTTATGACCAGGAGAGGAGCATTATGTCACCTGAGTCCCCGTGGCCCATGTCCATGACATTGCCTACATGACCCCACTTTGTCTTTGGCCTGGCAGGGAACTGTGTCAGCTGCTTTCAAACGTCAGCAAATGCCTTTTCTGTTGGGTAAAAATTACAGCGCCATGGTGTGATGTGGGTGGGGGGCTGATTATCTGGTCAGATGTAAGCTTGGCCATTGGACAGAGAGTGTCAGGCATACTCTAGTCTCAGATTAATCTGTTTACATTGAATAGCTGAGTGTTGTTAAAGCTGAGCATAATTACTTGAAGCCTGTAGGAATCAAAACAAACAGGAACATGTCTGAGTCCTCTCTGTGCCCCATCATACAAAACAAACAGGAACATCTGAATCTTCTCTGTGCCCCGATTGGACAAAACAAACAGGAACATGTCTGAGTCCGCTCTGCCCCCCTATCGTACAAAAAGAACAGAAACATGTCCGAGTCCTCTCTGCGCCCCTATCGTACAAAACAAACAGGAACATGTCTGAGTCCTCTTTGTGCCCCTGTTGTACAAACAAACAAGAATATGTCTGAGTCCTCTCTGCACCCCTGTAATACAAAACAAACAGGAACATGTCTGAGTCCTCTCTGCACCCCTGTCATACAAAACAAACAGGAAAATGTCTGAGTCCTCTCTGCACCCCTGTTGTACAAAACAACCAGGAACATGTCTGAGTCCTCTCTGCACCCCTGTTCTACAAAACAACCAGGAACATGTCTGAGTCCTTTCTGCGCCCCTATCGTACAAAACAAACAGGAGCATGTCTGAGTCCTCTTTGTGGTCCTGTTGTACAAAACAAAAAAGAATATGCCTGAGACCTCTCTGCACCCCTGTAATACAAAACAAACAGAAATGTATCTGAGTCCCCTCTGTGCCCCATCATACAAAACAAATACGAACATGTCTGAGTCTTCTCTGTGCCCCTATTGGACAAAACAAACAGGAACATGTCTGAGTCCTCACTGCACCACTGTCATACAAAACAAACAGGAACATGTCTGAGTCCTCACTGCACCATTGTCATACAAAGCAAACAGGAACATGTCTGAGTCCTCTCTGCACCCCTGTCATACAAAACAAACAGGAAAATGTCTGAGTCCTCTCTCCACCCCTGTTGTACAAAACAAACAGGAACACTCTACGGTAATCTAATCACACACTGAAATCAGATGACACAGACTGCTCTGGTAACCCTCTTCTCTGTTATAAACAGTTTTTATTTGTTTGTTTGTATTATTTCCACTGGTTAGACTTCAGCTAGTCGGACACGTCCCACATGGCAAACGAGTGTGGCGCAGGGTCACCCCTCATACCAGGTTACATGCCAGCTGCATGCGTTTAGGTCCCCATGACAATGAAACCCCCTCGCCGTCCAGTTTAAGGAGTGCCCGCCCTTCCCTGGATGTGACCCCCCTACCAGTCCGGCAGGACACTCCTCATTCACGGTTCAAACTAAGTACTCTCATGTGTTGCCATGTGACTCTAACTTTCCTGTACGTCCTAGTATTGATGTAATGGCACACAGCAGTAATATTGTTTTGTTTTAAAAGCTTTTGCCAGGTCTCGAAATAAGAGAACACGCAAAACACATTTTCTGCCTTCAGCCCAACTTGGCTATGATTAGGCAGTCTGGGGACGGACCTGCAAGTGAGGACTTGAGGAGTCAGTATTGGTGGCTGTTTTTGTAACATGCCGTTTTTCTTCCTCTTTGTGGCTCTCACATTGCAGGATCCAATGTCTCATCTTAACTCCCAAAGTCTGTCAGACTGCCCCTTAATCTAATATTCCCTGCATAGAGTAAGATTCATCTATCTGTTGTTTATTGTCTAAAGCCTAATAATGGATAATCAATACTAATGGCTAAAAATACCAAAATTAAGTAACTGGTTAGTCATCCAAGGAAAGGAAAAAAATGGAGCATTAACAAATGCCGAACAGCTCCGTTTCTGAGCCAAGAGCTTAGTGTTCTGTGTCAGAATTTTGCAAATATTGTTCCAAATCCAGCATTTGCTCAATTGCACTGTAACCTGACTCACAGTTTGGATGAAATATGGCATCGGTAAAAAAAACTTCTTAGATTTTTCTATAGTTTCTTTTAGTATAGTTTCTTCTCATATAGTTTTGAATAGATATTTGTATAGCCTCTTTTATTAGTACCAGGTCCTCTCCATGTTTCTTTTATAATGTTTAAGTGACGTTTGACAGGAATGAAATAATATGTTCTGCTCTGCAATAAAAGTCATTTGTAGGGCAGTAACAGAAACTGCCCCCTTTAAATGCCCACAGTATTTGTATCAGGGCGGTTCACTGAGTTCTGGCTAACGCAAAAACACTCAGCACATAATGTTTGGCAGGATAAACTTCATCTGTCCATCCGCAGTAATTCAGCAGCCCAGATTCTCACACTCTGCCCTGTCCCTGGACACAGAGCAGTAGGGGACCTGTGGGGTTCTCGGGATACCCCAGGGCTGCTAGGCGCGTGCAGAACGACCCCGGGTGGATATTTCAGAGGGTCTGACCCCTTTTAAGCAGTCTTCCAGTCCCCGATTCAGAGCTTATTTTTTACAGATGGCTTCCATCAGCATGGCCCTGACAGTGGTGCTTTTCCATGCTGTTGTTTTATAAGTATTTACATCCTCTGCCCGGCCTGCCCCCGTACGAACTCTCATCTTCTCAGACGCCACACACACGCTCACACGGAAAGGTGCCCGCGTTTCACGTACTCAGCCGCTGTGAACGAATCCATACACAGCACCACCATTGACACCTCTGCAAGATCTCCAGGCTCTGCATACACACCAGGATCTACAGGTAAGTCATCTGGTTATACAAAGGCTTCCGAGCAGCGAGGATTCTATTTCTGCAGGGAAGGACAACAGTATGCTGTCAACTTGTACTTTTAAGACATTAACCCAGCAGGAAAAGCACAGGATTGGACATAATGCGACATATTCCACCGGGCCGTTCAAAGAGGCAATAAGATGAAGTCACTTACGAATATTGATCATCCTTCTCAGGTTACAGCGTCCAGCCAGGGATTCAGGGGATGTCCAGTTTAAATCGCTCTTCAGACCATTTCTAACCCGAGGTCAGACCTACTGTGACTTCTGGTTCTTCAGGTTTCAGCAGTCTTTTGCTCCTCCGTACAGATTATATTTTTTTTGTTAAACCAAGTGCCAGAAAGTTTCGATGATTTAGATTGGACACTTGTGACTACCGCCTCCGTAACTCCCAAGCAGCTGGGAGCTCAGAGGACGCTGAAAGCTACGGAACGGGAGCCTGTTTTTTTTTTTTTTTTTTTCTTTCCTGTCTGGCAGGCATAGAGTAAGAAAAGCCACTCTGCTTTTCCCCGGGAACTTGTGTGACCTCACACCTACTTCGTGCCTAATAAGGCCGCACTCTTTACGTGATCGTCGGAGGGCAATCGGCTAGCGGACATCTGCGGCCCTAGAATGAATGCACTCTTTATGTCGCATGTCTGCCCGCAGGAGTTTATGCCCCTTGCAGTTATGCTGGGCTGTGTGAGTTTATGACTGTTCCTTTGGTGATTGTTTGAGATCATTAAACATCGACCCAGCAGCAGAAACCACATCTTTTAAGTGTCACACTGTGGCTTGAGGGATTCAGTGAGTTCTTCATGTGTTCATGTCGTTCACACTGACTTGATTGTTCTTATGATGGAATATTTTCATTAACATTAGAATTGTCCTGGTCCGGAATATGGACTGGCATCCCGTCCAGGGTGTACCCCAACCTTGTGCCTTGGGCTATCTGGTCAGCCACAACCCTGACCATGATGGTTTAGATACCTCATGATCTGTGATGGATCAACATCCCATCCAGAATGCCCCCTGCCTTGTGCCCTGTCCCTGCCAGACACCCCTATTCCGGTTTGCTATTCATTTTCTAATTTTGACGACTGTGTTCCCCCCTACCTTGCACCAGTGAATCCTAAAAGCCGGCTCTGTTATGGGATGGCGCCCCTCCTGTCTGTTTATTTATCTTGCCAGGGGAGAACGCCGGACTGGCCCTCACCTTGGGGAGGGGGACAGGATTAAAGGTGATTCCTGGGGGAAATTTTCCCTTGATTAAGACCTGCTTTTAGCTGCACACAGGGCTCCTCAGTAGGGATTCGGGGTGCAGGCCTGAATGCAGCCTGTGTGATGGGCATCAGTGTGCCCCACCGGGAGCCCGAGAGAACTCCCTGAGCAAACAGAGCAGGGACTCAGAGGCCCTCACCCTCCACGTTTACCTCCCCATAAGAGGGGACTGGGGACGTATCCCTTCTCCGGGGGCTCCGGGGGATGACATGTAACGATGCGTTGGTGTGTCGGAATCCGCCGCTCAAGACCCTGGCTTCTTATTGTGCAAAAAGAGGCGTTGTCTTAGTGCCGCTCTTCGCATTGGGGAATAACATGTGATTGTTCTGCACGCCCCCCCCCCCTCAGCGTCGGACTGTGCCCGGCCTGTTTATGAAAGGGCTCCCTTCATTACCACATTGGCTGCCCTGAAATTAAGTGCTTCCAGTTTTCCAAACCTGTGGAGATCACTGGATCCTTAGAGCTACACATAAGTACTGCGCTATTAAGAGAGGCCGGTGTTCGTGAAGCACTTTCTCACGCAACACATGTTGTGCAGTTTTAATAATGCACGGCTGCCATAATTCTGTTTGAGTTCATGAATTTTGTCAGAGGGTTTTCCTGAGATGGTTTCCTGAATTTTTTTATTACATTGTAAAGCTGGGTTAGTTATTTTTGCTGAGTCCAGCCCCAACTCTGCTCTCAGGAAATAGGGACAGGACATACATGAATCCCAGTTCAGCACACTCGGAGCGTCGATTTAAACAAAGTAGTGTTCCTTGTGTAAACATGGCTGGAACCATATGTTTTTATCAGATTTTGAATTTGTTTCTGATTGTCATTAAAATATCTCTGCCTTATAGACCTGTGCCTTACAATGCCTTGGAAAGACTCCAGCCACTTCCATTCCCAGGATAACATCTCGAAGATGGCTGGATGCTTGTTTCCGCTTTGCACTATTTGCAGAGGTTGAGTGTAAATGTAAGCTTTTGTCACCCTCTAGTGGACAATGAATTGTTTTTAAAAACACACACTGTTTTAGGATTCAATTTTAATCTCTAGTCGCTGGGATATATGTTATGTGAGCGTTATATGGCGTAATGGTGAAGGAAAAGCCGCTGGTTTGAGTCCTAGGAGATCAATTGCTGTCCATGTTCTTAATCCTGCACCCGCTCTCGTCTGTTTCGTCAAAGAAGAAAGCAGCGTTATTTATCTCGCAAGGGTTCGGCGGTGACTTTGGTAACTCTAATTATCCTCAGCAGGTTTATGGACTGTGGGGGGAAACCGGGGAAACCGGAGCACCCGGAGGAAGCCTCACGACGACAGGGAGAGAGCATGCAAACTCCACACACATGGAGCCATGGCGGGGAGTCGAACCCTGGTCCCAAAGGGGTGAGACAACAGTGCCAACCAAGCAAAACCAATGCATCAAGGTACATTATCAGTCCAGTGGATAGTGACCGGCCGTGGGCCGTTCTGGTGCCCTAAGCGTACCCGTGTCGTTTGGCCGCGGTTACGGATACGGGTTTCACTGTGCTCTTTGGGGAATAATGCGCATTGCAGGAAGCTACAGCTGGGGCTGGCCGCACAGCCATGCATTCGCATGGCAAACACACGTTTTGCTTTTCGGAACTTTCTGGATCATTATTAGTAGTAGTAGATCGAATATCGAATCGAATATTTTCGTTTCGAGCTTGGTTGAATCCACGGGTGCTGAGTATAATGGTTTAATGGTGCCTGTTGTTCCATCATCCATGTTGAATGTAAATAATTCCCCCTGACGATCATGATGATGGTCATTAGGCTGGGTTAGTACCCCCCCCCTTCCTCTGCCCCGCACGGCGCGCCTGCGCACAGCACGTGGTGCGCGTGCACGAGGCGAGGTACTGAGTGCATGTAGTAAAATAACGTGTTTTTTATGAGGTCATCTTCTCATTAATTGTGATTTTTGAGCAACAAAAATATGAATAACCTACAGCAATCACAATAAACCCTGCGATGATAAACAATTTATCACTAGCACTATTTATTTTGCGTCCCGCATAATCAGTTTTATAATTTGTGAATATCCGCTGAATATGGTCTGTGATTGGTACTGATAATGCAATTAAATTTGCTTAAAACAATGGAAATGCATAAGGTACTCTTCCCTGACTGCCGCCGTTAAGCAGTCGGGTAATTACACTTCCTCACTGGGGAGGGCGCTGTTTGCTTTCGATTAAATCATCAAAATTGATATTTTAGCGCAGGGTTTGCACTGTATGGCGCACGGTAATAGCGGAGTGCACGTTCACTACAGTGAAATGTGAAAAGGCTGCATACATACAATCCAGAGTGGCAGTACAGCAGCATGAATGGATGGTGTGTTATATTCTGGCGTAGGGACTGTGCGTGATGTGCTATAGATGGCGCCATGGCGCTTTAGAGCAAAGACCTCGGCCTATGTTCAGTTTCTGGGATGTTTTTTTGTGATGAAGGTCTGCAGGCAGGGCACACGACAGTGAGTCTCAGCATGGAATTGCCCACCCCTGTTCTAAGACCTCCAGACCATTTCAAAAATGGTGCTAAATCACCATGACTCAGCCATAACTACCTAAATCACCTCCTAGCTTAAATGAGCCCCTCGACTTGATGGGGGTGTACTGGCCCTCGAGGTGGGACACAAGGTCTATCTATAGATTTTTTTTTATTGTTTCATTAATTTCTGTTTAGGAGCTTGAAAATTTTACTTATTGGCATCTTTCAAGGTAGAAGCTTATTTGTACTCCGGAGCCTATTCCAGAGGCTACAGGCGCAAGGCAGGGAACAGGGAATGCAGGGCGCCAGCCCATCGCAGGGCGCACTCACACGCCATTCCCTCACACAGGCACACCGATGGGCAATTTAGTAACTCCAGGTAACATCAGCATGTTTTTGGCCTTTGTGGGTAAACCAGAGTACCCAGAGGAAGCCCCACGGTGACTCAGGGAGAACAGGCAAATTCTACACACGCAGAGCCAGGAACTCTGATCGCAGAGGTGTGAGGTGTAAGATTCAAGATTCAAGTGGTTTATTCGTCACATACACAGGTGTACACATACAACGTGTAGTGGAATGTAACCCTGGTCACTCCGAGCAGCTGTGCAAAATATAAAATATACAAAGTATAAAATATACAAAAATACAGAGGAAAAGGATAAGGGAAAGTAATCATATATGGTAAAAATATATGAGATGTTCAGCTGTACATAATCTATACATAAGTGATGCTGTGCAATATTATTGCAATGTGCAAAAGGCCTGCGGTATGTCCCAACAATTGGACAGTGTGAGAGCAGTACTTGTGTGAGAGCAGTACAGTGTGAGGCACTGAGTATTGTCCTGGTTTAGGAGCCTTATGACCTGGGGGAAAAAGCTCCTCCTTGACCTTTCCGTTCTGGTCATAAGGCTGCTGAAGAGTTTGCCTGAATTCAGCAGGCAAAACAGAGAGTTATTGGGGTGGGATGGATCCCTGGAGATCTTTGTTGCTCTGGTCCTACAGCGGCTGTTGTAGATGTCTTGTAGGGAGGGCAAGGCAGATCTGGTGCAGCGCTCAGCTGCTCTAACCACCCTCTGCAGGGCTTTCCGGTCCTGGTCACTGCAGTTCCCGAACCACGATGTGATGCTCATGGTCAGGATGCTCTCTATAGCAGCCGAGTAGAAGGCCTTAAGGACAGCAGGAGAGACCATAAGCCTCCTCAGCTGCCTCAGATGGTTGAGCCGCCTTGCTGACCAGGGTATGTGCGTGTATGGAGTGGGTGAGGTCCTCCTGTAGGTGGACGCCGAGGTATTTGAAGGTGCTCACCCTTCCCACTGTAGCACCATTGATGTGGACAGGGGTGTAAGAACCCTGCCACCTCCTGTAGTCCACAATCAGCTCCTTTGTTTTGCTGACGTTCAGTTGGAGGCTGCAATGCTGGCACCACCTTCCCAGGCTCTCCACTTCCTTCAAGTAGGCCGACTCATCATTGCTGGAGATGAGGCCGAGCACTACTGTGTCGTCAGCAAATTTCACAACAGTGTAGCAACGGTGCTAACCACTGCATCAACATGCTGCCCCGCAGTTGTACTCATGGACACCAAGTTTATTTTCTGTCCAAACGTTGCCTGATTGATCAATTTTTCTTTTCTCGAATGCTGGGACTTGAGGAGAACCCGCGGGTTTTATGGACCTCCTAAATCGTGTTTTCCCAAGCCACACTCTTCAACTTCTGTGATAACAGTCTGAGCGGGAGAGTGAAAATGAATCCAGCTGCTCATTCACTCAATCACATGAGCTAAGCCCAGTTCTTTCAATTTACAAGCAGGCGACACCAGATAGGTGACCTCTGAGAGAACCTCGCGTTGGATGTAATCTTGGATGACAAAAAACTGGATTTCTCATAATACTGATGAAAAACCACTCAGTTTTATTCGAAGTACAAAAAAGAAAAACAGATTTCTGATCCTGAAGTGACGGCTTGACTGCTAAGAAGAAAATGCGTTTCGTTGAAGCACTGGAGCAAAAAGGATCGATATTGTTTTAAGTTTTGTTACTGTCAGGAAATATAAATTATTTTAAAAGTGGGAGTCTGATGTCCAGGTCAATGAAACTTTGTTTTGAACATTTACACTGATGCTTCACACAACCTTTTTGTTTTGGCGTCTAGCAAATTGTCAGTCATTGTGAAGACTGAAACATTCTGGCAGGTCTGAAATGTGTTTTTCCTTATTTATTTGGTGAATTATCTAACAGTTTTATGCTTAAACAAGCCTGGAACATTATGAAATACAAGCAAGAAGAGAATTTGGCAGCTCGGCATGAGCCGGTATTCTTTGTCTCGTCTTTGTATTCTTTGTCTTATTCCTTGTACCGTCTCCGTGGTCGAGGAATGAGGGGTACATCCTTCCTCAGCTACTCTCCTGCATTCTCTCATCCATTCTGTGCATTTGAACAAACCTCAGGTTACACCTGGGCCTTATGGGAGCCCCCAATGC
>JAODKL010000009.1:6278826-6324913 GCA_026780765.1 Petrocephalus schoutedeni | reverse complement strand
CCCGGGGGGGGGCTGGCAGGGGGGGGGGGGGGGGGACCAGGCTCTTTGGCATACGGGATTGTGGTTAGGAAGTAAAGGTTGCTTACTCTGGGAAGGGTTCAATTCACAGAATGGGAGTTGACTGGCGGCAGAGTCCGTGGAGAAGACCGTTCCCTTAGCGCCTGCGAGAGGAGATTGCAGCCATCCGACACGGCGGACGCCGAGTTCCGCAGGCGCTCCCGGTAGTCGGCCATCTTGGTGCTACTTTCCGGAAGCTGAGATATGTCCCTGAGGCCTTGGGTCAGGTGGACGCAGGCTGAGACTACGCTCATGGCGCCGCCGAGCACGGCCGTCATCACCGCCTTGCCCTCAGGGCTGACGCAGGCCGGCCGGCCCAGGAACTGCGGCTCGGTGGCGAAGCCGACCAAGGCGTGCACGGCCTGCACCAGCGGCCCACTGAAGAGCACGCAGCGGTTCCTCGTCAGCTCGCTCGGGGATGTCTTCACCTCCTTCACGCAGGCCAGCAGCGCCGTGGCACTTGTGCTCATGCACTTCACCCCCAGCTTGAACTGCTCTTTGGCGAAGCGGTCCTTGGAGCGCTCGCTGGCTTGGACCGAGGCGTCGGTCAGCGTCTTTAGGTTCCTGGAGATGCTCTGCGACACTTCCAGGAGGAGCTGGGGGGTAAGCTCGGCCAGGGCCGTGACCCGGAGCAGGCCGCAGCTCTGCTCCACCTCGTGCCGGCACCGCGTCACCTTGTAGCGGTCCACCAGGCCCGGAAGCGCTGGCTGAGAGCCTGGCATCTCCACGGCAGCCAGGTAGGCGGCGTGGGTGGAACACTCAGTCAGCGAGACCACCAGGTCTCCCATCTCCAGGAGACGGTCCCCCACCTCGGCAAAGCGGCCCATATTCAGCTGGCTCTGGATGTCGTGTGTCAGGATGGAGAGCTCCTTGGTGCGGGCGATGACGGTGTCCCGGCACTGCTCGAAGGTCTCAGCCACGGAGAGCCCCTCGCCGGTGAGGACGGGCCTCGTCTCGCTGGACAGCAGCAGCAGGTCGGCCACCAGCTGCATCTTGCCCTTGCAGACGTCGCAAACGGACGACAACCTTCTCCTCAGCTGGCAGCTAACGTTCAGGGCGCTGGAACTCTCACTGCCAGACCTGCCCGAGCCCCCACTGGCCATAGTAGGGTGCTCCGTCTAAGGATCCTGGGTTTCTACAAAGACCAACTATGAGGATCGCTCCAACAGCCTGTGCCTTAGGACATTTTCATTCAGATGAATGGTGTCACCTTGCCTGCCAAAAGGAGAACCTAAAAAAGCAGTAATCCCTTCAGAATACGGCTGAACACCATGCTACTCACTTGAACCATTGAAACTGTCCCGTGGCATTGAATTTTTTTAAAGCAAACTAATTAAACAGGTGAGATGTATTATAATATTTCAGAGTCAATAAGCTGGTTTGCCAGAAGTGGGATTTCCCAAGAAAAGGCTTATTTGAGTGGTGGAAGGGATATCGTTTTAAAAGACTTCTATCTTGTAAGTCACTTTTATACAGTTAGGAAAAAGACGTTTTGTCAAACAGAATTATAAACTAAAGATGTAACTAAAAATCCCTTCAGGTGATACCATTCAGCTTGCTACAGTTAATTTACTTCAAGAAAAGGTACATATACTTGTTTGAATGCCCTTGGTATTAATATCACTGGCACCCCCCTAAAAAGGACCGCTTAACTTTACTAAACAGAACTAGTCGGGTTCAACTTGTATTAATTAGATGTAGTAATAAACTCGTTATAATGGTCTGAACAGTAAGAAAAAATACAGTGCCTCTAGAATGCCTTAATTCGGGCAAATTAATTTGACAAAAATATTTTAAAACTTATCTGCTGGACAAAAATATATATACTGTAAAAAGTCTCTTGGAATTGCTCCTAAAAGGGTTTTGGTTTAGAAATGACAGTCCTTCGCGCTGACTCCTGGCCTGCCGCATCAGAGAGACCTGCTCCGAGGCTCGCCGGCGGGGTTAATCCGTGCGGCCCGGGGAGGGGGCGGCCCGCTTCGTGCCCCTCGATCCCCGGCCACCAGCGGAGCTGCGATCGGCCGCGCCCGTCCGCGCCTCGTCATCCCAGCGAGCTGCCCAGACAAAAGCCCGCGGCCGGGCAGCGGGGCGCCCCGTGGCCCTTCGGCCTCTTCTTCGCGCACGGCCCCGCATGCATATCGCGCGTCCTCAGCAGAAAGCCAGCCGCCGCCTCTCGCCCCTGGGATCCATCTCACGGCCGCATCGCCCGCGTCCCCGCTGCGCGCCCGGCTGCCCGGCTCCGCCGTCCTCCCTTCAGGGTAGAAGTGGTGTCGCGCCCGCTGCGGAGCGCCGCGGCCGCATCTCGCCGTATCAGGAAGCGGAGGAGGGTGTGGCCGGCGGACGGCAGCGCTCGGTCCGCCAGGCGCCGCTCAACTTCCACTCGCAATTTAAAAAAAAAAAAAAAATGGGGCCGAAACGCAACTCGGCTCGGCTTCCGCTCTCCCGGGGGGCTCAGCTCCGGCGCGCAGGCTGCTCTCCCGCTTCCGATGCTCGGGTCGCCCGGGTCCCGCCGCGGGCTGATCTCCGTGCCGCCGCCCGCCCCTTCCCGAGGCCCCGACGTGGGTGCGCTCGCCGCACCGGCGGCAGCCACGACAAAAAGTTACCAGTTCGTAAAGCGCCAAGGCAAGGCTCCTAAATCAGAGCCGGCCGCGCCTCTTCCGTCCCTCTCCGGGTTTTTTCCCCCCGCAAACGGGCCAGTTTATCCGGCGTGCGCGGACTGCCGGTGTGTCATGCGGCTTCCCTTGTTCAAAGTTTGCCTTCCCACTCCCGGAGCCTCGGCTCGAAGCGCTCGCTGGGCGCCGCCGCGGCCCTCGGCGCCGCTTTTAATCGTGCGCTGCTCGTCGCCGCCCTCGCCGTAAATCCCAGCTGCGGGCCGCGCGGCGCAGATGATCCGTTCCGTCGGCCGTAAGTGACACGCGAGTCCCGGTGCCGCCGGCTTTGTTTCAGCGCGCCGCGTACGGAAGCTTCGACCGGATTTACGGGGGTCCGGGTACGAGGCAGATTTACGGCCCGCTGGCGTAGCGATGACGTAGCAGCCGTGAAGGCGGCACCGAATTAACGCAGCTTCATGCTGCAGGTCATAATGCTATAATTTCATAATTTTCCGGCCGTAGTTACATATTCATCAGGATGCACTGGGATTTTTAAATCATTAAAGATCCCATAATACTTTACCGTTAGAGTATCTCGTGTAAAAATATTTTCCCCAGGAACTATATGTTTACTTTTACGAGGATGGCGATAATATTTTATTATTGATAAAAGCTACCTATCTCAGATTTTGGTGCTATTACACTTGCCTTTGTCCTGAAATATTTGTGTATTTCTCAAAGCAATGTGCAAATTAGTCCCACAATAATATTGACACTTGTTCCAAATACGTAATATGGAAATATGTATAGAGCGATGCATCTCGCATTTTATTATTCTAATTCATCACATGGTTTAAGTGTGCAGTTTTCATGTACATAAACTGATTAAATATTCTGCGGCCGCAGTGCATATTATGAATGCTGATTACTTGCATATTTGGAAAATAAAATCCACCCTACCGCGGGTGTTTACACGCTTCAGCAGACTGAGATCCACAGTAAAAACCTGGGCGGTGTAACCCGAGTCTACGCCTTCTGCGGCGAGCATGACGTCACCACACAAATGCGCTCCGATCGCCACGCTTGAAGAACGCTGGGGATGCGAACTGGCCAATCAGGAGCTAGCAGGGGGTGGTACTTATTTCTTAGACACGCCCTCCAGCAGGCGTGTGTCAACCGTACCGATTTATTCGGGATTCCGCACTTTGATAGTGTGAAACTGAACAAGGAAAAAGATATTATAAATTAACACAAATGGCTGGAAATGCGATGCAGTATGAGAAGTCGAATTCCATACGCTGGAAAAAGAAGCAAGCAAATTGCTTACTTTATCAGTTCCGTCCATCTGTAAAATTATTATGGTGTATGTCCGTAAATATAATAATGCAATATTGTGGCAATCTAATGAAGATAAAATCGATTTAAGAATAGGCTACCCGTCTTAAGTCTCTTGATGATGGGGATCCATGATGATTATCAGATTTTTTCAGAAGTGCTTCCAAACAAGTGAAAGATACAAAGGGTCATCGAAATTGTCGGGTCCCCTCCCAAAGTTAACTGATGGTTTACTGCGTCTCGAAGCGCCGCTCTCGCCACAAGCCGCGCATTGTCCGGCGCACAGCTGCAGAGGCACGGTGCCATTAGGCGGGGTGTCCTGTGAGGAAATCGCCGTTTCGTTTTTCTGCGAGGACACGTGATGACAGGAGGCATTCCGCTGGAGAATACATCCCGAGCAGCCGAATTAAGAGCCAAGTCGGCGGCTTCCTCTGCTCTCCGTCTAACATTATATATATATATATATATAGAGAGAGAGAGAGAGAGAGATATGTGTGTATAATTATATACATATTATAGCATAGTATAAGATACATATACATAGCTCAAGTCATTTATATCACCAAACTTATGTTTTGGAATAAGTGCAGTTATTGGCTTGGACTGCTTTAATGCGGGGCAGTAATGAGTTGGACTGAGTTTGCTATTTTGTGTAAATGCTTAGTTTTGTGTCCCTCTTAGAAAACCCTACCCCACATTACTATGCATTGTTAAGTTATTCTCAACAATATAATTGTTATATTTAAACAAAATAAAAATCGGACTTTTACACAAAGTCACAAACAAGGTGTACACAGCACAGCAACCAAAAATATACTATGGCAATCGTAAAGATTATATAATTTATATAAATGTTTTTCTATGCTGTTGTTTAGAGTTTGACTGTCAAAGGAATGGTGGCAGCCTAGTGGTATGAGGCTTAACCCTTAAATTGCTCCAGGGAGATTGTAATCCCTGCAATTGGGGAAATGTAAGTCACTCTGGATAAGGGCGTCAGCTATATGCCATGAAGGTAAATGTGTTAACCGTCTTCCATGTGTTTCATTGGACAGGGTTTGGTGGGGGTGCAGCAACAAGAAAAGGGGAAAAACCCACACAAACATGAGGAAACAAACACGCACACACAGGAGGGGTGAGATTGAGGTAGGGAGTAGCAGTGTTGGACACCAAGCTGGCCCAGCACCTGTTTAACATACAGCTCCGGGAAAAAATTAACAGACCACACAATTTTTTGTTTCACTTTTTTCTCAATTTATGGTTATGCATCTGTGTAAGATGTTTCCGCTTAATGTTTCCCATTCCTTTTGAAGGTCCCTTGATGTCATCCTCTGATTCAAGAGGCCAGCTGATTCTGCCAGCAGAACCAGGATTAAACCAGGATTTAACAATGCAGATTTTAACCCTGGGGAACCCACGGGGTCATATACTGTATGACCTTACCTTTTATTTCTGCCTTATATTCAACCCAATCATCAAAGTAAAGATTTTACTTTTGTTTTTGGGTCGTATATGGTCCGAAAAAATATACAAAACGAAAAAAAAATATATATATATTTTACTTTACTTTGATGAGTGGGTTGAATGTCAGGCATAAATACAAAGTGAAATATGACCCTGTGGGTTCCCCAGGGTTAAAAAAAAATATAGAGTATCCTCTTTTTTTTCCAGAGCTGTACATACATTAAACATTTATGCTAGAACAAGGTGCTAATTTCTCCGTCGGCCTGCATATTTACCTTTTTTTACATGACTAACTCCATATCCAAGCAGCTTCTTGCATTTTACTATACCTGAGTGATCAGGCCTGCCTTCCCCTAGGCCAGAAATGGCACCGTTCCATCCATGCGAGTGTCTGGGTTTACCCTTGTTGTTTTTAGGCATTACACGCATGTCAGTTACTGATTATCGTTGATGTCCTCAGAGATCATGATGTTAATCTGCACCCTGACTCACCCTACTGCTTCATATGATTCATGTGTTTAAGTTGCATGAACTTTGAACCTGACTCCAAATTTAGTGTGGGCAAGGCTCTATTGTTGGAAACTGACAGGCAACTTCCTTGTTTTATTTTGTTTTTTTTTTGGGGGGGGGGGTGAGATGACACATGGGTTTATTAAAATTTAAAATAAATACAGAGTATGACAGTGAGACTGAGCCTGCAGAGGCTTTCGCAGCCCCGCCACACACTCCGCCTGCATCGCTGTGTGAATCTCTTCGCCTTAGGTCAGCAGTCTGCCGCTGCTGGTGTCTCCGCACATTATATATTATATACTGTCCAGTTCAGGGACACAGGATAACACATACATGTATTTCTTTGTTTCCCGCGACTCACATGTATGCATTACAACAGCTAAAATAAAACGGAAGTAAAAATGCATGTCTGGTAAGCGAGTAAATAATGTTATTATAGTCTGACAGGTATGGCAACCAGCTAGGCCAGTGAAATACTACAGAGTTTACTTTTGGGGCTCTTACTGATGTGTATAAACTACCTGGACTTTTGAGTAAACTGATTTCGTTTGCAGACGACCAATAACTTGATTGTCTTTAGCAGATGGCCGGCAGTTTTTTCTTTATAAAAGCTTTAAATGGAAATTTAGGTGCAACATTTCTCCAGTGCCTTCAAAACAGATGTGCCAAGAAAGTGTGATGCTCTGAAGGAGCAGGCAGAACGGCACAGATTGTAGGAGCGCTGTCCGTTAAATGCAGAGAAGGGTCGCGATCCAAGTACGGAATCCAGACTAACCCCAAGGAATACTTTCATGTTCCTGCTGATTGGAAAACCGGGCTACAAATGGAAACTAGATTGGAAGCACTTTGGATGAAAGCAGATAGAACTTCTTTAGAGGTTGCTGGGTATTTGTAAGAAGCATTTTGGTAGGTAGAGGACCCACAATTTTTAGATTTAATTTAGATTATTTTACATCATTATGTACATTTACTTGTACCTTATTATAAACTATATAATGTACATTTCACTTTTCCTCTCTCCCCCGCTCCCAGCCTAACCTAGCCCTTTGCAGAATCCCAGGCCGTGTCTGTTTCATGTTGCTCAAACACTGAAATCGCTGTTTTGTTTTTGTTGCTTTCCACTATTTTGTCAAATTCGCCTCCAGTAACTAAAATCCCATTCGTTTTTTTACCACCTCCACATTTTCCTAAATTGCCACTGTCGTTAGCATGGAACATAACAGTTAAAACTTTAATTCTATGTTATCCTGGAAGTTAATTAGAGGTGGGACAGTATTGTGTCAGAGATGCTAATTTCTTTGTATGACTTTTACTCATTTTGCTCATTATTGCGGTGATCCTTGCAGAAGGCTAGTTGTATTGAGGAAGGAAACCTCCCAGAGGACAGATTCCCTCCCAGAATCATTGGAGTTCTCTAAAATTAGCCCAGAGTATCCAAACGATCACCCATAGATGTGAAAGAAAGGGAGATATTCATTGAAAATCTGCTTGAGAAGGAGACTGAGAAGATCACCATGCTTCTGGCAAGCCACTGTGGGTGAGGAGGTGTACATGTGAACGTCCTGCAGACTGTGGAAACACGCTCAGCTTCTCACGGTTAGGCACTGCTGGGAATCCCACGATTTTATCTGCACACACGTGTAGAAGATTACCAGAAACACGGCAGTAGTTTGAAATGTCGATTCAGGAAGTTGTCGTCGTGGTGACCTGAATGCAAGGTCTCCTTTCCAGCGCGGCAGGGTCGATGTGGGCCTCAGTCTCCACGTTCTCACTTTAGGTGGTGGGGACATCATGGGAGATGAAAGACTTCCTGTCTGGCGTGGGATCACTGTGCAGGTGTCACTGCGCTGGCCAGGTGTTCCACCGCAAGGCTGCGGAGACACTCGGCGGTGAGGGTAGAATGCAAACCTAAAAAAGCGACAGACAGCTGATACCTGGTCAGTAAAAAAAACATAGGAACTGAGAATTAAAGAAAGCTGGGTGAAACAGAAATGTATAGAGCAGTGTTTCCCAACCCGGTCCTCGGGGACTCACAGGCAGTCCATATTTCTGCTCCCTTCCAAGTCCTGGTTGGGGGCTGGGAAGAAGCAAAAAATGGGGACTGTGTGGGAGGGAGCAAAAACATGGACCGACTCTCGGATCCCAAGGACCGGGTTGGGAAACACCAGTATTGACCAATATGACTGATATAAGAAATATCAAGTGCACTGTTTGAGTGTGGGAATAATTCAACCAGTGATACTGCAGTAATAATACAAAGAAAGGTGAGACTGCAGGTGGGTTTATAAACTCTATGTTAATGGTCTATAATCTGAAGATTTTCTCCAAATTATGGGTGCAGCCAGCACCCACTTTCCTGAACATCTTGTCCTTTCAGGGTCATGCTGATGTGGAGGAGGTGGTGACAGGTGAGAGACCTGGGTGACGTGGGTGTGCAAGCCCTCGTGGGCAAAAGTGTTTCTGAGATGCAGGGAGAAAAAACAGGGGAGAGGAGGATGGAGGCTGTTGGAGGCAGAGGCGAGCCTGACCTTGGGGCGGAAACCAAGCGGCAGGGTGAGTGACAGAAAGGTCCATCCTTCACCTTTATCGTGTTCAGGGCCCATGGCGGCTATCTGTAGGAATCCAACAGCTGATAAAAGCACGCTTTCTGTTACTCTGTCGTGTCAAAGCCACCGTCTCCAAGCCCAGTTTTAAGTAAACACACGTCAGAGAGGCTTCTGGGTTGTGGATCTTCCCTTCCTCCCATTAGACGCCCTGTTCCTCTCCAGCTGATTAAAATCTCATCCAGGGAAATATCTGGCTTTGCAGCCTCTCGCTGGTATGTTTGTACACTACGTACTACTAACCTGAGATCTTTCATCTAACCTACTTAAATTATCGAGGCTCTCTCTTTTTTATGCACACACACGCACTTGTTTTCTTAGTGAGGACTCTCCATTCATTCCTAAGGGAAAAACCCTAATCCCAGTGAGGACACCCTTAACCCCTACCCAGCCTTAACCTTAACCGTAAGTAAACAAACAGAACTTTTGGCATTTCAACTTTTTTGATTGCATTCACAGATTTTTATAAAATGAAGTATGAAGAAAAATGTATATATATATATATATATATATATATATACATTATCTTAATGGAGTTCAAACATATTATAAGAATATGAATGCCCAGAAATAGCACACAGATATTCACTTTCTAAAGTAAGTCTTTCAGAAAATAGAATTTTAAGCATTTCCCTTTAATTTATTTTGGTCATTTGTGTCATGTTTAATATTGAATTATTTCTGTTGTGTGCCTGCTCCTAAGCATTAAATACTGCATGTTACATGGAGCTGAGCATCACTCACAAATACTGGTGTGTCCACTATAGCTACAAATGCAACAATCCAAGTATTTCATTGACTTGATTTAAAAGCAAAACAAAAAAACAGCTTTTGGCCATATAAAATCCCTGGCTAGTGACAAATCTTGCAGATCAGTATGAGTCCCCCTAACGCTGACCTCCCAGTGCACACATTTACACACAGTGTGCGTGTAAATTCCTCTTTCGACTGCTTGGCTGCGTGTTTTTGGCCGGCTGAAGCGCTGCACTTATCCTCCCTTGCTGTTTTGCAGCTTACAGGTCATCTGTGGGTAATTTTGTCTATTGAATGCTGTATTCCCACATTTCAGAGTTATTGCCCCACTGGTGAGTGATTTACAGCCCAAAACGCCAGGAAAGGCAGGTGATCATCTGGTAATGCCCTGTCACATGTAGGTACATGGTGATTAAAGGAAACCAGCACAGGACTGCTCATCTGTGTCCCACATTTTGTTTACACTGATATCCCCCTGAAACATGTATGTATTTTCTGCGAGGACATCTCTTTCTCTCTCTCCCTCTAGGTTTAGGGGCACAGTTTTGGTCACCCCTCTCCGGCCCTCCGCAATCAGAATGGCTGTCTGCCACAGCTCTGCTGGACTAGGTGCTGGGTCTGTCGTCCTTGTCAGACAGCCTAACTCCAGTCTGGCCCTGTCCAGCGCTGCAGCGTCCCGGAGACAAACGGGACACACCCACTTATGTGAAGGTTAGGAGGTGGTCCAGGTGTGGATTTTTGGGTCGTTATTGTTATCTGGTCATCATCATATTACATCTCTCATGAAGGTCATAATCATGTAGGGCCCGTCGTCTCCCAAGTCACCATCTGGTGACGAGCAAACGCACGTGTGACCTTCTGTGCCGCGCCATAGCAGCCTGGGACGAGCCTGATCCAGGTCCTCCCGCCCTTCCTAACCTAATGTTGATGTGAAGCTTGGAGGAACAGTGAGGTGCTGGTTGAGATACAGGACCACGCTGGGGGTGTCTTTGAGGGTCCTCTCTCCTTGCCAGCAAGGGGGTCTGGGCCATTACATTTTGGTGAATGACATTACGATTCCATAAAATATTCCTGGATTAAATGTCTGCGAGTGACATTACCGACGGATTAAATATTCATTACAGTTTTGTGAATGACATTACCATTTACAGCCGCCATTTCCAGCATTTTCTCCCGGGACGCCTTCTGCTTGAATACTAATTAAATTAAATGCAGAATGCTGTGGAGAGGGGAAATACCCCAGTACTTGTTTGTTACTGTAGACATTATTTCAGGACTAATATTTCATCCTTTAACGTCGTCTTTACAATGGATTGTGAGAATTACTGAAAACTGGATGAACCATAAATGTGCAGACTAGTGTTTACCAGCCCGGTCCTCAGGGATCCCCAGACAGTCCACGTTTTTGCTCCCTCCCAGCTTCCTAAATATGTTTTTTTTATTGCATCTGCAGTGGGTAGGATGTCTTCATTTCCATTGCACCAGACACTAAAGTGGCACTAATGAAGACGCATGTTTCTAATATATTTACTGCGATTGAATAATGTTTTTCGAGGCGTTCGGGTTTCGTGGTTTTTAAAAAACACAGAAAATTGTGCATTGCACTAAACGGCACGCAAAAAAATCCATGGCAGGTCAGATGGCTCAAGACGAATTCTCAGGATTTCTACTCTCTGGCTCTGCTTATGGACTGGAGAGCAGAGTTCCTGAGGGGCCACACCTATGATCAGCAAGCAGAATGGGACACCAACTGGCCCCAGATCAGTTACGCACAGGCCGGAGCACTCTTTCCATACTACTCAAGCTAAAATAACATTTAGGTGGGTCTGTTCCCACTTCGTAGCGACACTTAGTGCTTGTTAATTCTGGCGTGGATATAGACTGACATGCTGAAGTTCAGGTCACCGTGAAGTGTGAGACAGGAACGCATTCAGAGAAACACTTTAATAAAGAAATCACTAACTACAGCTTATTAACAAAATAATACAATGATAAAAATCAATTCCATTTTTTTTTACAAAGAGATTTTTTAATCAAAAGTGACTGACATGTTTATGCCCAAGTCGTAAATCATTAAAATTATTTTACATCCATTTACTGCTGGTAAATACATACTATGATAATGCATACTATGAAATGTACATGAGTCTTAAAGGGATTTGTTTTTAAATCCTTTGTTTAAACAGGACAGAAATGCAGCAAATACTTTACAACTCAAAAGATGTCCCTTTAAATCTGTTCATGTCTGTACAATAAATAATTAGAAAATATATCTCTTATGAATTTGTTTTTTTTTTGTTTTTTTTTTTAAGAAACACATTTAACATACAAAACACCGCTATCATTTCCGAAAAAAGACCAGCTATTTCGGCAAAGGGGAATGAGATTGCTGATTCTTGCCAAACTGTAGATTAGACAGGGAAATCTTTTATCAGGCCATGTCACAATAATGTGAATTTGGGAATCAAAAGATGATAAAATTTGTCTGATCGGTTTGGTACATTTTTTATCTAAGTGGCCTCAAGAAATATTAGTTTAAACAGTTCAGTTTTTTGCTGTTTAAAAGTTTACAACATATACAAATGGTCCACAGATTCTGATATGAAACAGTTATGAAAAATGTCACACTATTACAGGAGAACTCCCACACGGCATAAAATAATTGTGGTCCAAGAAGGGGACCAAGGTTAACACCACTGAGCAGGACGACACAAGGAACACTCTCGTCTTCGGTCGGGTACATTCAACAAACGTTACGGTCGAATCACTCACGTCCACATTGTCACATTGTATATCAAGAGCGACCGCCAAAGTAGCTGGGCGACACTAACGCATGCTGAGTGAGTGCTCGCGTTCAGTAGTCCTGTTTTGTGCACCCTCCTGGGTGTCACGCTGTTTCCGCGGGCAACGGCGATAGAGGAGGCGGAACTGTAGAGAAACACCTCTCTCAGCATCCCCCCCCCCCCTCCTACGGCTGCTGTATCTCCCCACATGGTTTCATAGTTTCATCTTCCTCACCACAGGGATGGGCAGGACTTGATGGATTTTAGCCTTGTCTTCATCCGTCACCAGTTTTACCCAGTCGGGCTTGTAGTTGCCTTTAAAGCCCACAAACACCAGTTTATCTGAAAGATAAGAGAAGCGGGAAGCCGGTTACTGTGCCGCATATCGATTCTGGAGGAAGCCCGGCAGCCCGCATAATAAACAGCAGCGCGCTGCAGGGCATTCAGTCCGCACAAATGGCGGAATTTATACACCAAATATAGACTGCAGACCGCTACTTGGAGTTGGGGCAGAACAGACACTGGCATTGGTGGGAGCACAGAGGCAGGGGGTGGCTGAGTGGTGCAGCAGGGCCAAGTCTCTGCACACAAGATCAGAAGATCACAGGTTCAAGCCCCTGCCTCAACAGAACAGCCACATGCCCACAGTGCAGGGCCAGCCACACAGCAGCTACATTGTCACCCTACAAGCCACAGAGAACAAGGTGGGCGAAGAGAAGGGTTCCGACACACTTATGCAAATCGAGCATGTATATAAATTATAATTACACTGCTGTGTCAGCAAAGAACCAAAAGAAACCCAGCAACTTTCATGTGAACTCCACAGAAGGAAACCCTGGCCCCAGAGGTGCAAGGCAACAGTGCTAACCACTACAGCAGCCAGCCTCTAACTTACCAGCCAAACTGGGGAAACCCAGCAAAAATATGTATTAGTGACTTTAAGAACACAGGAAGCATGCAGAGGATTGAAGGAGGTCTAAGCCTATTTCATACTACTAGACAGCTCATTCCAAAGAATGATGTTTGCTTACAATACCACTTTACTTTTCTTTAAAGAAAAGGATATTCAGAGTAGCACGGTGGTGCTGTGGTTAGCACTATTGCCTTGCACCTTTGGGACCAAGGTTCGAGTCTTTGCCATGGTTCCATGTGCGTGGAGTTTGCCTGTTCTCCCTATGTCATCAACCGGTTACCTCTGGGTACTCCGGTGTCCCACCCACAGTCCACAAACACAGCGAATTACCAAAGAGAGTGTGCCCTGTGACCCTATTTTACCTTTCAGTTTGACATTCTTGTCTGCTCCGAGCTGCTGAAGGATTTTGGTCCAAGGTCCTTTGGTAACGAGACGTCCTTTGGAGATAATCATCACTATGGACCTACAGGAATACACAGAGATAAACTGGACTACAGAATTCGGTTAAGCCAAGGTAGCCATCTTTAGGGGCAGGGTGCATGTGGGCCTTAAACAGGCCCTGCTGCTTCCGGGACATTACTGCTGGGGGCGGGAGGGGGAGGTGAGAACCCAACTAGTCGCGAACAAATTTGCAAAATAATAGCTCATACATTTACAAGAAATTATTATTACACACTGATCTAACACAACTCGTATTTTCAAATATAACTCTGATATACAATTTCATTTGATTGAGCTTCTTATTTCCTGACAACATTGTTATCTGACCCATTGGGGATGCAAATGCACCCCTGGTAAAATCGCAACCACTCATCAGTATTACGTCACAATTATGCCGCCCGGCAGGGAGGATCTGGTCTCAGCAGGCATGTTCTCATTAGAATGCTACATCGCCTAGCTGCAAGTGTGAAGGTGGCCCTTACTCGTCTTTCAGGCCCGATACGAAGCTCTCGATCTGCGCAGGGATACCCAGCAGGAGGGAATTTCTGAAGATCTTCTTGTCCAGCACGTTGCCATGGTGACCGTCGATGACTGTCAGCTGCACGCCCTCCTCGGGCTGGTATATTTTCTTCCCGTTCACCTGCAGGCACACGTCGCATCCTAGATCACAGAGCCCCAGCCCCGAATCGGTGACCCGGGGGAGCAAAGCCCGGTGGGTTTGAGGCCGGGTCGGAGCATGATGGAGTGACGTGGGCCAGCATCTCACGTACCTCTGCGTAGGCAAAGTCCTCCTTGATATGGAAAAAGCGAGTGTTGAATGACTCCAGCTTGACTTCCAGGAAGTGCTCTGTCACTTCATTCTGAAAATGTGGAAAGACCCAGACAACTCTGTAGATACCAGGTTACCCAACTATAAATCCACCTGGACTAACATAAATACAGGGATTAATTACAAGAAACGTGTTGAGTTTAAACACAAGCCAGGTGTTGCTTTTATGAAGCTTGGAAGTCTTTACAGGGAATTTATGACGTTGAACCGACCCCCTTTTGAAGACTGTGATAACTCTTAAAAGCCAGCCGGCCCCAAGGAGAAGCCAAAGGTGGCAGCAATAAAATTCATCTCGCAGCAACTCAGAGACTTGGATGTGGTATTAATAAAAGCATATCCGGTACTTGGCCTACCTGCAGCATGCTGGACAGCTTCTTTGGAAGGGGCACGTCAACGACGGGCATCTCGGCGTACTTGGGGTAGGCCCAGGCCACGCAGTCACTGGGGCCGCTGCCCTTCGGGATGATGGCCTTGATTTTTACGCGCTCACAGCCCTTCACGGAACAGAAGGCGAAGTCCGCTTTGTCGTTGTGGGCTTTGACTTTCAGGAAGAGGAGTCTGGGGGAGGGACAGAATGGGGGGTTGGGGGGGCACTGATTATTAAAGGGATGCAGTGGGAGGAGACATTCCAGCAATAAATATGTAAATAAATACATTTCATTTTCTGCCGTCCACCTATCCATCGTCTGACTGGTTATTCTGATCTGATCAGTATTATGACAACACAATGCTGGGTTGTGGAATTCGAACCCCAGGCCCTGGAGATATGAAGCCACAGTGCTAACTTGTGCTGCTGGATGGATGGATGGATGGAATAAAATTTTCCTTCCCTAAAGTTAATTAGTTTCAAGTTCTATTGTCACATGTTCTGATTCTTATGCTACAGTTGCAGGGTAGGGCAACAGGAGATTAGACAATTACCTCTAAATTAGTTACCTCTAATTATGAATTACTATAACAGATGGTACTTTTAATTTCTATCAGATGTTAGGAGCCTGCCGCTTTGACCAGCCCTACCCGGTGTCTTCCTCCCAGTAGTAGTAGCCGCGGTTCTGATGAGAGTGCTCCACTTTGTTCCTCTGCATGGTTCTGAGGAAGATGCCAGTCTTCCTTGTCTGTTTGGTCAGGCGATTGTGAATATCGGAGACAATGGTGAACGTGGTCCCTCTAGGGTAGCAGAAACCCACATCGATCCAGTCGTCCCTATGTAAAAAATTTTAAATTTAAATTTTAAAGTACAGCAATTCAAAGATCACTGCAATGATTATGTTATCCCTGCAGAGAATGTCAGCATAAAACTGTTCACCCAAGTGAACAGCAGGTGGAGCCAAAGTACAGATCGGGAAAATGCAACAACGGGGTCATTGAGGACTCCAAACAAGAAGCCAAATCTGCAGCCATAAACCGTAAATAACACGTCTGGAATGTACGTTTAACATCTCTGTACAATGCCATAGACCTGAAGAATGTTAAAATAATGGCCTCGCTCCTTCCAGCACACGTGGCGAGGAGCTCGGCAGCCAGCGGGAGTCAGAAGCGGGTGGGGTCACGCGTGAGGAGCCGTTTGAACCCGGACCATGGCAACGAAAGACACTGCCGCGGCGGAATGGAGAAGCTGAAGACGGCGAGGTACCGTGTCGCCAGCCATCTGAGCTAAGCTATGAATATTCTGCCAGAAGGAACTAGGAGAAGACCCATGAAAAACACAGATGCTCATGCCGAAGCGGACAGATAGACTCACTGAGAAACATTTAACCCTGGGGAACCCACGGGTTCATATTTGACCCTACCTTTTGACCTTACTCATTAATGTAAAGTAAATGTTTTTTTTGCTTTACTGCCTAGTGTACCATATTCGACCCAAAGACAAAAGTAAAATCTATACTTTGACGAGTGGGTTGAATGTAAGGTAGAAATAAAAGGTAGGGTCAAATATGACCCCGTGGGTTCCCCAGGGTTAGGTAAGATTAATAAGACATTGACGAGATCTGGCCCTTGGCCTAGGCGGCAGACTAACCTGCTGAAGTTAATGAGCCACACGGTGACCTCGGCCGGGGCGACCCCACTCCAGTGCACCGTGTATCCTTTTCCCAGCATCACCACGGGCTGGTACTGTTGGTAGTGGTTCCTCTTCCCGAGGGCCCCTTCCAGGACCAGAGGACGATCTGGGAACTCGTCCTTGATCATCTTCATGCTCAAGTTGGCCGGGTCTCGCGTCTGGATATACACCTGCGGGGGTGGGGGGGGCGAACAGGGAGGAGGTGGTAAGAAGACCCGTAAGAGGGGTCCGGGAGGGGTCTCCCCCCTAAGTCAGGGCGTTGAGGGTATTCCTGACCTGGGCGTAATGCCCGCTGCATATGGCCGCTCGCCAGTCAGGCACGTCGATGCAGTCCGGGTGCCGCAGTAGCCAGTTGTCTTCCTTCACCAGGAAGGCGCCCGGGTACTCGCTGACCGAGCCGTCCACGTCATGGAAGATGGTGGTCTTGTCGCCGTCCAGTTGCATCTTGTTGAACCAGGGGCCGGGCTCCCCGAAGAAAACCCGCGACATGACCTGATAAGACAGGGATAACACAGAGCTTTATCGGGGATGCCCTCGAACTGCACAAGACCCCTGATCGACGCGGCGGCCAGCTGGCTGGCTTACCGGGACGTCGTCGAAGGTGATGTCACTGACGTTGTTGTTGGGACAGCTCTGCCAGGAGTTGTTGAGGCGGAAGCCCAGCGCGCTGGTGTGGCGGCCCTCCAGGGCCACGTACTTGCGGAAGGTGCAGTTCTGCACGTTGATGGGCCCGTCATAGATCTGCATGCCGCGGATGGGGAAATCCCTACCAGAGGAGAAGAGACACAGCATCATCCCCAGAAGCGGCACTGGTATCACAATCCCACACGTAGGGGGCGCTGTGTGGCTCGGAAGGTTAGAGCCATGTAAATGTATCGCAGGTTCAGTCGGCCCTTGTGGTCCAAGGGAAACTGATCAGCGCCAGCAAAGTTCCCATCAGTACCGTGTGACAAAGAAGGTGCTCTGATTGGCCTGCCCATATCAACCAGTATAGCATAAGCTAAATATCTACCACCTGGTGACATCATACTTGTGCCAGTGCACTGAATCATGTGACACGGGGATGGGAGGTGGGAAAGGGGACTAAACACAAAGGAAAGAAGAACAGAAAAGAGTTCGGCAGTTTTGGTGGAGAGGATCCTGGTCTTGGCTGCCGGTCACTCACACTCCTCTGGGGAGGGTTCTGCCCGTCAGATCCGGGCCTCCGGGCCCCCAGTTCCGGCTCTCCCCCTCGGACATCCCTCTGTTCTTGCTCTCGCCCACGAACAGGGAGTTCCTCACTTCCTGCCGGGAGCCGTCGTCGTCGGGGAAGGTCCCCCCACTACGCACAGAGAATTCGCCGTCCTCAGAGAGGAAGCACCATCCCGCTTTTCCAAAGAGCCCGTCTCCCTCGCCTCTTTCTGACAGACACTCCATAAAAGGAGTTTTCCAATTAAGAGAGGTTTGGGGGAAGCCGTCTCCTAACCAGCCCCCCCCCCATCAGGCTGCCTCCCCAAACAGCGGCTGTGATTGGCTGTCTTACCTTGCAAGCGTCAGGCCAATTCCATTATCAGCAAATCTGAGGAGATAAAGACCTTTGTTAAGGGTATACAGATTCATTCAGTCAGACACACTTCAAACTGCAGCGTTAGATGGTGTTGGTAGATGTTCGGAGCTCTGTAACTGAAAGAAATGTCTTTTTTTCCCTCCTTGACACCTGACCGTGTCTTCAATGGCATGAACAGTGGCAGGGGGATGCATGGTACTCACTGGCAGTCGTCTAACCAGACGTCTCCTCCACGGAGCCATGCCCCATGGTCCTGGTTCTTGAAGGCGATGAAGTGATGGATCAGGGCAGGAACACGGGGCTTGAATGGATCCGAGTCCTGGTGCGGCCCATACCTGGTAACACAGAGATGCTGGACTGATTATTGCGGTACCCAAGCACACACCACACCCACACGGGCATTTTCACGGTCACCCAGCGATCAGGAGCTGAGGCCCAGCAGCACCCCCACGCACTGGACATTCTGAGCCCTGGCCCAGCGGCACCCCCAGGTACTGGACTTTCTGAGCCCTGGCCCAGCGGCACCGACACGCACTGGACTTTCTGAGCCCTGACCCAGCAAGTAATCAGTTTAACTTAAGCAGTCAGGTGAAGGAATCGTCAGCCTCCTGGCAATGAGGTGGCCACAGTAACAGGGGGTCGTGCTTACCTGGCCCCCACCAGCGAGAGGAAGGGCCTCTTGTCTTTGGCGTTGGCTTCAGTCGTTTTCACTCCGTTGTCCAGCATCAGTCCAGCCTGAAGCATCACGTTAACATTAATTACTATCCAGTTACGATCAACATTAAGTGAAATGCATTCACAAAACTGAAGGCAAATCAATTTCTCTCAGGATCGTGTGCCAAGTAGCTCAGATTAATGCATGAACCCATTTACACCAAAGCACCAAAGTAAACAGCACAGTTACATTCATAAAATCTCAGTGGTCATTGTCCTCAGTAACTCCACTGTCAAAAACAATTACCTGATGATGATGATATAACAGTATGAGTAATTGATTTCAATGTTGAACACAGCACACCAATCAGCTTTCCTGTATTGCGCCCGCCCTCTGGGCCCCACCCTCTTAGCTCCGCCCCCCAAGCCCCACCCTCCTAATTCCTCCCTCACCCTGAAATTTGAATGTGCACGGTTGTTCTGGAAGAGTCCCATGGGCGTGTGCTCTGTGCGGCCTGGTGAGTACATGCCCTCCGAGGGCCCAGTGGGGACATGGTGGAAGATGAACCAGAAGCCCGTCTCCTGCAGAAACATCCCAAGATGGCAGCATAACAAGGGGGCGTGGCCAATGGGAGGGGAAGAAACAGGACCCCGGGCGGTGATAGGACGACTGCTCACCTCGGAGCCGGCTGCCGCACAGTTCACGAGGTTGTTGTTGGGGTTAGCTATCCAGAAGGTGGACGTGGCACTGTAATGACAAACATGGCTGCTGATTGCCTCGTCCAGTGTCATATGTACACACCAGCTTCCATACAGAAAAGAAGTATAAACAGCTTAAAGATCATTAATTAAATGAAAAATCCACCTGACTGGCATCCTGTCCTGGATATAGCCCAGCCTTGTGCCCTGTGTTGCCTGGGAAAGTTCCAACCCCCCACCAAATTTTATATATATCGCATAGTCGTATGTAGGATGTAAATATATCTTGTATGATCTTTTTGTTGGGCCCATTTTATATCTAGCAATTGACAGAAGGGCTCTTTGTACATGTCACATATTTGACACTCTTCAGTTCTCTACACTGCCCTCTAGTGGTGGCCGTGGCCTGACACGCTTTGCTGCACCCCGTCCCACTGACATGCGTGAATGTTTGCTGAAGTTAGCCGCCTGGCTGGGCAAACTCATTTCAGACCTGCCCCTGTGTGGCAGGATAAGCCGCTTCGTGGTAATGAACGAGGACTATCGGGCCGGCCCAGTAATTATCGGGGCGAGTTCACGTCGGTGACCTCAGGCTTTGCACACAGCCCCCCACCCCGCCCCCATCAGCTGGCAGGGCAAAAATCAGGAAATCCGATTCCATTCATGTTTACCTTCACGCCGACCACTGGAAATCTATTATTTCCAAGAGCTCAAGAGCTTAATTCTGATGATGTTATAGAGAAAGCACAAAGTCATGAAGCTATTTGATGCTTGGCGGGTTTGGCTGCGTAGCCTGAAATGTGTATCACAAAGAAACCACAAAGCCTAAAATATGACTCAAAACAGCTGTAGCAAACTGCCGAGAAGAATCTTTTCTCTGAAAAAGATTGTTTTCAATTCCCCTGCTCCTTCTGTAGCTATTTTCCTTGAGGTTCTTTTTGAACTGCGCAAGCCATTCTATAATGACCTGCTTCTTTAAACAGAAATGTCATCCTTTCTTACAGATTCCTCGTTTTCCTCCTTGAACCAAACTACGTGCCTGAAGATTTGAGTCTGGGGTTAACTGAAATTTCGCCAAAGTGACCGGGCGTAAATCGCTGTTTGGTAACGTTTTCTATTGGTGACAGGCGACTCCAACAGAGACTCTGCCTTGAATTCGACAAAAGCGCTCAAATATCACAAACAAAAACAGTTCTGTTTAAAATTAAGCCTTGGGAGAGAAGAGAACATTTTTTTTTGTGGGAAACCTGGACCCTGCACTCAAAAATAACAGCCTGCCTTTGCCGGTAAATGATTTGTGTAGGCGTCGAGAGCCCACAGAAACGATTCCCCCATTTCTGCGAGATGACCTAAGATTCTCCAGTCCTCCGACTGTGCCCCTGACAGACAGACAGACAGAGGACTGGAACACCCTCATCTTCAAGCTGTCAGGGCAGCATGGAGCAGCCAAGCTATTGATATGATGACTAGTTACCTTCTGCAGGGCATGGTACACGTACGTACATGGACGTGGCACTGTAATGACAAACATGGCTGCTGATTGGCTCGTCCAGTGTCCGTCCGTCCATCCGTCCGTCCGTCTGTCCACCCACCCACCCACCCTAACTGCTAATCCACTGCAGGGACTTACGTTTGCAGTCTATCCCAGGAAACACGGGGCACAAGGGCCCCTCTCCCAGCCCCTCTCCCAATCCCGCAATACTAAAGCCAATTGAGAAGCTACTTTAATGCCAAACCTCTGTACCAATTTCCTTAACAGGTGGTTGGTTAAATGTCTTTCTGTCTCTGTCTTACTGTCATGTCTTAAAATGCCATGTCTATATTATATTTATGCGTCTTAGCAGTTTTATTCTATTTATTACTATTTTTCATTGCACTATGACCAACGAGAGTCATATTTCAGCTCAGGGGTATAGTTCTCTACACACGATATATACAGATGTAGCCACTTGAAATTTCCCCTGTTTCCTTGATGGAGCCATGGCTAATCCATGACAGGTCCCTGCTGGGATTTGGGTGGGACCTTGACTGTAATGAGATCCCCCACGATGATGTCATGAACAAGGGGGCCAGCATGATCCGCCCCTAAACCTTTTCTTTGTAAAACACTTGCAGTGATTTATCTATCCACCAGGAGGAGCAGTGAAAAAGAAAGCTGCAGTGAGTTTCCTGTATGAAGCTAAAAATAACAGATACCCTGACTTTGATGTGAGTACCTGAGGAAATCCCTTATAAATACTGTGAAAGCGTGCAGACTCATCACACATAAAGCTGGTGACAGGAGTTGAACCCGCAACCCCGGGGGCTACGGCGCCCCCCACTGGGCCACCCACGCAATATGGAGCAAAAATAAAATCTCACTTAAAGCTTATTTTGAGAAGGAAAAACTACAAAGAAATACAGAAATCCCAGTCTGCAGTGCACTTGTGAGATCAGCACGGGTGAAATGGCAAATGGCCCTGGGCGCTCGCCTGCAGTCCTGCCGCGGGTTGGCCACGTAGCCTGGGTAGGCGCCCTCGGTGATGTCCCGGCACATGCGGCTGTCCCGGTCGGAGGGCAGCAGCGTGCCTGCCTTCACCAGCAGCCCCAGGCAGTGGTCGAAGGTGTTCCTCTCCTCAGGACCGTCCTCCGTGAAGAAGCAGTGACCCAGGGCGTCGTAGCCCACCACATCCTGCACCTGCGGCCGATACAGAGCCGGTGCGGCGGCGAGTCAGCGGGGGGAGGGACACAGATGGCCAGGGGAGGGGGGCACACACTCGATCTAGCGAAGGAAATCGGCCAGGCGGGGGGGAATTAATCCGTTTAGTCAGATCAGCGCACTCGGCTCCCGAGCTGCTCGGGCCACACTGGCGGCCGATTGGAGGCGGGCCGTGGTGAACAGCCAATCGAGCGAGCACAAGCGTGTTACTTCCGGCTCGCAGTGTTCCCATTGGCTGAAACTGCTGCATGCCTCCTAGAGGGATGAATTTATCAGAAGGAGCAAAGTTCGTATCCTGCCTATAGAAAATGACACGATACGCTCAGGGTGAGGATCCGGTCCACAGTTTTGTCATCAGCCCTCACGTTTGCACATTCTGTTCCGCCAATTTTTTTTTTTAAGATTTAATTTATATAATTGCCACTCAATCCGCTGGTATGCCGCCCCCCCACCCCCCCCCGATGAATTTTTGTGTGACGTAAACCGGTCTGCAGAGGTCATGTTTGGGAACTCTTTGCGATGCCTCCACGATGCCCTAATAATGTTGGGATGACAAAAGGCGGCCCTGGGTTCGAGGCAGTGTGCCATTTATAGTCTGCCTGACTGAGCTTTTCGGCTCACTCAGGCAAACTGGTACTTCAGCTCTCGTGGTTACGGAGGGGAGCACATGGCACTAATCGTGCGAAGCGCTTCACGGGACACGCATCACCTTTCTGAAAGAGGCCAATCAGCGGCATGGCGGGGCGTGGGAGACCGGCCCTGTTTACGAGGCAGTGCCAGCACACAGACACGCTTCATTAGCGAGAGCCTGTGCGACCGCAGAGGGCCGCCCACAACGCGCCCAGCCTCTTTAGTCCCGTAGACGCGCCTCGCTTCCTAGAGTCATGCTTATTTTGAGGTGAGGGCGGACAGGGCGAGCACCCGGCTCTCAGCCCGGAAAGGCGCGCCCAGAACGGGGCCTCAGCCGGTGACGAAGCCACACCCACTTATCGCCAAGGGTCACGAGCGCTGTAACTAAAGGCGTCTCTGTGCCCGCACCCCAAAGGCGTGGCACACTCACCAGCAGCCCGTTGGTGCCATGTATGGTGACGCAGCGGGAGAAGGTGTGGTGGATGGACAGGTCGCGCACGTAGGTGGGCGGGTCGTAGCCACCGCGCTGGTCCACGTCGCCGTTCATGTGGAAGTGCACGGGGTAGTGCCCCATCGACTGCTGGCCCATGTGCTGGAGCTCCACCCCCTCCACGTGCACCGCCCGGAATCCGCGCTCCACCTGCACACACATGGCCCGGAGCTTGTCACCACACTGCCCCCTGGTGGCATACCGAGAACCCCACACCTCTTGTTGCTCTAGACAGGCATTAATAATCCATGGGACCACTGGAAACAACTGGATGAGAAGCTGCCCCCGGAGAATCTGCAGAGTCTTTTACAACAGATACTTGGCTGCTGACAGATAGTGCCTTTTTCCAATTTGCCTGTGAGGTCTTCAACTGATCCAGGCCCTAATAAATCTCCCTGCTTCAGCGTCGGCTAATAAGACAAGCACAAACAAACGCAAGAACAGGGATTCCGTTGTGGTATGGGGGCAGACACCCAGCCCGCTAACTCCATCCCGGGGCCACTGGGGCCCTCTAGCTTTTTTTTTACCGTCCGACAGCCACCCTGTCCGATTCGAGACTTAGAGTCTTATTGTATTTGTCACCGATACTGACGTTTTGCCGGAATCCATGTGCCGTTTCTACACACAGCATGTTTTAGATCACGCAGGAATGAGGCATGTTTCGAATCTCAGCGCATTGCGACAGGATTGCAAATCCATACAACCCCCCCCCCCAAAAAGATAATTACTGAGCGGAGCATAAGCAGCAGCTTACATGATCACATGTCTAACACCTACACCTACTCTGTCGGTCCCTCCCTCCTGAAAGCCAGATGCCTCCCTCAGTCAGCGCGCCGGTTCTGACCCACTCAGACCCGTCCGGGGCCGGCCGGCGTGTCCTACCTTCAGGTGTCCGCCGAAGGTGTCAAAGCTGAAGAACTTGCAGGCCTCGCTGGCGTAGCACCGGGGCTGCATCTCTCCCAGAATCCGGATGCTCCGGCTGAGCAGCCCCACCTCCGCCCTCATGTCCACCCCGTCTACCATCTCGCCCATGTGCAGGTGAGCTGCCTTCCCTGCAGGACGCCACAGACACGGACGTGACCAGTGGGCGCGGAGCTAAACCAACAATAAAACCAGCTAGACTGAAAATCTCACCCGCTGCAGATCTGATTTCACATGATTCCTCATATCCAGTAACTGTTTTAAATCCAGAATCTAATGCAAGTCTGATTTTTTTTTATCTGATGATTAAAATACAAAGTACACATATGGTGCACACCCCAGACCTGGTTTTATACGTGACTTCTGGCATTCCCTGATTAATGCCGTATTACGCACATACCTCATACAGGGTTGCCAGCTTTGGCCAGCTGGCTGGAGTGAGATTTTCTATTTGAGGCAAGTCTGCACACACATGCACACTTTTTTACATGTACAGGTACAGCATGAGAGTTTTATTGCGTAAATAGCCTGCATGGTTTGCAAACTACCCCAAAGCTCTTGATGCAGCTAATTGTAGGATTGTAATGGAATAAAGTAGATTTCTTGCGTGAGACCCGGCAGCCCTTGTCATATTATGCGTTCGCGAAGCGTTCTGATTTCGCCTGTAACCGGCTGGGTAACACACTGACTTCGCCGCACAACGCGTCGCCGCGGCCGTAACTAATTTTGTAACGGGTATAATAAACCCGCATGTAAAAAATATGTAGGGTTAATTAAATCTAATCCATGCTTTTGATTCTTTCCGCAGGTGTAAGGCAGCTTTGACCAGCAGGTGGCGTGGTTAGAGGGAATGGTATCCCATAGGAGAGCCTGTGAGAAGGATTTAACCTACACGGCCAAGGTAATAGACATCTGACTGACATCTGGCTAACAGCTAAGAATGGTGAAAAGAAATTGTAATTTGGGTAAATGTGTCAGTGAATAATAGCAAATTTTGTACTTTGAAAATCAGATCAATTAGATCAGATCAGATTAGTGTGTCTGTGTGGTCGTTTCACCGGATGTCCCCACAATGTGATATAAACCTGTAACTTTTTACCTTGTGGGGACATTTTTTTGGTCCCCCGCAAGGATAACCTCAATTTTAGAAAAATCTGTGAATGCAATCAAAGAACTAAAGGTGTCAAGTTTTGTATTTTGACTGGTTACATTTGGTTAAAGTTAAGACTGGGTAGGGGTTAAGGGTGTCATTGCTGGTTTTGCCCACAGCAATGAATGAATGTCCCGTACAAAGATATGAATACAAATGTGAGTGTGTGAATTCCTGTTATTTAGCATGGAAGAAGCTAGAATATTAAGCACGGTGCTGAGACTGACCTATAGGTAAATACACTCAATATGCCATACTTATGAACCCACCCGAAGTCATAGCGCTGCACCGTCCCACCATTATTATACGCAAACAGCAGAATGCATAGGCGCATTCAGCCGCATTCAGGCTGCGGACGGCTCTGTGCGCACAGGACCACACGGCGCGCCGGGCTGCTCCCCCTCATCGCACGGCCGCCGATTCCGATTCTCCGTCAATAAATGTGCACATTCCTCAGGAAGCTAATTACCGCGGCGATGTGATGCGATGGCTTCTGACAGGCTGCTCCTCAGGGGTGACTGCTGGCCAGAGTCATCATCCTCCATTTAAATGACGATGTCCCCTGGGGCAGGAACCTTCTGAGGCATGATAATATTAAAAACCTAAATTGGAACGGTGACGTTAGCCTCCGCGGTCCATGTGACCGACCAGCAGCGGTCGTGGGGACCTCACCCCCGTCCTGCGAGAGGGCTAGTCTCGCCGCGTGGTGGATGGATGCCTCTGTGCCCCCCCCCGTTTTTCCTCTGCTCTGGTTCTGCGTGAGATCCAGCCCACAGAAGTATGCACCACTAGTGAGCTCGTGTCCAAGGCATAGCATGCTGGGAGAGTAGAGCTGCTCTAGATTGCTCTCTCTCCCCAGTGACCCTCCAGCCAAGGACTCGGCTAGCATGGAGTTACGCCCCATCTTCACGACTTCTACTTTCACGGTGTATCTCGCCATCCCAGTGCAGGTGAGGCCTGCAGAGCTGGGGAACATGAGCGGGGGTTGCCTGCCGCCGATGTCAAATTACCAACAAACTCCCCACTCCGCGTTCCTAATCGCGAACCAGGGAAGATGTCGGCCGCATGTGACTGGGGGGCCTGGATTAAATCCGAATCTGAAGAATTAAAAGCACAGCCACCTGGCCCCGAAATGACAGACCCTCAGTCATGTATAAACCTGCTGCGCGATTACCGGAGACTTCAAGACCAACCGGGATCACGTGGAAATGCAGAGCATTGGTCCTTAGGGGAAACATGACATTTCTGATAGGGTCCCAGACTTTAAGATGCCTCTAGCTGCCTTTCTCACCCTCTCACATTAAAACAGTAGTCATTCTAAAGTTTATCAGAGGCAGTGGATCTCCAGGAGATCTCATGCAAGATCTTAGAGGAGACTCTGAGATATGAGCTGCAGTTTGTTTATCCGGTGGAAAAACGCAGTCCCTGCTTCCACTCTACAGTGCTCAGATCCCTGATAAGCAGAAGAAAGGGACTTTTCGGTCTTTAGAAGACAATCCATGGAGTAGCACACGTAATACGAATCAACCTGAAGCACCAAGCCGTGTTATAATCATGAGCCGTTAAGGTGGTGCTCCTTCACTTCAGCACTCAGTATCGCAGTATCACAAACAAAATCGGCCCAGCTTGTCATTTTGCATACATAAAAAAAATAAAGCCCACAGAATAATCAAGGCATGAATTATTTTAAATAGGTTCAGATATTTACTTTTCACCAGAACACCTTATTTCATTCACTGCAGGGTTTCCCTCTGACTGCCAGCCAGTGAATTTTTAAAACCCTTTGTGGTTACACAGCCCCCTACCGTCACGGTAGAGTCTTATTCTGCTCATGAGTCCTATAATTAACTTCACCCCCGCTATGTGGATATTGTTTTCATTGTATGTATCGGATGCCTCCTCCCACTTGTATCCACTACTGGGGAGATAAGAATGGAATACTTGCTTAACATCCTGCATCTGCCAGCAGGGGGCGTAAGCCGCATAGGGCCTTCATGAGCCACACAGGGAGACCAGCCCGTGGACCAGCCCCTCCAGTGGGTACAGTTTAACAATCAGCAGGCAGCCGACTAATTTGATTTGCCGAGATGGAAAAAAAAAAACAACCATACATCTTTAGAAAAATACCTTAGAACTCAAAGGAAGCTTTCATGCAGGTATGTTTGTTTTCACAAGATACAGAATTACGGCCTGTAACATCAAAAGGCAGAGATAGCTGACCATTTATACAGGTAAATACGAGCAGCGTTTGACAGGATAGGGATGTTTCTCCAATCTACTACAGCTATGGTCCCCTCAGAAGATCTGAGTGCAGCAGAGGCTTCTCAGCTTTGTAGAGAGGGAGAGATGATGCTTACAGATATAAAATAACATCATCTAAATCCCATAATTCTAATTACCCATTATTACAAATAAATTACCAATTACCCTTTATCATAAACCAGTCACCAATTGCCAATGGCCATTTCTCAAAGTGTCACGTGGGGGTGGAGACCAGGACATGCCAACTCTGACAGGCTAATTGTCAGCTGACCTGGCGCAGACCTATTTGGAGGAGGATCTCTTCCCATAGTCTGGCCAGTCTCGACAGAAAGTGAGAATTTAATAAATCCTCCAAGCTACCGATGTGGAATCCAGACTTCCTCGATCAGACTGAGCTGAACCTTGCCGCTTCCCAATATTCCAAAATGTTTCATAGGCACATGGAGGCTTTTAAAGTTACGCAACAGTTGCAGGAGTGTTGCTCTCTGCATGGATGCGGTCAGGCAGAAAGCAGTGCCTCTCGGCAAACTCGAGACTCCTCACCTGCCCGCTGTGTTGTGGCTCGCGTTTACGCAAGCCAGCACCCCCGCCCCACCACCCCGTTAGCCAAGGCTGACTCCCGAATTAATCCCGCAGGGCCTCCAGGCTCGAATAACACGCAGTGACCCGTAAACAGAGTTCAGCCGCATATCACAGACTAACCTAGTTTGCGAACCCCCTGAGGGCGCTGGAGGCCGCAGATAACCCCGAGGAACCCCGAGGAACTCCAAAAAGGGAGCAATACCACATAGCGTCAATAAAAAGAAACAAATACTTTACATGGGAGTTAAAACCAAAACATTTCTATGAAAAATGCAATGGGGAAAACTGCTCTGTTAGTGTTCCTGGCGAGGCATAATCATTTTGGACCCATCTGCAGAAGGCTTCCCAACATCCGATCCCCCCAGGGAGTGGCTCCTGTACCAGCGTGGTGGGGGGTGAAGCCCACAGCAGGACAGAAACATACCAAAGTGACCTTGAGAAAATCACCATTGCTTTCCCTCAAGAGGTCAGGAGAATCCCTCAGGCTCGAGACAGTAACCTTCATGTAATCAAGCGTTTTTTTTTTCTTCTTTCTTTTTTCAAACTTATCTTAGGAAGCCCTGGGAGGCACAGGGGCTGTGTCCTCACCCAGCCGGAAGCCCTTCCCGAATCCCCACAGCTGCAGCACTCCAGGTTTCCCAGTAAAGAAACAAAAGCGAACGAAATACAATATTTGTACAAACTGCAGGCTATCAGTTCTCACGTTCCGTCTTTGTTTAACATCAAAATTGGTTTATTCATCATATTCATGTACTTCTTCGGTTACACTGAATACCGAGACAGGCACGGTGACACGCCCCTTACGAGAAAATTATGGATCTGAAAGAAAAAGAAAAAAAAAAAAACCGTAACCGGTGCTGAATGCTGATGGGCCCAAAGATGGAAAAGGATTCCCAGACTTCAAAAGACGCTATAAGACGTGTAATATCCTGCTTTTATAGCAGGATATTTAATGGTGACAGTGCTTTACTCTTATTGTATACTGGCATACAGTCTTTGAAACACTAAGAAATGACAACTGACAAACCAGGAGCATTTGCTGACCTTGGACCTTGACCTGGTTGGGGGCGCAGGTGGGGCAGGGGAGGACTCGGAACTCCTCGGCCTGGTGCATGGAGTAGTCCGTGCTGGCCACCACCACCGTGTCCCCCGCTCTCCAGCTGCGGCTGTCGTCCGCCAGCTCCAGGATGCTGGTGTTGGAGTGTGTGTCGATGGTGATGGTAGCCTGTGGCCTCACTGCAAACACACACACAAACCCATACGCATACACACACACGGGACAACACCGGTGAGTGGGAGGTGGAGGGGGGGCGTGCACCACCACGTCCTGTTCCTGCTGTATCTCGCTCTGACGACAGTGCGCTTGTTTACATTTGCTAGCTCGGATGTAAAACCGTAAAACAGCCACATCTAATCAAGAAAACAAGAGTAAACGTCAACGGCAAAAATAAACAAAACGTTAAATGCGCTGTAATAACTGGTGTCTTTAAATATGCTGCTGCCATCTGAAGATAACGCCTGTATCAATTATGAGGTATGTAATGGACTGTAATGAGAGTCCAGAATTTTCCGAGAAGGGCAAGCGAAGGGGCAACCCAGCCCATGTAGACCTCAAGAGAAATGAGGTCACCTTGCTTGTAGCGAGGGACTACAATACATTAAAAATCCTAACAGTCCTGTGAAGGTCACAGTCAGCATCACCAAAAACAAAACCTGAGAAATATACACACGTGCAGTTAATGTGAACCTCGAAACTCCTGACAGATCTGATTAACGGCGCCGCAAATCTCAGCTTGGAGGAAAAAAAAACAAGCTTTGCCTGTCCTTGGCTTCCGCAACAGTGTGTTACCTGATCTTATCGCTTCCCTGAAACCCAATAAAAACTTATCTGTGTCAAAAGCTACAAATATACATTTCAGCTGTGTACAGAATTTCCCTCCTCCTGGTGCCACCTAGCTGAACTAAGTGAGGTCACCTTGTAGGTTTGGTGAAAATCCTGTACCACTGCCTAAATAAAATCCTCATCCACAGACCTGCGTCTCCACCTAAGTGTGATTCCTAAAGGTCACATGACACAATGAGCCCAGACAATCAAGCTTCCTGCCTCTAGAGGTGGAAAGTTCAGGTCCAGAATGTACAAATACACACCAAGGTTTTGTTTCAACCAACCAGTTCAGCGTAAGGAGTCACAGTCACAAAGTACTCAGCTGGTTGGCTGAAACAAAACCTCGGTCTGGATCTGCCGCATCAATCCCCCGTCCTCCGAAAAGTGTGCCCACATGGCATACGTACCGAGCTTCCCACAGAGAAAGCGCACTCTGTAGTCCTGACACATCCCATCCGGCTGATCTTTATTGAGACACACAAATCCATAGCTCCTGTCAATCTTGTAGAAGATTTCTCCTGTCAGGTTGGAAGGCACCCCATCCCGGGTCTCCACCTTTACCGAAGGGATTCAAAGCATCACGTCAGCAAGCTTCCTTGGGGCAGTGGAGGATCTGTCCCGTCCTGTGCTGCCCACTGCAGTCAGCTGGCCCGATCCTCGCGGTGGACCACGGCATCACCCGCACGTGCGTGGGCATAGTGCTCCATGTGCTTTTACTTTTGTTTGGTTCATAAAGCAGCCTGCAACGATTCTCCACATAAGAATGTGTGGCATAGAATTGCTAAGGGACTTACGCCGGTGCCTGTGAAGGGCCATTCACATGACGGAAGGTCAATTGAATTTCATATTCAAGGACGTTTTGACCCAGACCTTGATATTCATCTCATATAATGTGATTGGACAAAATGTCCTGAGGCAGTATATGTCCTTGCAGAATAATCTTGACAGTGCTGAGCAGCACATTGTGCTTTTACAGACAGCCTGGGACACGATCGAAGGCAAAACTTTGGGTTGAGCATCGGGGAGGTTGAGGTCTCCACCCATTAAGGGGGTCTAGGGGTCGTATTGGCTGGTTGTGAATGCTGGGGAGGTAACAACCCCCCCGGTAATTTACACCCATGGACAAGATACTGGCCTCATTGGTCGACGCCCACCTCAATGTCCAGAGGACTGTTGCAGGTCCGATCAGGAAAAGCCGCGTGGAGGTCAGTCAGCTTCTCCCAGTCCCCAGTCCCCCTCTCGTCGTCCCGGTTGAACCAGTCCGTCCACTCGGCCTCTGGAGAAGACGCATGGCAGGGCCGCCCCCCCCGAGTGTCATTTTACCCTCCATATACAAGACACAACTGAGGTCTACACTCAAGGGTTTAGTTCCTCTCAATTTGACCCCTCTTAGTCTAATTGCAAACAATGATTGAAGGGCTTTCTCCCAAACTCTCACCGGAGACAGCAATCACAGAGTAGAGTGAAATTACGCCGCCTGCCTGGGTTTCATCAAACACAAATACAGCCGCACAGCACTCAGCACGGCCCCCCCCCCCCCATCATAAATGACCGTCATAACCTTCAGGAGGCAGGAAAATACAGAGAAGTACACCATGCTTATGGTTGGAAATCAAAAGCCTATTTGTCATGAGAAAAACCCTAAGAGGACAATAGTTCCTTAGACGGTTATTATATTATTCTCGAATGCCTGCTGTCACTGGCACTGTGAAAAGGTTTGAAATCATAATCAGGTAGGGTCTACATATCTGCGGGCCCCGGGATGTCTGCGGTTTCCAAACCTGTACTCGGGATTACCTTGCATCCACTGACTGGTGGCAGTGATGGTGAAATGGTCACCGTACACCGACTGGAAGACACGTGAAGTCTGAGCTTGGGAAGAAGCCTTGGTGCCTGTTAATTTCAGCACATCAGTAAGCCAGAGAGAGGATTCCTGCTGTGACATGTCATTGTTATCTTTAGATGTCTATATTGTCTGTACTGTCTATAGCACCCTGTTACAACAGTAGTCAACATCTAAACCCTTGGCAAGATTTGCACCATGGTGAAAACTTGACACAAAGACTGGACTCCTTTGGTACTATGTCTCCTTGGAGAGTCCTTGGGTACCGCTGGTTTAATTTGGTGTCAAATGGGAGGTTGCTCAGGGAGTCCTGAATGAGACAAATTAACTGTATTGTGAGTGGGTGTCAGTTGCAGCACTACGGCCATGTGGTGCGTCTCCTTGAGGGTAACCCAGCTCACGGAGTAGCTACACCAGGCCATGGGGCTGGCCAAATAGCACCTGGCCATTTACGGAAGGTAGAACTGGACCGCATATCAGCCGGGGGGGGGGGGGTGGGGGTCGCCGGGATCCCGAGGTGTTTCATCGTGTGGTGGTTGTGGCATTGTGCTGTAGAAGGCCATGCTCCCCAACCTGACCTGACCTGACCTGACCTGGCTCCTTTAACCAAAATCGGGAAGGGCATGTAGAACTTCACCTTGGTAGATGGCGCAATCTTCTGTGGAGGATGACAAGTCTCCTTTGACTGTGATGAAGGTCCAGGGGTGTCTATTGAAGGAAGTAAGGTGGTTAGAGAGAAAAGGAGGGGAAAATTCTTCTACAGAAACAGTGCCACTTGATACCTTCTCTCTGACTGACATTTATAGGAAATGTTACTGCCAGAAGATCCCAGATGCCACCAAACTCTTGTCTATCAGGACCATCCTGTGAAGACAGGCTTTGATACCAGAAGAAGCCAAGAAGAAAGATTTAACGATGCACGGGACAGTTTGCTTTCTTAAATACACTGTGTGCAGATTTATTAGGCAAGTACTATTCCTGGAGATATTTTTTAGCAAAAGTTGGGGAGACTTAGAAAAATGAATTCAGAAGTTCTCTCCTGCTCCAGGTAAATTTATTTAGAGAGAAAATGCTACATTAGACTTTCACAAACAAAAACAAAAGAAAAGCATTTGATTATCAGTGTGCACAATTATTAGGCAATCAGAAACTGAGTGGATTTTTTTCTCTTCATCATCCACAGAAGGTTTTATCCATTCAGTGTATATAAGGAACGATTATCAGTCATCCTAAACAGCCCACCAGCTCCAGTTTAGTGTGCTGTATAGCCACCTTTCTTCTCAATAACCATCACAAGCTTGTTGTCCATTGAACCAGTCAAGTTTTCAATTTGATCCTGTCCTATATTAGTTAAGGGAGCTAGGACCGCCTCCCAGACACTGCTCTGAGATGTGTACTGCTTGCTACCTTGGTAAATAGGATAATTTAGTAAGGCCCAGTAGCCCTCACTGGAGGCTAAGTCAGGCGACGAAGGGGGCCAGCTCATAATTCAACCACCTTTCTAGCCTTACATTGTTGCATGGAAAGGGGCATTGTCCTGCATGAATATGATAACCTTTTCAAAAGCTGCTGACTTCTTCCTGTGCCAGTGTTTGAAGAAAGTACCTTCTAGAAATTGGTAGTAAATCTCGTTAATTTTTATACCATCCAGAAGTCTGAAAGGTCTGACAAGTTCATCACTGATAACTGCATCCCACGCCCTCACTCCTCCACCACCTTGTTGGTGCTTGAAGCAGGTATCCAACCATTGGCCCATCCATCTACTCCATCAAGAGTCACTCTCATCTCATCTGTCCACAAAACCTCTGCAGCATTAGTCTTGAGACATGTCCGTGGCCATTCTTGATGTTTTTACCTTGTGTGCCTTATTGAGTGGAGGTTGTGTTTCAGCCTTTGTGACCTTAGCATTGTCATGTACCACACTGCACCCAGTGCTTCCAGAGATTCTGTTCAGACTGCAGGTTTGAAAAATTAAGGCATTTGATTCTAAAGGGTTTCTTAAAGTCTCCCCATTAATTTGACACACATAATTGGCAGTTAATTTGTCTCCTTCACTCTACATCCTTCTCCTCTCCACTTTGGCATTGGCTGCACGAAACCCTCGAATGTATGGTAATCACGTTGTAAAGGTTTAGCAATTTCGATTGTTTTGCATCCCTCTGACTGGCACTTTAATTTTTTTCTGCTCTCTGCCAGGTCCTTTTTCAGCCCATTTTAATAGTAATAATTTGCTTAATACTTCTGCACAGGGAACTGTCTGTTTTCCTGATTTTCTCCAAACGGAAAGAATTCAGACCAAATACTGAACATGCTCCATTTTTTAACAGCTCATTCTTAATTAGAGATTCATCTGGACTGAAAACATTGGTCAGAAAAGAAGATACAAATAAAACACACCCTTGCCTAATAATTCTGCACACACAGTACATGAGAACATGGAAATGTTTAGAATACAAATACTCCTAAGGGTCAAGCCACGATATCCGACTGCCAGCCAGACCTGTTTACATTTCACACCCGACTCTGATTACATTAAATCACCCTAAAAACACCAAAGTGATTGTCTGTTCACATGCAGCACCCATAATGCAGAGATATGCTACCCAGCCAAAAGAGAAAAAAAAACAAAATTCCAGGCACGAGTGCTATTCATGATTTCAAAACCTTGCATGTTACAATGTTGCTGGCAGACCTTAAGCGATACCCTTCCCTCTGTCAGAACTGTTTGGCACCATTATTGGAACAGAAGGCAGCATGGCGCTTGGTGACCCCCCCCCACCTCCACCACATTTCTTTGGGGTGTGAAATATTCACACAGAAGTATTTAAACACGACATTTTAAAAAGTTTTGTTCCGAAACACTAGGCCGCCGTACTTACTGCCTCAACTTTCCCCTGCTTCCCATAATAAGCCTGGTCCTCCACCAGGGTAGTTTTAAGTATATTCCTACCACGCCCAGAATTATGCCAAACAAACAGCTCCGGACGCTAGCTCCCTCAAAAACTGCGGCGGCACAGGAATTTCCAAGGCAATTATGCCGCATTCCAATCCCAGTGCATAATTGCCTGGACCTTGTTAGGCATTCGAAATAAGTGTGAATATATGTTAATCCGCCTGGGAAGGTCTTGTCGGAGCTGCATGCTCTTACGGTCAACATTATTGTTTTATTCCATCTTCTCACACCCTAAGTTCCAGAATTTGTCTGGTGCGAGTTGCTGTAGGCCGTCTCCACACGCATTGCAATGAAAGATGCGACCAGGCCAAAAAAGGAAACCCAGAGCACGCTGTTCATTACGCAGACAGTAGGGGGTGACCCACTCAAGCCTGAGGCCGTGTCCCGCGGGAACTGTATCGCGACAGCTTTGCCCCGACCCGGCCTCGACTGCCCCACTTGGGGGAGGAACCGTACCGAAAGCCCAGGCGGTGGAAGTGCTGGCTTCCCAGCTTCGTCAGAGCCTTCTTTGCCAAGTCCTCCAGGTTGTTGGAGCCCTCATCATTCACCACCGCAGCTATAATCATGCCGTCGTCCACCGCCTCCACATACTGGGCCAGACGCCGGCTCTCGTCTTTGCTCCTGTACGTATCAAACCTGAAAAAAAATAAACAAGCAAGTGAAGATCAAATGCAACTAATGGGAAACCGAACATCCTCAAAAATGACAAATCTGTGGGCAGGACTCAAACAAAATGTTTCTATGCATAAATACTTTGAAAGTTTTCTAGCTGGACCTTTAAATCATGAATTTAACCTTTGCAATGTTTCCTTCGGAAAATTAATCCTCAGCAAAACCATCAGAACTCCGGTTAGGTTCACATCAGAACAGGATGTATTTTTCACTGTTCCACTGTCAGTCTGATTCTAGCTCACCGTGGTCAGACTTCTTCCTCCAGCTCAACTGTCACAAGATCAAGGAGGGTCAGCAGCGATCTAACAGAAAGATGGTGCCTGGGGCATGTCTCCCCATCACCAAGTCTACAGAAGACTTCCACAACTCCACGACTGTCCAGTGAACAACCATCCTCTTGTTTGACGAACCTGTCGAAATGAAGCACGTCCCCCGTCGTGGGATCGATGATGTGGACGATGATGCCCCTGTTACCCCAGCCTCTCTCGAAATAATAGTTGGTCTCATTCGTCTCTTCTGGATGCAGCGTTCGGTTGAGGAATGTCCAGGCCAGCTTCTTCTCCCCGTGGATCTCGAGCGTTCCCCCCGTGCCTACCCCGATGTACTTCCGGCCAAAGTAGCTGTGAGCGGTGTCGGTGTCGTCGGATCTGTCAAATGCAGAAAGAACCAATCCGGAGAGAAACGTGAGACACCCACAATCAGAACCAAGCCACTGATCCTGACATCGATCATTCCCGGCCACCGACATACCTTCCATAGAGGACGATAGTGAGGTTGCCTTTGTATGGGCAATCTGGGCTCCCAATGTGAAGCTGCCCTTTGTTACCAATTAGTATGTGTTTCGTCCGCAGAACTATGGGTTGGTTGGTGTCAGCGATCACAAGCTTTCCTACAAGACAACAAAGAAGCTCACTTTGAGACACTGAGACTTGCACTCCTTGTGTTTAGGCCCATGAATTTATATTGGCAACACAATAAAATAAAACTATTTGTCCTCAGGGAGAAAACGTTGTTAGTCATAAATCTCAGCGAAATAGCCCCTCCCAAATCGACATATCCACTGACAAATAAAAACATTACATGTCACAAACATGACAGGCCCTTAATTTAGTGGCGATGGAACAATAGAGGGATGAGTGACAGAGAGCTGGCGTCCATGAGCTCGTTTGGGTTGGGGCATGTAGCCCAGGCACGTGGCAGCAGGTAGAGAGGAGCGTATGAGCTTCTCACTGGTGCGACTTTCAGAGCTACGCCTTCTGCAGAAGGTGCTCCTCAACTGAGTCAGATTTCTATTGGGATGATGGGCCAAATTACTCACACTGGAGTACAGTTTGCCATAATTCTACCCTCCACCAGGGCTTCAAATGAGTCCAGGCTGTAACACAGCCAGGGCTCCTCAAATATCTGCACCTTTGCTTGCCTCGATGCCCGACCGCCAACTCCAGAGTGAAGCCCCTCGTTTAGGTGTTGGTCCCTGTACAGGAAACGTCTCTCACGGTTCTGGACTGACTCGTACCTCCATCTACGATCTCTATGGAATGGACTGTGGCTGAGGATGTGAGCAGTACTCTCTGGCCATGGCCGATGGTGACTCGGTGGGTCTCCCTGTGCCCGGGTGTCCATGGATGAAGCCCAGCCTCTCTGTCCGGACAGGCTGTGGCAACAGGCACAACGGTCAGTTCCTAGGGTCTCCTCCGCATCACTGCGCTGTGCCATCATTTCGATCATAAACTCAGTCGGGGGGCTTCGCTTGAATCGAAACGAAGAAAGACGTTAATGATGCAGGCTTGCTCTGGAATTAGAGGGGGATTGACATTAACAGCACTGGCACTGATTGCTGAAACATACACACAGACACACGTGCACCCGCACAAGCAAACAAGCATGACTGCACACACACAAACTTAAGTGCACGCACACACAATTTTTGGCGAGATTAGAATCAACTGTCACTGCTTAACTCGTTTAATTCCGTGTTTAAAAAAAACATGAAGGCTCCACAAACTCTGACGGGTAAGCCGAGGATGGAGATGATTCCGTTAAGATCATACATATTTAATTGATCTATTAATAAAAGTCTTCCAGCCGGCCTGAGAACGTCAGAAGGGACTGTGATGTCAGCCTGACATGGATTCTTAATCCATTCCTCATCGATCATCCACGAAGTCACATTTTACTGCACCTAGGACTGAATGAATGTTAAAAACAGAGTAGAAATAAAAACAACAGGCTGACAGGAATAACGGCACCATTTCCCGATAACCCATGCTGTCCCAGAACTGAGCCCAAAAAGGTGCACCTCTAATCCTGTGCGAAAGTAGCCCTCCAATCCTGATATGTAATCCTATTAAATCATGGAGCCTCTACATAAGATTACCAGGCATTAGCATAAACATCAGCAGCTAATGATTTTTTTTTACTTTATCCCCGGGGCATACACATTTCATCTTATACAGTAAGTTTTTTATTTCTTATTTTTAGTTTTTGCTGCCATACAGATTGTTCGTGCCTCTGGAAAGAATTCTACTGAGGGAATAACGTCCTGCAAGCCCGGTTCCCGGATGCCCTTTAAAAATATTGGAATAAAAAGTGAACCAAACCAGAATACTCCGCATTTTAATGCGCCTATAAATATCCAAATTGCCTGCTACCAGGACCCGTGCGCCACCGCTGCGCCTTCCCAGGTTCCATGGGAGCGCAGCAGCCGGGATGCAGCGTCCCCGGACCGGGGAGCCACAGGACTGAGCCACGTTGGCAGGCTCAGGCAAAGCATAAATAAGCCATGAGGATTAATGCCAGCCAGAGGATGCGCCCCCCCGCCTTCCACTCTGCTCCCAGCCTGCAATCCAAGCCGTGTTTCACAGCGATAAATTAACACATCCCCCATACTTAGTTAAATCTATGCAGGCTTATGACGGCGGCGTCCCGGGCAAGTCCGATAGGCACGTCACGCTAACCTGCACCTCGGGCTAATCCAGCCCCGTTTAATGACGAGTATAGTGCTCGCGGTTACTGCGCCACACGTGGACAGTGGAGGTACTGACCCCAAACGAAAAAAGTCATTACAGTGCCAGTCAAAAGAATGGACACGCCCACCCCTAGAAAGGTTCATTTGTACTATTCTCAACATGTTTCAATAATTATAAAGACATCAAACTATTAAATAACACATGGATTAGGCAATGACCCTAAACGTACAGACAACAAACAATTAATTTATTGGGGGAGGCAGCTGTGGATTGGGACTCAAAAACTTCCCAGTTAAAATCTCAGTCAGCAGAGTGATCCCACCATTGGGCCCTTGACCAAGATCATAACCCCAGTTGTTGAGTACATCCTTTGAACTTGTATTTGTATTTCTGTATGAGGACTCCCACATGCCACCCTGCCCAAATCTCTTGCCACCTCGTGTAAAAATTTCTAGATCCACCCCTGCTATCACCCTCGTAGGCAGCTCGGCATGTCCAAACCGTCCACTGGTAATGTAAAAGAAATCTTTGAAATATAAACCATTTAAAATTCAATTTACATAGAACTTTTCTCTGCAGAGTGTAAATAATGTATGCTTTAACCAGCGGTGAAAAGAATGTTCATATTTGAATCACAGGGCCAGGAATAATCATAATTTTGCTACAAATTTCAGTGCATGCACCCTGGCACCAGGCACCTTCTCAGACACAGACGAGCACTGTTCCAGCGGTGTAAACACTGATGTGGAACAGCCGCCCACACTTTCAGTAAAAAGGATACGGCCTGGATACAGTAACCCTAAAAGGTACATTTACCTATAGCTAGCAGACCCTTGAGGGTACAACCTCAGTGACAAAGGTTTTAACAGTGACAGTATACAGACAGTATACGTGCCAGCGGTTTGGCGGTACCATAACAACCCAGCCTCCAAAGAAGGCAGCCATGTGAGCCATAAAACTCCAGGCCAATGGAAGAGAACCACTTGTTGTTGAGATGTCTCGTGCAAACACAGCAAACTCGGAATACACCCACACGCCATCATTACTGCTGGAAACCAAAGCCTCTCCAGGGTGCCTGCCTATAGCTGAATCAGCAGCACACGCAAATGCAGAAAGCAGTACATTACTGGGAATGATTGTTTCTGAGGGAGCACTGGGGCCCTCCTGTGACTCACCGGCTCGGATGCTGGGAAACAGCAGCAGAACAACGAAGACCCTCATCTTCAGGTGGCGTCAGCCGGCTCCTCTTTCCAGTTGCAAGGCACCTGGAAAGAAAGAATTGTTTAGGTTATATGAAGGCAAAGGGCGGCGGCCTAAAGCAGCCAGTCACAAGTGGTTTTCATAATGACTGGCGAGTCCACCTCGAGTGGTAAAGATCTCCAAAGTTTCTCAGTTTTATCTTCAAAGAGGTTTTTCTGCAAGCATTTCCACCCTGTGCTGCAAGGATGAAAGAACTCCGGATAGAGAAAGGGAAGTCATCTCTCCCTGGCAGAGCCGAGCTCCTTGGCGGCAACAGAGATCGGAGACGGTCCTTCGGCTCTAACGAGCGTACAGCCAAACGAGTGCGCTGGTGATGGAGTTGGTGGTCAGTGTGACCTGCGGTCACTTTCAGGACTGGGAAGACGGCGGCATGTGTGTATGTGAGCGTATGTGAGTGTGTGTGTGTCTGCGCATGCACTGTGTGTGTGTGTGTGTGTGTGTGTGTGTGTGTGCATGCACACATTCCCTTGACAACGCTGGCCCAATTAGCAGAAAATATTTGCTATTTATACTAACGCCTTCCTCCAGAATCGATGAGGTACAAAGTTGCTGCATGCCATCATTTCTCTAACAGTTTTCAATTGATTGCTCAGAGTGAATAATTAAGGACAAGCTCCCTGTGAATGCAGACTGGCCGCCCATGGCCAAGTTTAACCGGCTTAGTGTCTGTGTCGTCAGTCTCCCTCTGCTGATTAGCCAGGAAGCCCTGGAGTCAGGAACACACATCATTACAGTGCCCGGGTCAGCTGTGAGTCAGTACTGAGCGGGCGTAGCTAACCAGCTCACAGCTCACGGTAACACGCTACTGAGGGGGCGGCAGACTCTCTGCTGGGGGTGGCCACTGCCTGGTTTGGGTGGCGGGGGGGCTAAAGCCCTGAGACTAAAGCCCTGAGGGTTTTGGCATCTGTCAATTGTCACCCAATATTTGTGTCATATGACTCAAGTTTTGCATTCAGGCGAACGTGACAGAGAATAGCGCCCCCTGTCTGCGAACAAGGGCGGTGCGCCACACCGAGCCTTGTTAGCGGCCCCGTGTCAGGAAAAGCCACTGACCCACGCCACAGGTAGCGTGGATCCAATCACACACCTGTCAACCCTGTCAAAAGCCATGTGATTCTACCCCATTAAGAGCAGAGTACAAACCACGACTTCATTACCCAGCTATTACCATGGCAACTTCACTGGGAGCGATCTCATGGAGAGCCGTGCGGCACAGAAGCACGGGGAAGGCACCCAGGGACGCAGGTGTTAGTGGGCGGGTGTTTGTGTTAATGACCCAGACAGGGGCGTGTCTGGGGCCCCAGGTCCCTGCAGCTGGCAAGAAGCCGGCACTCTGGATCTCGGCTGGGGCCTCTGTGACCCAGCAGGACACAGCTACCTGAGGCGAGGGAAAAGATGGTGTGCACACAACTGCGGCCTGCAACATATTAGGTACCTCACTGGGCCCCCTACAGGCCAGTTTGTGAACCTATGACCTGTGAATTCATGGCATCCAAAAGTGACCCAATGTGTTCCGGTGACCGTCATGATTCTGGCTTCTGTCATGATGGTGTTTAAAAACAATATTTTTCAGTAACTTAAGTAATGAGCAGAAGGAAACCCCTGAGGTAATGGATGTTAAATTTACTGCCTTGAAGTTAAATACCAAAAAGTGCGACGTCCCAGATGACGGAGCTGGTGCCCTCTGACACCAGAATTATGCATAATATAACAAAAAGAATAAATGACGTCTGAAATCCGCGGTTCAAAGGCAGAATCCGGGCTTGTTTTATCAGCACATCAAAGGAAGCGTTCAGAGGCAGTCTCGCTGACGTCAGCTTCTGCATCATTAATGAGCATGATTTGTACCGTGCCCATTAGCTATTTAAATCACTTTAATCTGAGACCGGCCCGCTGGGCTGTCCACATGACTACTTCACGTGAGCGAGGGGGGTGGGGGGTGGGGGAGTGGGGCTATCCTCCACATAGCTGGGAGGGTTCCCCCCATTGGGCAGCAAGAGGAGAGCGTGTCACCTCCGAAGCGAGTCCGTGCGATAGCTGCTTTCACAAAGCATCACAAAGCATTACATCACTTTTCCGGAGAAGGATGGACTTGGCTCCTAAGGATAAAAGCATCCCGGGTATCTGGGAGGTTCCCCCGGTATCTGTCTGAGAACTCCGGAGAACGCCAGGCCTGAATCCCGGTGGAATGCATGTCCGATTGTGGGGAGATATGGTTAGGAGCATTTCGGCTGATAACACACCTTATCCGCGCAGGACGCCACGTCGCACGGAAACAGAGAGCAGATATGTGCAGAATGGCTCACCGCACTCTGTCCAGCGGGACACCGCAGGCAGGAGGTTCGTTCCTGTCTGAACGATGCCAGATCCAGCGCTTTCAGAGTGTTTCCACTGGCACCTCCTAATGGGCTCTGAGCCACGGCCTGATTAGTACGGGAAATCGACGTAAAAGTGAGGAGAACCTGAACAGCATCGGTGGTGCAGCGAAAACGGAAATGTTGATAATGTTCTGGAAGCGGCTGGACATACATAAGAGCATTTAGGTATTTTTTATCACTCACTACTATATGCTGCCAGTACTTCAAATTGGCTCACAGACAGTAACTTCTAAAGAGGCCCTCCACTGCCAGAATTACACAACCAGCACTCTGTTCCAAATATAACCAAGTATATAAATAAACCAAAAAAATCAGCCTTAAGATTCATTTAGCCATTAGTCACAAATTCAGCAGAATGTCGCAGAAAGAAATTCAGAGACGTCTCAGCATCCGAAGGACACCACACTATGGAATGCAAACTGCAATAACTGAAACCATGTTTCTGCGTGACTGCACGGCGACAGCTGTTTCTTACTTATTTGCTGAAGCAGTGTTTTCAACACCCAGTAATTCACTCCAGGATACACATATATATGTATGTATATATATATGTATATCCATCCATCTTCCAACCCGCTTTTCCTATCAGGGTCACGGGGGGTCCGGAGCATATCCCGGAAACAGGCGAGGAACAACCTGGGATGGGGGGCCAGCCCATCGCAGGGCACACTCACACACCATTCGCTCACACATGCACACCTACGCACAATTTAGGAACTCCAATAAACCTCAGCATCTTTTTGGACTGTGGGGGGAAACCCCACAATGGCACGGGGAGAACATGCAAACTCCACACACATGGAACTGGGCAGGATTTGAACCCCGGTCCCAGAGGTGTGACACGACAGTGCTAACCACCGCACCACCATGCCGCCCTGTTTGTGTGTGTGTGTATATATATATATATATATATACACAGTATATACACACACACAAACACATATACATACACAAATGAGAGCAGTCTAAAGTGGTCTCAAGACTGTGAGATGAAGATGACTTATTGTGTTCCTTAGCATTACTAATTCAGTGGGCCAGTTAGATTGTACTTTGAAACGTAAGCTAACCCGTGACTGACTTGGGGTCCAGACTTCATTACAGCATGACCTCCAAAGGCTCCCCGCTCACCTGTAACACGATGCGGATGTCTTCCTGTTACCGGTGGACTTCCGCACTCTGCCGTGACATTCGCACTACGGGCTGCTGCGGCACCACCCCATAACTCCCCCATAATGCATCAGCTTGCATAGTATGGACCGAAAATATCATCAGGCTAATGGACCCCCACTCTGTGTTTAACACTACAGCCTCCAGGGCTGTGGTTTCGATCCATGCCTTTGACATCCAAGCGGGGAAACCCTGTGACCTCATAGCTGCAGGCTCAGGGCTCCCATTCCTGCCCCCAGCTCTGTGTGTGGAGTTTGCAGATTCTCTTGCATTTGTACATATTTCTTCCAGTTGCCCTGGGGCCTGTATCATGAAGCTGGATTTCCTACTTAGCTAGATAACTTGACAGGCTTAAGATGTCCCACTTTAAATGGAAGATATCTTCATTCACTTCATTTATCTTCATTTAGCCCAGACCACCTTAAATCCAACAAGTTATCTGGCTAAAAGAGAAATCCTGCTTCATGACACAGGCCCCTGGTTTCTTCCCACAGTCCAGAAAGATGCTATGTCAACTAGTGTCAATAAGTTATACTGTGTGCGAGCACGTAAGGCGCTCTGGCTTAGGGCATCTGCCAAATTTCACTGTGAGTGTGTGGCCCAGGATGGACATCTGGGGCACCCCCTGGTCACTGCCTTGTGCATCCTGGGCTAGGCTCCAGGCTCACCCTGACACTGTACTGGACAAGCTGCTTAGAAGGCTGATGGAAAAGCTGGACTGCTGGCCTAGTGCAAAAACCCTCACTCCACACAGGAGTGGAGGAAAATAATCCACAATCCAGCCACTTATTCGGCATGGGATCACACGGAGCCTGCAGCCCTGTGCCGCACAAGGCCGGGGTACATCCTGGGAGGGGGGCCAGTCCATTGCAGGACAGCGAGCAGGAAACAGAGGGAAGTCAATTAGCCTAAGTGCATATCTGTGGACTGCAGGAGGAAGCCCACAAGCTGCAGGGAGAATATGCAAACTCCACACACACACACACACACAGCAGGCATGAGAATCAAAGCAGACCCCGGAGGTGTGAGGCAACAGCCGACCTACCCAGCCGCCGTGCGGGGAAACGTGTCGCTTTAATTATGTGTCACTTCACATTGCAATTACGGCTTTAGCAGAATCTCTGGAAAGATTATGTATTAACTACCAAGTGTAAGTAAAATGACTGCATAAACCAAACAGTTCTGCTTCTCCAGAACTTCAAGGCAGGCTTGAGGACGGCAAAAGAATAAACAATTTCCCAAAATTAATAATTGAAAATAAATAAGATACATAAACGTTCAACCCTAACCCTACATCAGCGTTCATAACCCTATATTAAAATACAAAGTACTCCTGATAAAACCCGAGTGTACACAGTATGTACCTCAGATCTTCAAAGCATTTTTAAGCCTGTCAAGGATTTTATTTGATTTTACAATAGACACGGGCGGCTTTAATGCAGTGCCAGCAGCCCCTCCCTAATCTCGGACAAATAGGCCACTTTAAATCTCACGTTCAATCGATCAGACAGCAGCTGGTGCCCGACCTGGCAGATTGCAGGGCAGGATGGGGTGTCACGCAGGGCCTGGCTGGCCTCCCGTCCGCACATGCCTGGGCACACAGAGTCGCTCAGTCGCCACACACACCATCCAAGCGACACACTGGTGCCCTGCAGTGTCTGTGATCTGAGGAGGTATCTCCTTGGTTTGCCGATTGCCGAGATCCGGCCCCAGGTTCATGCACAGGTACACAGGAAGGCTGTGGGAACAGCTCGCCGGCCTGAGAGTCGGTAACTCGGTGCCTGCTGGCGCCGCCTGTGGTTGGCGTTACTGTGGAGGCCAGCTGCCAAACTAACTCCTCGCTCCCTTAAAGCCAGATTTTGAGGGTCATGCGTTTATGGGCCCGCAAAAAGGCAGCATAAGCGATCTGGAGGAAAACACTGGAGAGAAGGCTGGTCCGTGTTAAAAGTCTGGACGCCTGCTTCATTTTTGGGCCAAGGCATGCGAAGAGGAGGACTTTATGAATTGCAGTTTAGTGTGTAAATAAGCATGTCACAAATTCTTTGCAAATGACACTCTTCTGCTGCCACTGAAAGCCAATTAAAATGGCCGGATCCGTTATAAAACCAGACCTGCTTTCGCTTTGCACTTCTCGGTGAGATCTTGGTCTCATTTAAGGGGTTACGAATAGCAAGAGTCTCATCTAGCCAACAACCCTCAAAACAGCAGAGCTACAGAGAACGTGAGGCCCTGTAAGTGCTGTGCTGGTCTCTAACCTTGATAAACTTGACCTCGATGAAATCCAAATTCCAAAGATGATGAAACCTGCTGGCACACGGCAGGAGGAATTTCGGTTTGGCCAATGGTTTGAGGACAGATTATTGCATTATAGACTTGTTTGAGTAATGCACACATCTGCAGACAGAAATCCAAACCAAAGGACAGTATGGAATAAGTGACAGATTATGGGATGGAATGAGCGGCAGAGGTGTTCAAATAAGAATATAATTTCCTTCGCTCAGCTGGTGGATAATGGGATATTGCAGGAAATGCCATTGAGATCTGTTAATTCAGAGAGAACCTTATTCTATTCCACTTATTGAACATTTTAATAGGTAAAAAAGAGGCTTGGGTTCATCCAATCAGATGCTTAACTTTAAAGCACAAGTTGCACAGGAGGGCAGCCTAGTACAGAATGGGCAGATACCAAAGGTGAAAAGATGCAGTGAGTCCTCCTAGCACCCACTTATACTGATTCAGGTAGCATCAGGCAGATTTTACAACTGGAGCGTCAAAGAGCCCTGTCAGCCAATTGCAGCAGAGGACATGGGATCACATGGTGCAAGTTCTTAACCAATCATCGGCCTCCTCTTTGCAGTGAGTGCAGTGTCAGTTAAGGTATTGCTTTACAAAAAACAGCAAGGCTTCACGAAAACGAGCTGTGCAAAGAGTCTCATTCAGCAAGCAATGAGACATGGGCCCCCAGAGCACAATAAGCATAGCTCCACCCCCCC
>JAODKL010000009.1:6250764-6278605 GCA_026780765.1 Petrocephalus schoutedeni | reverse complement strand
GATGTACGCACCCAGGGCCACTCCGGGGAGGCAGCTGTGTCAATTAAGTTACTCCAAGTAACTCCACCCCTCTACGCCCCCTCCCAACCCTGCTTAATTTTAAGAATGGTAAGAATGCACTGCTGGGCAAACTGACAGCGGTTGGGAAAGCCGCCAGTGGAAATTACAGGTCACTTCATTATCACCATAATTCTGTCGACAATCAGAAATGGATACAGCATTCTGGAGCTTGATACTACACAACCAGTGAAATAATATCTGTCGTGTTTTGCGGTGACAGGAGTACCTAATAAACCCCATGTGAAACATTGATTTATTTTGCACATTCATTTGGAAAGTTTGTTTAGGGACAGATCCCTTTCCAATTGGCCAAGGGTCATGTAGGGTGAGGCCAACATAGCAGCCTCATTGGTGGGATCACGTGTCAATCACCCATGGGGTTTTTCTATTCGTTTTCACCCCGTGCAGGAGGAGGTACGTAGCGCCGAATAACTGCTCAATTACAGGTGACAACCAGTCAAGCATAAATGAAGCTGCATTCCGACAACTGTCTCCAGACGGCCCAGAAAATTTTATTCCAGTTCATCTAATTCCCAATGTATCCAGCCTCTCCAGTCGGACTCTCATTTGCAAGTCTAATGCATCTTATTAAACGGTTGGTTAGTTTTTTGATCTTGTCATCTGTTAGGACTGAAGTGCTAAGGATTTCCGTTAATATGCTTCCAATTTTCCGAAATTTGACTAAATTAAACCAAGCCGTGCTAACAAAAAAGGTAAATGTGGAAAGGGACAGACATTTCACATGAATGAAACAAAAGAATTGCATAATTGATTATTTTTGTACTTAAAAAAACAATGATCACTATTTCACCTTTCATGATATATGTACTTCGGTCACCGTCATCCTGTTAAATTAATAAGGTTCAGACTGTGGACACTGGAGAGCTGTGGTGGTATTAGTGGAATTGAGCCAAAAAAGCACAATGGCAGGAATGTCCCCCTGATGCCAAAAGTGTGATTGTAGCTTATAGCTTAGCAGTGACCTTATGTACGTAGTTAAACAAACCGCCTTTTGAGGCAAACACTGCTCCAGGTTCTATGGGATGACATGCCTCTGGAAGCTCGAGCAGGGGGACGAAACCTCATGAAGAGAGACATACATCAGCTCAGAGGTGTCAGAAATATCAGCTTATGGTGAAAAAGCACCGCCCGCTCAAGCCTTTTCAATAAATCAACTGCCTCTTTCCAGGATCCAAAAAAACAAGCCCACATGTTTGTCATTCCTTGGAATAGTTCAGCTCGGCAGCTTTTCGGCGTGATGAGTGGGCCAAGCGGTGAGTCAGTGCATAAGCCATCATCAGACCAGAGAGCAATTCTAAGCACCAGTGTTCAAATCCAGGTGAGAGACGCATTGAAATAGAAGCGAAGGATTCAAGCTGTTTTCTGCAGCTAGGAAGAAACAGATGCTGAAAACTACAAAATTAAAGAAGAATCAGCCCCTAGCTTTATCTCTGCATTCAATAAAACCCTGAAAGTAAACATATAACAGACAAAAGCTCTTACTGTGGCACTCTGTCCACCATAAAGTGCAAGAAACTACCACGTGTGTGTTTGGGAAGTTTACACGTTTGACACATCATTAGTCCTGTTGACTTTACAAACTGGGATTTCAAGACTTCAATCTGCATCTCCTTGACAGAAAAAAAAATGATGTCATAGTCTATTGTGATTCATTTCAACTTGGTTTTCAAGAGCAGTTACTCCATAGCGTTCAAAGAAATCATATTCCAAGCAGAAGGAATTTAATGCACAAGCAAAAAGGCCCCAATTTTCCATCAGAGAAACTATTCCAGGCCAACGTGACCAAAATAAAGGTTTTTACTCCAATAATAAAAGTGGCACCAGAGTGAAGAGTAATGGAAAAAAATTACCAAGATTTTCAAGGGTAATCCTGCAAGTAATGGCTTTCCTTAAACTTTTCCAAGGTAAAGAAATGTCCTTCTTATCACATGCCTGTTTTGATAAGTCTCAATCTTGCACAATTCAAAAATAAATATTTTCACGTTTTTTTTAGAGCTTTACTGCAGTCCTGCGTAATGTATGTAGTACTGCTCAATATACAATGCATCAAAAATGAAATAAAATAAAAACAGGTATCTAGCAGCCAAGGTGACAAGACATTGAAGTATGCCATAGAAAACGCAGCTCAGGTTGCAGTTCTTTAGGAATTAATGTGTCCTATTGGGTCGGGCCTTTCGAAGGGCAGAAATGTTCCATGATGACACACATCAAGCCAGCCAGTCACATGAGCAAAATGTTGCGAGACTGCTGCAATTTGCCAACGCTCCGCAGCACGGGCGCATAAATCCTTAAAGTCAAAATGTGTCACGGTGCTCTCTGTTTCAGCTGAAGTGATTGCAGACAAACAGATGGAAAGAGAGAAGGGAATTATCTGACACTACTCTGCAATTGCCAATCAGGCACCTTTCAAATCACAATCAGCCTTTTGCTGAAACTTCTCCACACCATGTGGTAAAAGTTAAATCGATTTTCACATGGCTAATACAGAATTCAATCTTTATTTGACTCATCATTTAAAAACATTATGCTTATTCAAAAAAATAAATGTATTTTTCTGTCAAATTTCTGGCAACCAAGAATGTATGGAAATTCCTGTGGAATTAAATTACCTTTGTTTTGACCCAAAAAGTTCATTTCTGTATGCGGGGCTCTATAACTAGACTAGGAATCCGGCATATTTTCTAATATTTTACTTTTTTGGAAGGGATGCGGCATCTCAACAATCCAGCAGACAGAGGATATCTGCCAGCAGGGGTTATATTACCACAGACAGACCATCAGCACCTTTCTTATCCCGGAATGCCGTGTATCTCAATTCCCTCGCACGCATGACACAGACTCGTCTACAGTGAGAAGGAAAGATATGAATTTACTTAAAGCAGAAGACGGTGAAGTAACACCAGAGAAACTATGACCCAAACAGCACATTTTTTTGCATGTTATTGTCAAAATATTTCGGGCGACCAAAAAGCCAACAACGGCATTAGTAAGACGGACCTGTGAATTACACGCGGCTCCAGTTAACTCTTCGAGTGCATCTGTTACTCAAACGCCTGAGGTTCATGCATCATTCAACTGCAAATCTGAAGGGGGTCCAAGGGAAGTCAGAACGATGGGCAAGCCACAAACACACATGTACACACACACAGCACACACACACCTCTTACTGTGGGCTGACACCACTTTCTTGAGACTAAATGGACTTCTTGGCGTATGAAAAGGGGTCACAGAGATACCATGGAGGGTCTCAGTTGGTGGGTGCAGAGATACTGAGGAGAGATAAGTGGAAAAAATAATGAAAAACATGTTGCTCTCTGGCCTACCCCCAGGCATACAAATACCAGCACCGTGTCTTCTCAACATGCAGGTAACCCTGCAAGACAGCTCTTCCTGGTCAAGTTGCAAATTAAGAAGGTGTAACGGGCTTTTCGACACATGTTCAGGAGGAGTTACGGGGGCCCACAGGCAAGCAATCAAGTCTAGTCTACTTAGAGGCGTAATGAGCCACAAAAGCCACTCAGCTGCTCCAAACATCTCAACTACGAAGCACCTCTATTCCCTGTGTGAGCTGCTGCCACCAGGGGCGTCTCACTGCAGGTGCAATTCCCCCATAAAACTCCCAGCAAATCCCTTTGGCGGCGATGGCGGGTGGCACCATGTGACGTGGGGACTGGATGACCAATTGTAGAGTGATGCAGTCTGGGTAAGATAGGGATGGTGATGAAGAAGAGCAAACAGTCAATCAAAGAGACCTTTTGGGTAGATGAGAAAACAAACACAAAGCAGAGACTGAGGCTGGAACGTCAGGCACTGACATCTAAAGCACAACTAAAATGAAACACAATAGACTGACCAACAGTTTAGCCAACAGGTGGGACAGATCCACATGAATAGCCAGTCACCTGACCATCCCACCCATGACAGCCACGCCCCCAGCCCTCTTCCTAATGACCACACCTGCCACCCAGGCATAGAAGATGACTCCCTCCTGATATATGTCTTGGGTAAACATGCAGCACCTTTTAACTTACATCCAAAATTGATGCCTGTTAATTATACCTCTGTAGATATGTAGCTGGCACATAGCCAGGTTGTATAATTTCGAACCTGAACCCCACTTGAACGAGTTTCAGCAACCAGGTCAGCAAAATCCATGAAAAAGGACCCCCCCCCCCACTGGCAAAATTTACCAGGAAAACAAATATAGAGGGCTGAAAGACCCTGCACAAAATGTATTCGCAGGCCTGATACATAGTCGTATCACCAAGTTGCAGGGCACCATTGTCAGGTCGCAGAGACAGATGGCAGCTCAGGTTCACGCAAAGTCCTCCCCTCCCAATAAGGGGCACTGCCACTTAGGGACCGGTTTTAAGCTCAGCACATAGCAAAGCCATCCAGGCCTGAACAGCGTCAGCCAGGAAGCAGCCAGAGGTTCTCGTGGAGCCCCACCATCACCCCACTGTAGTGAGACTCCCCATCAGGGGCGATTCTAGGATTTGACCTGAAGGAGGCTCAGCTACCTGAAGAAATACGGGAGGTTAAAGGTTGCCAAGTCTGGGGTACAAAATGTATACGAAACTCCAGGACAAATCACTAAATTGTCATAGAAAAACTCATTTTCAGGGGGACTAAGAGAAAAAATAGGGGATCAGAAGCCCCCCAAAATTAGGGTCTAGGGTTGGCTATGTTCCATACTCAGACATCAGCCTGGATTTCCCTGGTTTTTTATAGTATAAAGAAATAACCCAGAAATCATATCTACAATTCTACTAATTCAATTTCGCCAAACATTTTAGAACTCACCCAAATGTCACTTTTATGGGTGCCCTCTTTGGTAGTCTTGAATTATGAGGTTAGGGGCCAAACACAGCTAACAATTCACACAGAAGCCTACAGCAGCACATGGCTTATAAACTGACAGCTTCCTGCAAGTCAGCCGTGTAAATAAGCCATGAATAAGCCTCGGGATGGCCCAAATAGAGTGCTGCCTCCGCAACAACGCTACAAGTCGGAGCAGCGGCAATCAGCTGTCCCGGCCTGCACTGCCCGACCCGTTTAGGCGCCAACCCTGCTCCTCAAACATGCGCTGCGTCCGAACAAATTACCATGCTCAAGATGCTTGGCTTTTGTAGGCTACATGTTTTTGTATGTTCCCCTGCCAGTAATCTCGATGCAGCATCTTAAGTTTCGACAGTTTGACAGGAGGGAGACACAACAGGCCCGCGGTAAAAAGGCCGGATCGGTTCAGTACTTTCCAGTCCAGGGCGCCCCACCGTTTGCACCTTCTTTCTGCAACTTGTTGGCGCTTGCAGCGAATTCTCAGGTTGTTATTTGGGCAAACCAGGCCTGAACTTGAAAAGCACGCAACGTAATTGTTTTCCGTAAAACAAGATATCTGCGGCCGCGTTCCCGACAGGCACAGCGGCTCTGCAGGAGTGATAGATGGAGCAAATGTCACGGCAGCCGCGCTAGTTTCCCAATCCACCGTCATCATCTGCTTTAGCCCAGAAGAACGGGGTTGATGGATCACCTAGCACAGCGTTAACAAATGCTGCTCTAAACTGAGCAATATTGGCCTGCTTCAAATTACCCACTTTCCTAAGACTTGCATAAAAAAGAATATATAAATGGAGGAAGCTAAGGAAATGGATTTTCCTGGCATCTCAGCTGGCTTTCTGAAAGTAGGAGATATAGGAACTGGGATGAGAAGATGCAACAGCTCCTATTGGTATTCTATATTATCACATGGGAGGCTGAGGCTTGGCAGGTGACGCTGTAGAGAGTCTCAACATACAGTGTTGATACTGTCTGCCTTTCACGTGTTATGTGTGACTGTGTGCCCTGCAGCATCCCACCAAAGGCATCCCCTGCATTGGATAAGTGAGTATAGACAGACAGGATTAGATTATACAGACAGAGAGACAGACAAACAGGCAGGCAGACAGACAGACAGATAGATAGAACACACAACAAAACCAAGCAAAAGTGTTTCAGCACGAGTATTACCAAACTGTGCTGTCCCAAACACACTGTGTTGATCCACATAGAAGCAGCAAATGGTTCACTAGCCTTTCTAGGGCAAGCAGCCGTGGTTCTCTTTAAACAGTGTGTTTGTGGAAAAGTTTCGCGGTGAAACACCCAGCTAAAACGTGTGTCATGCCGGAAGCCCGCTGACTCCAAGTGACTCCCATAAGGCCACTCAGTGCACTGGGCAGAGATGCCTCCCAGCAGCACGGCACACACCATGCTCACACCCCCCCCACCCGTGCGGTCTCGCTAATGCTTTAATTAGTGAATCTAATCACACAAACTTCTTCTCTGGATGCACAAACATTAGGCTTTTTACTCACTTAAAGGACAGTCTTGTTCCCCATTAATGCATTAGAATACCTTTTAGCTGCACGTGATTCATTTGCTTCTCCTGGTCATTAAATCATCTAGCTGTTGTGTATGACGCCCCACACAGCATGACAAAATTCCCCCCTTAATACTGTATGTCATGAGAATGTCATCTCCCACACCCCCTTGCACAGGCACAGCTGTCCCTAGAAGACTTCTCTGCTCTGTGATGTTTCCAGGAAAGCCCCCACGCCTCCCGGCAGGGCCTCCCCTTGGCCTGTAATGACTCCGGCCGACTGTCTGGCCTGGATTGGCAAGTGGTTGGTGAACAAAAGCCAGGCGAGCACATTGAGTGACAGAGTTCCTCTCAAAAGCCTCTCAGTCATACAAACTGGAGGTTTCTTTAATGGGGGGGGGGGGGCAGACAGCCGCCACGTGACAAAAAATGTCATAGTCTGCCTGGTTTCTGCTATGCCCTAGTGTGGCAGGGCACTAGGTCTCACCAGTGCATAACGTGTACACACCAGCAGAGGTGGTGCCTGCATAGATTCCACCCAGCAGGCTCAGGGGACCATACCGTCCATGATTCCGCCGTCCCGTAACACCTGGGGACCAAGCAACACCCCAAAAGATGGATGGCAGTGGCCGGGAGCCCGAGCGGACAGCCAGAGACTCGCTGTGGTCGCTGAAGATGAATGTTTCATATCTGACCAATAATGAGCTTCAGGCTCCTGGATCAGCTGGGCCAAGAAAACAGCCCCAGAGAGACAACAGGGAAAGAAAGGCTCAAGCCATCTCTCTAGAGCAGCTGAGGGTTCACATGTTGCCAAAATATTGACATTGAAATTAAAAAAATATATATATTCATCAGGTATTTCCGGTTTCCCGACCGTGACGTCTGCATTTACCCCGGCGGATCCAGCTGCGGTTCCAAGGAGACAGGTGCTGCCGCGCTCAGAGATGATTAATCCCGACGGCTGGACCCGACAGAAGTGATGCGGGGGATGAGGCGCCTTTCCCACACCGTCACCCAACATCTGAGGAGCCCCGAGCGGACCCGCGGATTTGCTCCGTCCCGTACCGCTTTCCTGCAGCCGCATTCCGAGGGGAGAATGGTGCCAGCATGCAAATACGGGGGGGGGGGGGGGGGCATTTATCTGAGTGAAAATGAGAAGCAGACCAGCAAGCCAGAGGAAGCGCCGGCCGGCTCTGGCGTTCCACGGCGGCGTGCCGGCACAGGGTATCGCACGGAAAAGCAGCCCAGGAGGACCTCTGAGCCTCGCCGGCCGCGGCTCGCCTTGGAGACAAAAACGTATCTCTGTGCCAAGCCGGCGGCAACGGAGCTCTGCTGAGACAGTGTGGCCGAGGTGCCCTGATTAAGATTACGGCCGAGCTGACCGATGGACGGGGGAGACGGCGAGATTAACGGGAGCCGAGGCGCTGGCTTTGGGCAAGAACCTCCCACAGTGAGCTGAGTGGAGTCAACAGCCACTCTTCGTCTGGAAATAAGTCAGCCATGACTATCAGTGCTGACACGATCAGTAAGACACCTCCAGTTCTAACTGCCCGCGAATTAATAAAAATTATTGCATGTGCCAAAATTTAAAAGGCTGCCTCAACAGAGTACAGTCTGTCCTTGTTTATCTGAAATGAAGTCATGACTGGTATGTGGGACTGTCATGATTACAGGCGCGATACTGTATCGGGCAAAGCCAAACAAAAGGGCTCTACATTACTCAAGATCTGTGATTTCGGTCACATTTTATTGCCGTAACGCAAGTGATAAATGTGTGCAGCTCATCAAATAGTTTGTTATAATTTGCGATTTGTGCAATGCTAAAAATATGCCAACAGCAGTCCCCAGAAAGCAGACACCAGCAAAGCGGAACGCTGTCCCTGTTCACGCCATAACCCCAAAACACATTTGCCGCACAATTTCTACGCCACTTTCACGGTCTGCAGAGAAACCTTTTTGGCTCGGCAGAGGGGAGATTACGAGGCCACATTCTGCTTGAAATGACGTGATAAAAGTAAGATATGTGCATGACTGTCCAAGCAGGCTGGGAAGGAAGAAAATACAAAGGGGAAAAAACACCGACACCTGACACTTGGTAAAAATTTCACAGTCCTGGTGCTAACTGGCTGCTTACCAGCAGCTTGTTGCCGGGTGCTCCACCTACATTGAGCCACCAGTAGACAGAACTCATTAAAAAAGTCATTAAAAGTGTAGCAGGACATCCCAACCCTAGAGGACACCAAGAATTGCTTACAGTGTGTGGCTCAGTGGGCATAGCCTCTGTGCCTTTGAGTAGAAGGTTGCTGGTTCAATCCTGATCTTGGCAAAATAGTCATATCATGGGGGTGGCTGCCCTTCACTGCCAAACTTGTGCTCACCTATGACCATGTGCTGTGGAGTGCAAGATGGAGCAGGTGGAAAGAGTATCTGCCCATGGGTATCAATTAAGCACCATTACTGGGAATGGTCAACCTAGTAAACACTCCCACTGGTCACCAGGATATACAGTTTTGATCAGGCTGTTAACATCCAGATGATGCTAGACGTGCCTCGCTAGTCAAGGATTTCCTAGTCGGTTTGACACATTTTACTTTAACCGTCACTTTAAGAAAATTACTTGACTCTTCTCTGCAAACTTCATAAAACATGGATGCTGATGGCAAGGCAGGATAGGTGATAGGGTGCCAGCCCAACACAGGGCATGCACACCACTCAAGCGGATACAGAAGACAGATAGATGGGTGGATGGATGTCGATTGTAAACAGAAAGTGCTGAGAAATGTTTCTGTCGTCTAAGTCATGGACACATGCCCAACACACACCGTCCCTGGGCGCACAGCAGAACACATCCGCTGATGCGGAGGAGCGGATTGGTCGGGTAGCAAGGGGGAGTCTCCTCACCTGTGCAGAGCCACTTGTGCAGCAGTAGGAGAGAAGAAACCTGAACTCCCACAAGCCGGCGACCTCGCAGCGGACTTCTGAGTCACAGCGCCAGTGACTCACCCCACACAAAAGGAAGCGTGTGATATTCACAGCAGGTATCTGCAAGAACATCTAAGCTAATTATCACCGACCTGCCGGGAGAGCGCGCCTTAATGGAAGATTTCAGCACGTCGCTGGATGATTTAATATGCAATGCTTCTCCGGCTTCCGCTTCGCCCCAACCTGCCGGCCACCCACAATGCACCCCCACAGTGGTGGTTGTCCCCCCTCCCCCCCCCCCCATCATAATGGACAAGCTCACAATTACCGGCCGAGTTAATCTTGAGTGACGTGATGCATTGTCGAAGCTGGACAGACAAATGAAATTTGAACACCCTTCAGAGGGACAGGAATTAGCATACCGGCCAAGTTAAGGGCAAAAGAGAACAAGTTTATTATTCCTTTGAATGGCGTTTTAATGGTTTTAAAGGACGGAAAAAATCAGATTAGGAAATTGATCATTATATTCTGTTAGGATATACGGGCCTGCCACAGTTAATGTGTTTACTGAAGGTACTAAATGGAAAAAATATCGCCATTCTTTTGTCTGCTGGGAACAATACAGCCCTATTCTGAGACCTCCAGCAGGTCCACAGGTGCCTGTACCCTCCTGTGCTGCTCAGCTCGCTGAGGAGAGCCGTTCGCCAAGGTCAATACCCAATGCGGGCACAGATGGGCGAGCACAAGCCCCTGTCGCACAAAAGGCAGGTGGACACTAAAGCAGCAAACTGTGATTGGGCGAATCCTGCCTGCAGGCCTCCGCCGTGAGGTCTGCCCAGTGCCTGGCCGTAACACCCCCGCTGTCGAGGCCTCGTTTAATGGCATGATTTTTCCAGGTCATTGTCCCATAAGGTTAATTTCAAAACTGCTTTTAATGGTTTTAATTCTGAGAGAAAAAAAATGAAAAAGACCAGCAGTTTTCTCGCTTGGCACGTGTGCCCGCAGCTGAAAGCCGACCCCCTGGCGTGCCGGACACGCCTCGGAAAAGCAGGCCGGCCTGTAGAGGTGAGGCCCAACATCCTCATGCAGGTAAACAATCTCACCATTATTGTTACGGACACATTACACAGTGTTACATTAGCAGATGCTCTTGCTAACATTTCCTTTGGCTGACACACCTTGAGAAGAACTTTAAATAAACTAAAATCACAAGGCTTTTGTATTCATGAGCACAGCTCCACAATGAATCTAGTCTATCTCAGTACTGTATCTCAGTACTCGGGCCTGGAAGTCTACGTCCACTTCTGGAATTTTCCAGCCTTCTGTACTTTGTCGGTATTTTTGAAAATCTTCCAGGGTTTCCTAGAGTCCCCAGTGTCTGAAATCTAGTTCTCCGGTATTTATTTTGAAAACCATAAACAAAGTCCAGTTTAAAAAAAAATCCTTTTAGTGTTGCCCAGAAAACTGAAGTGCCCGCCTACTCATATCTGCCACTGTATTGTCCAGGGATGGGACCCAAGCCCTGCTCAGGTCTCCCGCTTACTGGAGACTTTATCTGAAATGATTCACACGGGAGACAGCCTTCATCATGATTTGGGGGGTGGGAAGGGGGGCAGCACAGTGCTTAATAGAGGGAGTATGTGACCCCACAGTCCAGAAATGTGAAATGTTATGAAAAGTTATTAGCAGCTTTTAGGAATTCTGGGAAAATCGCAGTGTCTCCAAATAGGGCACTTCCCACAAATGGCTGACAGATATTAACACTTGGAAATATGGCACTGCCTGCAAAAACAGTTAAATAAAAGTGAGAATTAAAAAAAAATCTAATCTCTGAGCTTTGGGCACATGCCACTGAAAAACAGATGCTTAAAAACAACTCTGACACCAAGCTGATTTTATTTTACTGCTACAGATTAAAATGCAGGATGATTATCTTCTCAAGCAGCATGTGTTCTTTAAGTAATTTAGCTGAAACACATAGAAGCTGATTTTATGATGGTAACTGTAAGATAATCTGCACCAGAATATGATTAAAATACTCCTATGGGCTGTTAAATTTACATAATGAGCTACTTGGCTGTACTTCTTACTGAATGATATGAAGCTGCTTAACTGAACGAAGTTATCTGCTGAGCTTATAAATGGGAGACGGTCTTGTCCTAAATTGGGTTAGCAATAGCAGAGAGGTACTGGACAGATCACAGCAATCTGATTGGGTAAAAATGGAACGTCACTTCGCCACTACACCACTGGGATGGATTTGTGTTTTTTTAACCACATTCTGCAGAGTGAGAGCATTTTCCCTCTAATAACATAAAGAATGCCAGTCCCAGGAAAAAAAATCAGCCAGAAAAGATGGAGCCTGGGAGGAAAGTGCAGGCTGACGGACGGCCACCTGAGGGCTGCAGTAAGGAGACATAGGAGGCCGGACGCGCGTTCTGGCTAACTAACTGCAGGCTGCCACGGTAACCTGGCGACAGGGTTACTGCGAATCAGTCCGGCTATAGCACCTGTCTCCCCCCAACACAGACACCCTCGCCCTCATGAGCACAGCTGATCAAAAACATAACGACAGCTGATGGAAGCTTAATAATACCAAGTCCTGCATCTCAGCCCTTTGACGGTCACCAAAGCACGACCATAGTTTATATATACATTTATATCCAATATATAAGTCCATTTTCGGTAAGCGCTTTTCCGCTTCAGGGTCGTAGGGGGTGTGGAGAGCTTTCTCCTGTAGGAAACCCCAAAATGACACAGGGAGAACACTCCAAACTCCACACATAGGGGACCCGGGAGGGGACTTGAGCCCTGGTCCCATAGGTGTGAAGCAATACTGCAACTGGGTCATATATATATATATATATATATATATATATATATATACACATCCATTCATTTTCCACTTGTCCTATTCAAGGTTGTAGGGGTCCGGAGCCTATTCCGTAGGCTTCAGGTGCAAGACAGGGACAACAACCCATCGCAGGGCACACTGACACACCACTCATAGATATATATATATACAGAGAGAGAAAGAGAGAGAGACACACTCACACACACCCAAAGAGGGCATCTGTCTAAAGTAACGATATACCTGCCCCTCACTATCAAACCTGGGAGGCATGGCATGCTCTGTTCCGACACAGGGACAATAAACACAGTTTACAGAAATAAGAGCCCTAAACAACCACTTTCCTTTTACTTAGTCATCCAACAGACCATCTAGAAGACAAATCCATCTCTCAGGTCTGCTAAAATGATCCCAGAAGGACAGAGCGCAGCACATGGGTGTGCATGAGCGCATGTGTGGCGTGACCAAGCACGCGGGAATGTTGCGTGTAGCACAAGGGCGCCGTATGGACATGCGTGTCACGGCAGGTGTGCCCTACGTGGCCCTGAGAATGTGTGCTTCATGTCGACCAGCAAACACACCTGCGTCTTCCAGGGCACAGCTACCCATTAATAGGTCTGGCTTCGTGCTCAGGTCTCACGGGGTACTGAATAAATCCTGATGCTTGAAATGAAACTGATCTGAAGCAGAGAATAAAAGGGAAGCCCGGCAATGCCGGCTGGAACAGCGCCTTTTAATATCGGCAGACTGCTCTGGAACATGAGGCATGTGCTGGCCTGCTACCCTCCAGCTGGGCTTGTGAAAGCGTCTTAAAGAGTTCCAGCAGTTTGTCTCTGATGTTCAGCAGCAGTTCTGTGTACTGCACCTGCAAGTTCAAACTCCAGGTGCCTGATATTTGCCTGTCTCCGCCCATCTGTCACCAAGACGTCACACCATTAGAAAGCGTCACAAAATCAGCCCAGTGACCCCACGAAAGTGAACACCTCCATGTTCATATCCTGTGTAAGTGCCTGAGTTTCTGTGCAAATCGTTAAGCACTGAGACCACAGAACACCAGGAATACAGACGGAAGGAGGACACTGAATCACTGGTACTGGATCATGGGTTTTGATACTAAGGCTGATTGGATGCCCCATCTCCATTCTTCCACCATTGCAGCAATATACACAGAAGAAGCTAACTAGCTTGCCATTAGTCCATGAAACCGTGTAATAGTCGTGTCTTGGTAGGTTATACTGCATAATTGTGTAAACGCTGACCGATACTTATTTCTGACTATTTTTAAGTAGGTATACAAGAAATGCATTTTTTTACAATAGGGTATATGCCAGTACACCTCTTGTACAGAAATACCAGACTGGAGAATGAGGTGGCAAAAATAGAATTTCACCTATTTTCCAAGGAAAACTACAACTACAAGGCGTGGCCCTCCAAACAACAAGCCCCGCCCCGCCCCCCCTACATTCCGGAAGATGACATCATCGTTTTGTGACCTCAGCACCACTTGCACTTGTCAAACAAACGTCGTAGTATAGAGCAGCATTATCATCACTGGGTACTTCAGAGCAGATCAGTTCCATCTTAATGTGACACACAATCATATTTAATATATTATATAGTTATTTTACCTTTTAACCTTTTACTTACTGAATTACAGGCAAGCAATATTCAGAGAACTGTAACCACTGTTAATAATAAATATTTATTCCAATCTTCTAAATATGGATTTATTGTCATTCTAACATACGCATTAGCTGTAATTAATTCAGCAGCAGTTTTTGCAAAAAACACTTATTTGAGCGTAGCTCCCAAAGGCAAAAAATAAAATACAGCATTTGCAAGCTGAAGAGAAACAAAGCTACTTTTTTTTTTTTTCTTTTTGCCCAAACCAATTATCTGGTTAGTTTGCGGCTCTTCCCCCTTGCAAGGCTCAGCGCGCTGCTGCATAAGCGAAAAGGGACAGCAAACTATCAAGCTTCATTAACATCACCAGGACAGACAGCCTGTAAACATGCACCGAGCCCAGAGCTACAGCGCAACCCTCCACACATTTCCATCTGCATCTGTCTAATTGTGCTAATTTGTGTTACTAAATATTTACAAGCACCGCGGGTTAATTAGAGCCTTTTACATTAAAAACATCAGCTCGGAGGGAGGGAATTTTCCAGAGGCTTCCAGATGAAAAATCCATCAAGATCAGCCACCGATGAGTAAGAACTCAGCCAACACCACCTCCAACCTATACCCCGTGTTTTTTGCCAAATGCTGCATGTGGTTGCATTCATACCCTAGAGCCCCAGAGCGGGTGGTTATGAAGCTCGAATGGTTGGTGATGAGGATCTGGGGCCTGGAGCTTGGTGGGGGCACTACCTGGAAGGCGTGCCGCAGCAGGACGGAAAGGCTGTGCCATTCAGAAGGCATGGGCATGGGATTCCACCTTTCCAGCTGTTGGGGAAAATTAGGGCCAATCGCACTGGCTGCAGACTATACCACATGCCTTAGAGGTTCCACTAAAGAGCATGGATGGAAATAAGAAAATAAAATGAGTTTGACCCTGATACCTTTGGACTTTGCCCAGAAGGGAAGTCTTTGACTGGGTGCAGAAAGCAATCAGTGGGAGAGGACGAGCTTATCTCGCTTTATTCCAACATTAAAAAATTTCCATTAGAAATGCTATTGTCCTCTCTCTACTCCTCTAGTGTCAAGCTCTCATATTATTTTGTGAGAGACTCAATGGATTGGATAAGAAAAGAAGAAAGGCACCTGTCTGGTTCAGGGAGTGCAGGCTTTCTCAGAAAGACAGACGCATCAGTAATTTAACGCTAAAAGTAACGAGTCTCCTGGAAGACTGAAACACAATGCCTGGGTTTTTGGAATCCAGCCCCAAGCTCAATGGAGTTGCGGGTTCCTAACTGGTTTTCTGAGTTCCCCTTGTGCCCCAAAGACAAGATGGCGACTAAAAGGCACAAGAGAGTGAACTGGAGCCCTGCCGAAGGTGGAACCTGCCCTTTACATCCTGGATGTGGGGAAAAGCCCCATATCTCTGTGCCTCTGATTGGCTAAGAAGGCGATGGATCAGAATGGTTTTAGTCCATTACTCTAAGAACAATATAACTGTGAGCTTTCTGAGACTTGTGTTAGAAACGCCCAGGGATATTATGACCAGACAGCTGCATGGAAAAGAACAGCAACAATCAGGTGTCCGGCTTGTGAAATAATTCAGGGGAAACAAAATGTGACAGATGGATGAATTTTTCCAGATTTCTCTTCCATGAAGTTCACTACCAGTGATGTTATGCTGGCACAATATGCCTGCTGTATAGCGGCTGGTAACACGTCATGCTGGTACGCCTTCCAGCTGATTTTTTTGCTAAGCTGATGCTAAGCTGAAGATATGCTCTATAGGTGAGTTGATAGCATGCCATGCTATTGAGCTGATAGCATGCTACATCACTGAGCTGGTAATATACTGTGCTGGTGAGTTTTGAAGGCCAGCCAGCACGGCTCAGTCAGCTGAAAGCTCTTCCTGCAGTAGCAAACTGGTTAGCACAGCCCAGAAACTGCAAGATGGGAATCACTGAATGAACCTCAGAACCTTCTGATGAAGACTGAATCAGTGGAACACAGTACACCAATGAATAAGCCAGTGAGTTACGCGGCTTGTCTTCAGTTTCTTGCAAGCTAAGCCTGGCTGGTATGGTTGACTCAGTGGTTAGTGCCTCACACCTGCAGGGCTGTGCGTCTGCATATGAGACCCATGTACAGTGATCTCCTCTTGCAGTGCATAGACGTGCAGTTAGGCTAATTGGGGTCTCTAGCTTGCCCATAGTGTGTGCCCTGTGATGGACCCCCATCCCATCCTGGGAGTACCCCAGCCTGAAAGTACCCCAGCCTGAAAGTACCCCATCCTGGGAGTACCCCAGCCTTACGCAATCTGCTGCCTGGAGTAAGCTAGAGACCCCACAAGACCCTGAGCAGAATGGATGGATGGATGGATAACATTAAGCTTCCAATTGGACAGAAAAATATTAAGCACCTATGATTAAAAAAAACTTTAGATGTTTAAATAAGTTTTAAGAATTTGGCATTCAGACAATGTTCAAAAGCCCAAAGGAGTATTCACCAAAAAAAAGACAGACAGAAATCACTTCAAAAGAGAATGCCTTTAGGAGAATCACTTAATGAATAGGAAACCTTTTGTTTGAAGTTTGACGCTCACTGATTCAGGGGAAATGTCCAAATCCGACAAATTAAAGAGTATGCATTTGATATAATTTAACCCTTAATAAAGGCGGGACGACATTGATCTTTGAATCTTTGTGATCTTGAGTTTTCAGGTGTAAACAAAGAATTTAATCTTCAAATAAATATTATTTGATTAGCAAAACACCTTCTCAGTAGCATTGGTTAGGAAAATGTAAGAATGGGAGCTGTCCATGGTAAATGTAAAATACAGTTACGTTGGGACACCGGCGTCTCTGTGGTAAATCCTTACGCTGTTCATTGATAAGAAGTGTTTTTTTTTTAATCAGTCGTGAAAAGCAGATCCTTAATTTCCAACTTCTAAGGCTCCCCTGCAGTCTTACAGTGTCAATTCGTATTTGTAATGTGATATTTCCAAAAATTGTCCCGTTACACGGCACTATAAATGATAAGCATAAGATCCAGGCAGCAATTTCCTTACTAAATCCACCTTATCAAATCCTCCCAAAAACATCTCTATTACAATGGTCTTCCCAGTGTCACGCCTTACCAAAGCTGTTTCAGTGAGCTACCAGGCACTATATAGTTCATATTTTATTTTCAGCTTATTTTTCTTCTCCCTTTATATTCAAGACAGTTTCTTCCCGCTTAAACATCGTGAAATAAATCTTAAATAATCTTAAATCTTAAGAGAACCGGATTGCGCCGGTGTCATTTCCAAAAGAAATTCTTAATATCCACAGTACAGCAGCGCTGATGTGGCTCTGTTTACGCTTCCTCTGTTTCGAGCGAAGTCTAATGTCATTCCACGGCGAAATATGAAATGAATCACAACAGCAAATAGATAATATACAGACCTGAGAGGAGACGCGGAGGGCACAGAGTAGATGTGTGTTTTATTGCGGATGGCCGTGCGCTGCTCCCCGCGCAATTCTGCGTCGCTTCTTTTACACCAATTAAGCGCTTCGCGGATCGGTAGCGGCTTCGCAAACTACCGCTGCAAAAACAAATAATAATATTTTATTGTGAAAATGCACAAATTTCCACCAGCTATATTTGCAGCAATGAAGCTGTCCAGGCTGAAATCGCGAATGCCAGCGCGCTCCCATAAACTGTCACATCTCCTTACGGATTACGGTATCGGGTATTAGATCCCCCCCCCCATTCATTTAGTGGGACGCCGTGTTAAGGCACACCGGTAAACTTACACATGCGATTCCTGTTTAAACTATGGCGCTATCAATGCCTTGCACAACTATTAACTTGTAGCCCCGTGTTATGTCACCTGTTGTAAACTAGGCAACCAGGGTGCATTTATGACAACCGTCTAATTGCATTTTTTTTCTTCATTCAAATAGCACATATTTAAATGACCGCAAAATTCGGAAAGGAGTTTAATTGATGCCGCTCAAACAACCTGACGCGTCCGCCGGCCGGACACATTTAAAGGGATCCGTGTTATTCTTATCAAGCCCGGGGGCTCCCATTAGACAGCGGGGGTCAAGCGGTAACCAGGCAGGACGCCGCTTTCCTGCACCTGGCTTTAAGGCGGCACCGTGCGGAGGCGCGTCTCTGCCAGGAGTAAGTCCCGAGTCGCTAAAGAATCCAAAAGGCAACGGAGAACTACGCGATCGCACCAACCTGTAATGTTAGGAAACGCTGGTGGGTTCCCCCCGAGAGGTGACGGTCCCATACGGCTGGGTACGGGGCTGCGATGCCGGGGACCCCGCGCTCATGCGCCGGCTCTGATGGGGCAGCGAGCGGACGCGCTTATTTATAGGCACCTTGGCTGCCGCTCTGGCTCGGGCGGCTCTGTTTACCCGAGCTGCGCAAACCACGCCCGGTGCAGCAGGATCGCTCCGGCAGACGTGTATCGCAACACTTTCTCAAGTTCACCCCTGAATCCCCCTCTAACTCCTGCCTCTTCGGGGAAAAATGCACATCTGTGTAAACGTATTGCGTTATATACGCGGGTTATAAAGACATGCCGTTTACAGCAAATATTGAGTATGCATAAGATGGCATAACGTGACAGCCCGGTATCCACCTGTAACTGTCGCGTCTGATGAAAAAAACACAATTATATTTAAGTACTGTATAGATGGGTTTATATCGATTGTTCAGGAAAACACGAGGAATAGGCTAATGTTGAAAATTGCCAAAGCATGTTATGCTTTACCCTTCTGTGGTTTTATTTCGCTTTTCATTTAAGTTTTATTTTTTTTGTCTTGATTTAACTCAAGTAATTTTATTAGAGGCGTTGCGGGTTTATAGAAAAAAGCACGCGCAAGTCCGATAAGCACTAAAATATGACATCGACCAGATTCACTTTAGCCTATATTTCATCCCCATAGTATGGGGCAACTCGATTCTCTTATTTAACTTCGGGGAACAATAAAAAGCAGACTGGTGTGTCTCCTATTAAATAAAGACCAATGGTAGGCGCTTTTGAAAAGCATTTAATTTCTTTTATACATTTCCCAAGATGAAACATAGAGGTCGCCATTAACATAAGATGACAGTGTGCATATCAATACTGGATACGCGTAGACGAAGTTTAGTTGGGGGTATTTCTCTCTCTGGTGGTGACAGACGCAGATCTCGGTGTGTTGACAAAGCCGTAGATCCACCTATAGTACGATTAGGCGGTGGGTACGCTTTATTCTTTACGTCTCCGTCAACGAGGGGACAAAACGCGGATGGCGATGAGCACACGTGACCTCGATCGCATTTTTCCACAGCTCTAAGGATGTGTTGCACAGAAAATCATTTTGCAACATGCACATTTTCTGGTAACAGTGATTGCAGCTGCGTGTGAGCAGAAATCATTTGACAGAACCCTGAATATCAGTGGTTAGGATTATTTTTACATTTTTATATATTTTTTAAATATATATACATGTATTTTTTTTACATAATTACATGATATTTTAGAGGACATACTCTAAAAGAGAATCTGCTACTTAAGCTTCTGCACATTCTTGCAAGGTTATAACTGATAGGTTAATCTTCCAGGATTCCTGCAGCACAAAAACGCCCAGATAAGCCACAGCAGTCTGCACACAGTCAGAAAAATGGGTACAGTTCTGGTACAGGTTTGTTCCCCAAGGTACAGACAACATTAATGTACCCCTCAGAGTCCATTTCTGTATCTTAAAAGGTACATTTACCTACAGCTACAGTACAGCTGCTCAATCCTTGAGGCTACAGCCCCAGTGACAGCCCCAAGAAGGTACGAGTTGGTACTCTTTTTCCTGACATTGTAGACTCAAACTGGGATGTTCAGGATCCAAGGCCACCAGCCTGCTGGGCACTCACATTCACCGTAAGGCCAATATAGAGCGGGGTAACCTGACCACTTGCTTAGACTGTGGGTGGAAACCGGATTACTCAGAGGGAATCCCATGCCAGAATAAAGAAAAACATCCACTCTCTCCCTCCTCCCCTCTCCCCAAAAGAGAAAAAAAATCCAGGTTAGAACCTGCCGTCCCAGATCTGCAACACTAACACATAAACAAAGTGCAATGGGCTGTTATGTATTCAGAAACATTTTATATTCATACAATAGCATTTCGTTACAAAACAGTCATCTGCCTGGTTTCAAATAACCAATGCTAAGCTTGCCTGATATCCTACAGAGCTATCTGTAAACATACAGCTGATAGTATTTCTAAATACAGTCATATGTATAATTAACAAATTGCATGAATCTGTTCCCTTCGCTAGGGAGAGCAGGGAATGCTGGAATGCTATTTTTCCTGGCATGATACGATCCCAACAGAAACAGGGACTTTTGCTAGCATTGCCAGAGTAAGTAAACACACTCCTTCTCTGAGAGGACACTTCAGTTCAGGATCCTCCAAAACAGGTTACCAATTACAAAACAGGAAGAATTACCAGATAAGGTGATGCTTTTACCCAAAGTGAATTACAATTTTCATCCATTTATACAGAAGGAGATACTCAGGTCCAAAATCACCACTCCATTGTATTATGGCAAGCATTAGATTATTCTGTTCATTTTTAGTGAAAACCCTAGTGTCTCGTATTTTCCAGGCATTACTTGAGATGTCTTCTGCAACATACAACAAAAACTGGAAGGTAGCTCCAGGCAAAGTCTGGGTTGGTGGTTCTGGTTCCTACTTTGGGTGGCAAGGTTTTATCTGCTGGTACTGTCAGAAAAAAATTCCTTTGCTGGTACAATTACTTGTCACCGAGCCTGTAACCTCAAGGGTCTGCCTACTGTACCCTCGCTGAAGGTAAATGTACTTTTTAAAGGTACAGAAATTGACTCTGAGGAACATTAATGTTTGTAGCTTGGGGTACTCATCACCCTGCAGCACCTTCCTGACCACAGCCAATGACACCTGCAGACGGGACATGGCAAATGAAAGATTCAGCCAATCACACGGCAGCCCTTGTGACCTGTTGATCATTTTGCCATTTTCTGCCAATCCTACTAAGGTTCTCATATCCTCCTAAACCATTTAAAAGAAGCTTCCCCAAAAAGGCTCCAAAACAGGGCTGGAAAGTCAGCCACTGGGATGGCTGGTGATTTTTAACACAGTGTCGACCGACATCATTCATAAAGAAGGAGCTACTCGTTACAATAATAAGCAAGCTTGCATGCAGATTCATTGTAAACTGTTTCAGATGTTCCTCACACGAGCACTTAAAAAATGCCACACTGGCTGAAAGAGAGTTCATTTCATGAACCGGCATATTCCGGCTAAAGCAGGTGCCCGCATATCTAGAATCAGGAATGTTGCTGAAATGATCCCTGACCTAATAAAATTCAATCCTGGGATCCTGGCCAGGAATGTAGGTCTGGTTGCTGGCGTTCCCACCTGCTGCAGGAGACCGATGCCCAGCCGCCACCTAGGACTCTCACCTGTATGTCCCGGGGACAGGGGCGAGGCTGTCACGGAAGAGGCCTCATACCTCATGCTGCCTCATGCCCACAGGAGTCTGGCGTTTTCTGCCAGATACTTTTAAAAGAGGAACACAGACCGAGTTGAAAGGCTGACTTTTCATCAGGGGGGACCTTGCTGAGATACAAAATTTATGTCCAGAAGTGCACTGCACCATTCACTCACACACTGAGCACTTAGATGGTCCACAGCATCAGCTGGTAACACGCACGAGAACAGGCAACAGAGCCGGGGTTTGTGCAGGAGGTTTGGGATGAGTGAGACGCTGTCACGCGACGCAGCTCGGCTTCGGGCAGAAATGACAGTTCTCGCCTCAAGGTGGATAGGATTCCTGTGTGATTTCAGTTATCATTTGGTGTAACTCTTCCAATTGCTTACTCTGCTGGTTCCGATTGGGTCGAAGGCCGGCTCTGATACACAACTCGCTGTGCGACAAGGCGCGACGGAAAAGCTTGTGGAAGCCAGGTGCGTTTGTCTGCGGGTAAAACCATATGTTCCCTCTGAGGCTATGTGTCTCCTCCTTCGCCATCCAGCACACAAACGTGTGCACTGCCCTAACACACTGGTCACGCCGGAGGACGCGCACGTGGCAGTCCGGTGTAGTCTGCTGACGGCCATGAGACGGGCTGCTCAGAGACCAAGCGGCGGCACAGATGCCTACTTAGCGATTTAGCGCCGGCTTTGGTCTCACGCCACGCACAGCCTTTGAGAATACAGTCGTAACAGAGTACAGGGATAAATGAAGAAAAGGGGGAAAAAAAAAAAACGAAAAACAAACATCCTGAGCAGAAACACATTATCAGCAAGTTATGTGCAGGACTGCATCCCACCCAACGTGTTCCCTGCCCTGGTCTGCTCTTCCTGGCTCAGACTCCAGACTCGCCGTGATCCTGCAGCCTGGGAGTGCGGCACTGCTTCACAAAGTCCTGCTCACACTGCAAGAGAGCGACGCGCCGCCCCGCATAGCAAACGAACGAGGGAGTGCCCCTCACTGACCTCACAATTAAAGTTAGCAACATTCTCATATACATATTAATGCAGAGTAACCCTGCGCCCCAGCACCACATAAGCAGCTGGGAGACGGATGATGGATTAAGGAAAGGATTGCGTTTTAATGCCCCCCTAACCCGCCTCTTGCTGCCCCCTGCCAGCAGACTCTCAGCGGGTTACTGACTAAAGAGCCAGAAAGCCCGAGGGTACTTTCATATCAGCTTTTCAAATCCGACCGGAGAGAGACAACCCGCACGCCTGGTTCCGGAGAGGCCGGATCGGTATGGGGGCCCATCGCTATGGCGAGCTGCACCGACACCGGAGCCGTTTGCCAAGTGCCACGTGAGAACAGCACGTCTCATCGGCCTCTGATGGCGAGCATTTCCTTAGCAGGGCTCCCCGTTCAAACAAAAGTGCAAAGAAATCACACTTGTGACTTTACCACTGAACTCTAATCTCTACATCTTCCACAGATTCTAGCTGACCCAGTTCATCATCAGCTTTCTCAAAGTATTCACTGAATTATCCAAAGTGAAGTTATACATATCAAATTAAACTTTTTTTTTTCCTTCTCAGAGTAGGGATGGAATTTCTACATGGATGAGAGACGTATTCAGATGATCTGGCCTGTGTATCGTCAGGAGCTCACATCCTGCGACGTGGAGAATGTGCAGGCTGGGTTATCTAGATCCTGTTTAATGGACTTTTCAGATTTCGCAATGTCCACCTCGCCAGCCAGCCACTTTCTGTTGGTCTTGGCTTATTACTCCACTCTACACGTCTGAATCACCAGCACGTGACTACAAGCTGTCACGTGCCTCGCCATCCTAAAATGTTCAAAGAACATTAGGTCAAAGCAACAGAAATGAAAGGGTTCCTCCAGACTATTAAGGCAAGATGTCTGGGGAATACCGACAAGAAAGTCAGGGGCTCAAACAATTCAAATATTTGATGTTAAACTTAACTGCAGATTTAAATGTGTTTATTGGCACCAATAAACAAGAAAGGCACATTCTGCCGCCACCATTCTGGACTGATTACTCACACTCAAAAACCTGGAATACATGTAGCACAGCGTTGCATCTCTCAGGAGCACACATGCAGTGCATTCTGGGTAATGCAATCACAGAAGCTGTCCTCTCTGCTACACACATGTTGCACCGATGTTCCGTTGTTGAGTGCTCAGGGGACAAAATGCAATTATTCAAATGAATCCTTATCAACATTACTTCTTTTTCATCCATACGTTTCTTGAACATCTTGGAATTGTATTTTATTCAGATTAGGGGGCCAGACTGCTATGTTTGTCATTTAGCCAGTCAAATGCTAGTCTGTTTCATTTCCTAGCTGGTTATTCATTTTTGCAGCCCCTGGAAAGGGCGAGGGTGGCAGAGACAGACAGCGCATCCTCACAGACATGAGCTAAGGGCACGACCCAGCCTCCAGGCACCACAAAGGCCAGCTGACAGAAGTGGCCTGAAAACATTCAACAGACACACGTGATATGGATATATTAAAACCAAATTTGTGACCAACGTTAAAATTAAAATCAATATGAATACGCTATGTCATAATATATATTAATTGATATATATATATGAACTGAATATATATATATATATATATAAAATGTATATTATATATATATATCAGGTCAGGTTGGGGAGTATGCGCTGGCACAGCACGTTGCAGCACCCACCAGGCTGTGCTGTGAAACACCTCAGCATCCCGGTTGGCGACCCCCCCCCACGCAGACACGCGGTCCTGTCCCGCCCTCCGGAAGTGGCCATGCATCTGCCGTAGCCAGGTGTTACGTGGCCGTCCCCTCGGCCTGGTCCAGCCTCTCGGATCCTCTGCAAGGAGGGTCCTACGAGCCGGATCATCCTCGGAATCGCGCCACATGGCCGTAGTGCCTTAACTGGCACTCCCTCGCAATGCAGGTAACGTGCCTCATTCGGGACTCCCTGGGCAACCGTCAAACCAGCTGTACCCAAGGACTCTCCAAAGAGACACAGTACCAAAGGAGTCCAGTCTTCGTCTCAGGTCACTGGATAACGTCCATGCCTCGCCTGTCTATACATATATGCAATAATATATACATATATATTACATATATATATATATATAATTATGTCTATGCCAGCACTTCCTACAAATCCATCCACAGCCCACAGACCACACAGCATGGCTCAGCAGTCTCCCAGTACATTTAGAGCCTTTTCATTTAGTAAGCTCTGCACGGTGGCCTGTCCTGCTCACACAGACTGCACTGTTTATTCACATTGTCCCACTGCTGTAGCTGACAGGGCTGTACATTGACCTCTTAATGTTGTTCCTTAAAAACGAGGTCGAAAGAACAGTGGGAGTTAAATGCAAATGAGTGTCTATTTCCTTCCAAAACAACGGCTCCAAATTCCAGCGAGACCAAACACGAAAACAGCACATGGTCCAAAGCCATCGAAGAAGCCAAAATGCCGAAAAAAAACCCACACGTCAAATTCCCGCCATACCTGAAGGGGCCAAATAAGGCCAGGTTATGCAGCATGCCAGCCCTGTCACTTGCAGCAACACAAACATCCCATAATGCACTTGGCCAGCTGAGAAACGGCATTAGAGAGTTTGCCCACTTTCTGCCCGGCCGACTAAGCAGAGTGAGAAGTCAATGACCTCGTCCTCCACGCCGTGGACCGCCTTGGACACCTCATTGCAAGTCCGGCGCGGGTGCGAGGGGAAGGCGACACGGAGCCGTGACCTCAGGGAGGAACGAGAGCAGGTTTTAATTCCAAAACATGGCGAGGAGCCTCTCTTACCTCCTTCATCACGTCCCGGGGCCTCCGAGGGGAATTGTTCAAATGTTTCATTTCAGTTTTGCATGTTAATGAGCTCTGGGTTATGCCTGACAAATGGCTGCTTATCTCCCACTTTAGCGCCCGAGCTATTTGCATTAGCCTTAGCTCAAAGATTAATGCGTGTAAAGCATGACGGCCTAATTGAATTTTAAACCACAGACGGTTCGGCAGCAGAGAACCGCTAGAGAGCTCCGGGGCACTGTCTCTCTGCCCCCTTGGCGTGCTGAGCTGGGTTTTATGCCCGGTTTATTGCTGAAAGGTAGGACCTGCCTGGCTCCTGGGCGGCTCCAGGTAATATGCTCTCACAAAAGGCAGGATGCTGTCCAAGGGTTCTGAATGATCCCACCCCCCAGGGGCAGGGACACAGCATCCTATAGCGTGGGGGGGGGGGTTTCTTCACCCAGCAGCCACAATCTGAAGAGTGAACAAACACCCGCCCATGATGACTGCTGAGGGTTTAGGTACCCATTTCAGTCGAGAGGAAATGAAAACCAAGAGGAGAAAGCAGCCATGGGGTCTTATTTTAAAAGAGCTGTCATAAGTGGAGGTTGTACCCCGTCCGCTGGAGCCAGGCAATCTCACAGACAAGCTCACACACTCATTAATCAATTGCAAAAAATATATATATCATAACAAAGAGTAGGGCTGCACGATAAATGCCAGCACAATCACTGCGAGCCGAACACTAGAAAGATCCTCTAGCACCGATAGGTCGATAGTGGCTGTGGCGTAGTAAGGAAAAGTCATTGATAAAGTTTCCCGAAATCCACGTGCCATCTGAGCTCCAACGTCCATCCGCCTCCCATCTTTTGACACGCAGTGTTTGCTGGCGGGGCGGTCGCACTTTAGCATTCCGGGCCACGCCACTCCTCCTCCCGAAAATCTACCCAGACAGCAGCATCATTAAACTTTCATGCGGCCTGACAGAGCCTCCGGGACGCGGCCGCCGGCGGCGTCTTCCAGCTTTTATTCGGCAAATCCCGGGGCATCTGCGGATGTGGCGTGGACGCCATTCAGGTCCCGCGAAAGGGCCACCGCTCTGGGACCCTGGGAACATGCCCGCCGTATGCTCTGGCTTTGCGGGCAGCTTTGGGGAGGGGCCAGGCCCACTCAGAGGGCCGTAGTGAAAGACAGCTCACGGCCAACAAGCTGTATCTTAGGGCTGAGGGATTCTGGCTGATGGCTTTCAGAACAAAATTACTGCTCTTTAAAACAATTGCTACAATCTGATGGTTTATTCAACCCAACCCTTACCTAACCCCAGGGGCACGCTAGGGGTTAGGGCAGGGGTGGGCAATCTTATCCGCAAAGGGCCGGTGCGTATGCAGGTTTTCGGGATAACCCTAAGGTCAGCTGTTCAAGCCCAGGTGTGAGGACTCTTCAGCCAATCAGTGCTCTAATTAGTGATCTAATTAGGGAGTTGCAGTGAAAACCCGCACACACAGAGACCCTTTGCGGATAAGATTGCCCACCCCTGGGTTAGCAACTTGACGGCCGGGGTAGGTGTGGTAAAGGCTCCTTGGCAGGTCTGCCAAAAAGCAGCAAGGTGGACACAAAGTGGCCCATCCACCTCACAGGAAAGCAGGGAGGGCTCAATAGTGGACCCACCCAGTAAAGATGGAAGGACGGGGTCCACTCGTAGATCGCTGGGCCCGATCAGATCCAGGGTAGAGAGAGATCTTAGGTAAGGGGATGAGGGTGAATATTTAGTGCAGATTCTGATTCAGCCAGAAGTCAAAAAGTAATGCAGAAGAAAAACATTTTAGATATAAAAGGACGGAGTTAAATAAGAAGATGTAACATGTTATAAGTACATGTTAATGACAGCATAAGGACAAGAGCTATGAACTTGGCTTCGCATGAAATCCGCTTGCCGAAATGGGTTTGCCGAACATTCACTCACCGGGTCTAGTCAGAGAGGGACGTGGGGCGTTTTCTGCGATTCCCTTCCCGATGGCCGTGGAGTACCTCGATCGCACCAAACTGTAATGTCACTAAAGAGGACATAAAGATTATTCAATGCGCAGACTCCAGCACTGAATGAATGTCAATGGCACAGTGAATAGGGAGGCCGTGTCGGGGGTCCGGGGATGGAGGGGCTGCCCTCTTCGGGTTTTCGGGAGCCAGCACGACATGGAGCTCCGCTGCAGAATGGCTCTTTGTGGCGGCTACTGTGGCTTGGCGGAGGAAGAAATGCGAGGAAGCGTTTGGTCTAAAGGAGCGGAGATTTCCAGCAGCGGCAGGCTCAACGAGGCTGAACAGGACCAGCCCAGCCACCCCAGTTAAAAGACGGGGAATGGTGGAAGGGCTGACCTGAAGCCAGCCCAAGGCTCGGGTCTTGCAGATGTTGCTAGGGTGGGCGACCTAGAGCCCAAGCATGAGTGGCGAGCAATGCATGATGGGTAGCCAGGTTTCAGGTGGCCACTGCCAGCACTCAGAACACACAGAAGACTGCTGTAAGTGACAAGCAGAGGACAAGAGAGATGTATACAAATCGATACGATACAAAGAAACATGCTGTATTTAAAACATCCTCTATATCTGACAGATTAAATTAATTAATTAAATTAATTTAGTTAAATGGGGCGGCACGGTGGCGCAGTGGGTAGCGCTTCCGCCTCACACCTCTGGGACCAGGGTTCGAATCCGGCCCAGTTCC
>JAODKL010000009.1:6216826-6247209 GCA_026780765.1 Petrocephalus schoutedeni | reverse complement strand
CGGGATAGGCTCCGGACCCCCCGCGACCCTGAACAGGATAAGCGGGTTGGAAAATGGATGGATGGATGGATGGAATTGGCGTTCGGACCAGATGTAGCTCAGTTAAGTGCAGTCTCTCCAGGCTATTCAGAGAGGATATAACCTCATGGCCAGTTCAAAACACTGAACTGAACCTGACACTGAGTTTAAGCAACATGACATTCTACATGTGACTCAAATTCAGGCACATTTCATGCAATGTTTAGTCTGTTTACATTCACCAGAATGGATGTCTTCAGCCAATCAGACTGATCATTATATAGTTCAGTATTTCCCAATCCGGTCCTCGGGGACCCACAGACGGTCTGTGTTATTGCTCCCTCCCAACTTCTTGCCAGACAGTCCACGTTTTTGCTTCCTACCACAATGATTTACTTCATGCAGGACACTTTACTGACAAAGCTCTGGTATCACTGCGAGCCCCCCTTCTGGATATGATCCTGTGAGCCCTAGGTCACCAGGACCAGCTCTTGCATCCATGCGGCAACCCGCTGGCCCTGTATATTTGAAGCAGACTTCTGTGAACAAGAAAATGATTACCTTACACATCACCCAGAACAGAGATGAACGTCTTACACAAAGACTGCGGACAGGACAACTTCTGGGACTAAATTAAACGCATCAATCCGCTGACAAAGCCACCTCTGCCGTGATGAACTGGGATGGGCACACACAGTGGGATTAATGTTTCCCTTTAAAAAGGGTTCATAAAAAATATACAGGTGAAGCTGCAGAGGACTTTAACGTCATGCCATTGTGAAAGAATAATTTCAAGCCTGTAAAACTTTTAAGGGCATTGGGTAGCCTCCGTCAAGAATTGCCCAGGGTACAATGGGCCTGGGGGGGGGTTTTAAAAAATGTCCATCTATCTATTTTATGTAACTGCTCATCCTATTCAGGGCTGCCGGGGGTCTGGAGCCTACTGGCACAAGGCAGGGAACAACCCAGGATGAGGCAGAGACCAAAAGCAGGGTAATTTACTCACACACTATTTGGTAACTCCAGTTACCCTCAGCGGGCTTTTGAACCGTGGAGGGAAACCGGGTCACCCCTAGGAAAGCCGACAACGACACAGGGAGAACACGCAAACTCTACACACATGGAGCCGTGGCAGAGACTCAAAAAAAATTATAAAAAAAAATTGAAACCTGAATTTTAGCAAGGAAAGAATGTCTAGTCAACACCAGACTGTGTGAGGGTGCCGTGCTGACCTCCCGTGAAGCTTGGCCGTCTCACTCCCCCCCACACACCCATGCACAGTGGAATGTGACACCCTAACTGATAAGCTCTTTTTCCCGCTTTGCTCAGTATGAGGGTCGGAGCTCTTCACATGAACATGCATACATGCGAACATGCGGGGCGAGGAGAGTATTAGATCGATGGTATTCATAGGCTTGGTTTTATTGAGCTAGTACTGGGAAAATTCATTGTAGAGTCTTAAAGCACTTATGTAAGTCGCTCTGGCTAAGGGCGTCTGCCAAATGCTGTAAATGTACCAGGGACCACCTGCATGCGACCACAGCTTCAGACAAAATGGCAGCTTGACAATTCACCTGCAGACAGACCTGAAATCTCCACCTCTGCTTTCTGTCTCGTTCTGAGACCCCGGATGGCGGTGGGGCTTTGGATTACCTACTGCTCTGATTCCAGGATGTTTATGTTTTCCAGCAATCACACTACTTTGGGTCATCTGCTCCAGTAGGGAGGAAACATTATATCTAATGTCCTCCAGGCTGCTAAATTACTGTGAAGCTCCTCAAACCCTACAGCGGACTCATGAAAACGCTCATGCAACAGAACAGAAATATGAGACAAACCAGTATCCTAATTTCAACCCCCAATTAATGCTTTCCAGGTTTCTTAATATGTCCCTTGTGCTATTCACGTACAGGCTAAACTGTGCCATTATTTTCTTCAGGAATGTGTATGTAGAAGAAAACTAGCTTTAAAGTCTAGGTTAAGCAAAGCCTTCACTCCATTTCAGTCTTCATGTTTGCTCCTATAATTACAATTTCAGCTGCCTTAAGCAAAGTGGCATGCAACCAGAAAAATCAATTGTAATTTTAACAGGGGCACTGGATACGCCACATGGCCTGTCCTTATGAGGTTTTATCAAGCGCAGCGGCATAATATAAGCTAATCGCAAAGAAATAAGTTATATCACTCTCCTCCCTATGCCACAGCTGAGCTGCTCCACACTGCGGGAAAAGCCGGAGCTCTTACTTGTACAACAACCTGGAAACATCGGAAACACCAATTTCTGATGCAGGATTTCTGTCAGTGCTTTTCGCCCCCGGAGGACGGAAATGCAACCGTGTCAAGCGATCGTGCGCTTTGTAGAGCCGGCGTTTGAGGAGCGGGGGTCCGCGGAGACCCGTCCAAGTGTGGCCAAAGCGTCGTTTAAAGTTTACCCGCAGGATCAATAGGCGGAAGTAGGAAAACGATGCCTTGGCAGGAGATTAAAGGATGCTTAAAAAAAAGACGCGAAATATCACTGCAGGCGCTTAACCGGCGCGATTCGCTTTGGTGCGGAGCGGAGCGCACCGGCCGCCTGCACTAATGTCAGTGCGCACGGAGAGCCGGGGGCGGTGAGGGGGGGACCGTAGCCGGGATCGGGACGAGGAGCGTCTGTAAAACACGCTTCCCCGTCAAAAGGCGCCTCAGCACGATCAGAAAAAGAAAGCGAAGGGAAGCCGGAAGGCTGATGCAGCAGTATCCAGCGCGAACGCGATCCGTTTGCCCCGCTGGTTTCTAATGCAGTGCACCAGGCCTGGCATTGCAGACGCGATCGCCTAGTCACACGCAAGCGGCTTTGGGGGGACGGGTATGGGTGAAGGAAAACTTCCACATTAAACTCAGGTTCACAAATATTTTTTTTTCCAACTGAAACCATGGCCGTGTGACTCAAATCAATACACTTTCTGATTAAAAGCAAATAATAGGAAACATGGCCGGTTCGCCTGAATGAAGGCTGACAACTTCAACAACGTCAAAACTACTAATTTATTTAAATGTTTATTAAAGCACCATGCCATGGACAGTGCATTCAACGACAAAATACCAATTTGAAAGCTGGTGTGAAAGGCATAGTGATCAACATATTGTAACATCTGGCAGACTAAGGCATCATAACAACAAGAAACCAGGAGGCTTGTTTTAAAGGGAAAAGAATGCTTTTTTATTAAGCTCTTAACAACCACCAAACAACACATAGCTGGTATGCACCAGGAGGTCTGATGCTGAACTGTAAGGCACACACACAGTGGGCAATTTACACAATAACTAGAGACAGGTGAGGATCAGACCGGGTTCACATATAACACAGGCAAGGACACACACAACAATGAGAAACAGTAATAAACACAGAGGCTATTTACAATATTCCCAGCATGCTCGGCGCACTTGCTGGGCTCCACAATTAGGAGGTATCTCACCGGCACCACACTGTTCCCCTCCGCCAAATCCCCCAACAAGTCGCTAAGGACTGGTGGCTCCGGGGACCCGCTGAGCAGCTGGAGACTTTTAGCCGGCGCTGGGTGGCCAGCAGGCTCTGCCGGTGCGGGTTCCCCTGGGCCTCGGCCCTTCCTCTTCCCTGGCTTGGTGAGAATCTGCAGCTGACCTCCAGACTGTTTCCTCTGCTGGCCCTCACCTTTGGTGGACTTGTTCAGCCGCTCCCACTCTGCCAGCCATTGCTGCAGGTTCTCCAGGCTGCACCGCCCCTTCTCCAGGGACTCGTGCAGCTGCTGCAGGTCTGGCTCACCGTGCTACCTTTATCCTACCAGCTTACTGAGCCGCTGGGCCTCCGAAGCGTGACACGTGTCTTTACGTGGCTGAGTAGCGCTGCCTCGGCCTGGCGGTTCTGGCGGTGACGCTCGCACTCCCAGCTGGCCAGTTCTCCGCGCAGCCGCTGCCGGTCCAGCTCACGCCGCTCCTGAGCCTGGCAAGCCTCCTCGCGGCTGCTGAGCTGAGAGCCTTCACTGGCCGGTGAGCAGGCAAAGCATCCGGGAGCTTCGTCTCGGACGCGGAGCCGGCGGGAAGGCAGGGGCAGCTTCAGGGCGCACTGTGGCAGGATGGGGGTCCGGTGTGCTGGCAGGGGCAGCTTCAGGGCGCAGGCTTCTGGACATTAGCGTGTCTGGTGCCCTTTCCTCCCACAGCACCAGCAGACGAGCCTCCCGCCCCGAGCCGCTCTTGCTGGAGTATCGCTGTACTTCTGGAGTATCACCATGCTGCTAATGAGGCCACTGCTTGCATCCCATTTCTAGTGTATCGTTTGGTGTACCAAGTTATTACAGCAGTGGTAAGAAACTAGGAGGCTTCTTTTTAACAGGAAAGACTGCCCTTTTATTAAGCCTTTGTAAGGACTAACACAAGAAACTGAGCAACCACCAGACAACACATACTGCTTAAACACAAGGAGGTCTGACAATGGACTGTAAGGCACACTCACGGTGGGTAATTTACACAATAACTAGAGACATTAAGGATTGGACAGGGTTCACATATTACACCGGCGAGGCCACACACAGCAAAAGGAAATACACTGTATGTACAGTAACACACACAGGGGCTATTTACAAAATCCCCAGCATGCGTGGCGCTCTGACTGGGGTCGTCTTTGTTGAGTCATCTTGCCGATGCTGTCGCAGGATTAACAATGGTATCTGAGGTTATGTTTCAATATTATTAATAATATAATATTCCTGTTTGGTATGGAGATGAGTATCAGTTGATGGTGTGTGTAGGACTTCATACACACACGCCTAGAAATATTCCCTCCCTGCCTGTAGGTCTCGCGTTTTGTTTTCTCTGCAAACTCTATTTACAGAACATGATTTTATTTTTGTTCTGAAACTAAGAATGAGTTTAATCTGCCAAAGGCAACTCTGTTTTAAATCACTATGTTTTCCTGCATCCGTTTATTGGTTTTCATTTTACCGTGTGTAATTAATGTTGGCGTGATGTGCAGGACTCTGCGCCCCAGCTGAAGAGAAAACAAAAGAGTAAAATGTCAGCTTTGAATATAAATCAGATTTATACCTACGAGTGTGACGATAATATCTTGCTTCGGCTGCTCAGTCTGTTAGCCGGACTGCTGCAGTCTGTAGTAACCAGAAAGCACTATTACAGTAGTTATAGTCTCTCCCTAATCACCTTAATCTCCTCCGGTCTTTTCTATGTGCATGGCTGCTGAAATTCTGCTCTTTATACACCGGCCGCATATTCAGAACGGAAGCCCGAAATTGGACACACAGTAGTAGATATAAAGATTTTTAAAAACCTTCAACGTATAACAGATGAAACTGTAGCGACGAGGACCACAGCCGCAAACTTTGTGCAGTTTGTGCACAAACTCAGACCCACAGACTGGCAAATATGAGAAATGAATTAGGTGCAATGGTGATATTTACTATTCTGCTACAAATGCCTGCAAAACAAATCAATAAGTCAGAGGTCTCTCAGGCCATGGACTCAGAGAAGCTTGACAAAATGACTACATTAATACTCTAAACTGGCCGGAGTGTATGAATGTGTGTGTGTGCTATGATGGACTGGCGTCCTGTCCAGCATGTCCCCAGCTCTGTCCCCTCTGCTTCCTAGGACAGACTCCAGACTATCTGGTACTGAATCCTGCTATCTGGGACTGAATAAGCAGCTGGAAATCGATGGAAGGACAGATATTACACTTCACTACTATCTGGGAAATAAAAACTGAGCGAGAATGTTGCATTATCTCCTTTAACCAGATAGATCACAACCTTCTGGTAGCACATCATGTAAAATGGAAAAGCTGTCTTTAGAAAACACCCAGAATATTACTTCTGAATAAGAACCACTCATGCACTTCTTTTCAATTTGTATGGATTTTACCTGCTAGTCCAGTACAGCCCCGCAGATCCAAGCCCAGCTGACAGGGAGGTGACTCGTGGTAAATAGGCCCGAGCCCTATGTGTCAGACTAACCAATGAAATGTCAGTGAAAGCAACTTAAATCTTGTCTTCAGTCAGGATTCCATAATGACCTCCTCCACTTTATGTATACTGAAGGAAAAAAAACACAAAGATCTACTTAACTCAAGTTTGTAATGGCAACAGTGCGAAACCAGTTCTTCTAGGATAAGGCGTCATTTGGTGGCCCTCTGGAGTTCCAGGCCAGTCTAAAATCTCACACTTAACGCCACTGCTGATGCGGCAGTTTCCTGTGGATCGCTGCCCTGGTTCTCAGGGGGTAGGTACTTCACAGGAGACCAACTTTCCCGTGTGCATTGGAACCAGCTGTGTTTTTTGTTTTGTTTTATTTTTTTTTCAAGGTCACTTTCGTCCAGGACACATGACTCAGTGCCTCACTGCATCCTCTGGGCCGGCCGGCCAAACTCCTGCATGGACGTACGGGTAATTTTCCACTGTGGCACCACAGCAAGAGAACGTTCCATATCGAGCTGTATGGAGGCATGATATTTGAACACACAGATGAAAACTACACACCCATCTGACTGGAAACAGTATGACACACCTTCTCACGGGAGGCACCTTTTTCCTGCTGATATAGAAGATCGGTCTGATTTCTAACACATACTGTTTGACTGGCATCCAGCGAATTTGGTAAATGCACCATTAGGCACTTTCCAACCCAAGTTCAGGAACCTAGTTTGTGGTTCCAAGTTTCTGGGATCTTTTGTCGCTCCTGGCCACTTTCACATGACGCTTTCATGCCGTGCAACAGGAGCTGGGCTGGTGGGGCCAACAGGTTAGTGGATCCCCAAGTGCAGTGACAGGGACACTGTAAAAATGCGGCTGTCCTTAGGATGAGACATAAATCTGAGGTCATAAAAGATCTATGGGCATCTTCTGAAAGAGTAGGGGTGGTACCCGGGTGCCATGACTGAAACTGTTCACTGTTGCCCTATCAAATCTGGCCTCCTATCCATCCCCTGTATCTAACTGGCAAATTCTCATCTGCCCCTTCACCTCCTTAGCTGCTGTGTGGTGAGCATACTGGTGCAGAATGGCTGCGCATCATCCAGGTAGGTGCTACACTGTGGTGGTGGTTGAAGTGGCTCCCCAGTGGTTCTCTAAAGTGCTTTGGGTATCTTGAAAATGTAAATGTAGCATACATTCATCCACATATCAGTCACATTTTCCAATGCAGAAATCTGGATATGTAACCGAAAAAGGTGTAGCCTTTGTAGAAGGCGTCCTTCAAAGGTTGTAAAGAAAATGTCAGATGGGAAGGTTCCGGTATGACCTCAGAGGGAGTACAATTAGTCTGAGGTCCTGGTTCCAGAAAAAAAGTTCCTGTGGTGGGAAAGATAAAGACACATATGCATAGGACCAAATGACTACACAAATGACTAAAATTTGTTAAGCAGGTTGTTTGAATGAGTCAGCGATCTGGTGGAGCGATCCCTGAAGGTTCACTGCTTGACTGTCATCAGCACAAAGACAGGGACACCCTTCCCCTGTAACCCCATCGTACCTAACTCACAAGAACATTCAGCGAACGCAAGTGCTGCAATTTGTCTGCGAGATTTCTCAAATGTCACGGTGCAATTTCACAGTGCACGGTTGCTATGTGAAACCATGCATGACAGCAGTGTTTGGCATATTAACTATAAAAATATCATAATGAATTAAATACAAAGTGAATTCTCACATTCTTAATCAGTGGAAACATTACAGCATCCCAGCCCCTGAAAATCATGTGCCACATGTAGTCATGAATATAAATAAACAGCTTTTAGACCCTTGGCCTTGATGATTTATTTCAGTGTATGAAGACCTTATGTTAATCCCTGGTTTGGACCCTTCAAAGTACCACTGTTGAAGATGCAATGTTGTCTTTGCCCTAAATCTCTGTTCCACTGCCTCCCAAGGACGTCCCGTCAGGCCCAAGTGCAGTACCAGCTGCAGAACGCCTCACTGTCATTCTCAGCAAATCAAAATATTTGCATATGTTCTGGAGTCATTGGGGTGTCCTGTCACTTCTGACGGGACCCTGCTCATCTGTCCAAACAAAGCAGTGGGGTCTGTGATCTATTGCTTTCTCAATTCCAGCTGATTCATAGATTCCAGCTGTCTTGGAGGACACTCCATCACAAAGAACCTCCTGGAATGTTCAGCCTCGGTCCATTAGCTGTGAATTGTACCAGGTCATTTCCATCTTACTAAACCCAGTATTATTACTGTTATGTTGAAGTGACTGTCAAAATAGAACATATGCAGCATAGAAACTCAGATATCACTTGAATAAAAATAATTCCATTAAGTTGAGAAAAGGGAGGCAGGATCCATTTGTTAATATGATTAATAGCATAAAAGATGGTGAAAGGAGGCTTGTCTCCTGAAGCCCTTAAAAATCATATCATATATTGACCGCCTCCTTACACATGTTCATGCAACTTAGGGTTTTGTCTGGCCTCACTGAAGTCCTTTCATCTATCAAAATGAAAGATCTGAGGAGAGATTAAAAAAAAAAGGGTCTGTGGTGCAGCTGACTTTCCACGGTCATCAAAAATGGCATCATCAAATCATTTTCGGGTGTTTTGCGTAACATTACGACCCAGCTTCGCCATTGCTGTGGTTTCGGTCTGCTGTCGTTTGGACGCGAGAAGGTCTTTTTCACGTGGTCAGAATGCTCCAGCGCTCCGTCTCAATAACAACGTTAGGGTTGCCGTGGGGGAAATATCCCATCGTGCGCAACGCCAGCAGAAGAAAACAAACACCACCCAACCCAATGCTCTGTTTCGGAGGGCAAAGTTCAGAAGGGCTTGTAGCAGGACTGTTTTTCCACCAGTATGGGGGTGAAACGGGAGCCATCTTCTCCCCTCTCCCACACACTGCAATCACGGAGTAAACATCTACGTTTATGAAGGCCCATCGTGTTTGTGGAACACAACGTGTCATCTGTGTTCACAGAGCAGCCTCCAGCTTAAAGCTCCTCTCCTCCGGTTCCTCTCATTTGAAGATGAGAAATGGTTTCCCCAGACAACAGAAATTAAACCCCAACATGAGAGTGGATTGCATTTAGTGATCACATGAAAAGGATTTCACGATTGCAAGGATTTTTTTTTTCTCCCCAAGCTGATTAGCTCGTGAGGAGAATAAGATCCCATTACTGAAATATTTAATCTCGAAAGATTAAACTACAATCAATAGCCATTCAATATTCTCTGTTTATTTTCTTTTTCAATACAAACTTCCATTAAGACTTTAATTTATGTTCAGCGAGTATGCAATCAATGTGAGGAAGGACAAAATCACCTTACAGAATCCCAGTTCTGACCTCACGTGCTGGATATCTGAATAGTGCGGAAACTGATAGTCCCCTCTATTTTTATATTACATTATTGCACTTACATGCATGTCCCTCGGGGGACGTGATTTTTGTATTTTTTTTTGAATGAACAGAAGGAAATGGATTATGGGAATCTGCACCCTTATTATTAAGTTAATGCGTAATCAAGGTCTAGGCGTTATCGGCTACTGCTGGTGTACCACCATTGTGTCCACCAAAGTAAAGATTTCGATAATCCCCTGTGTACAAAGACATTTCGCAGCTGTAGTTGAGGGTATTAATATCACTCGATGTTATCGCGAGGTTTTGGCTGCACATGGAGTAATGAAGTTAATGTTATAGAGCTTAGACAAATAAATATTTTAGTAGATAATTTAAAGCGCATGAAGTCCTTGAGACGGCAGGAATGCTTTCTGCATTCAGATATCCAGGAGGCAAAATATAACCCTATTATGCGACACTGTATTCTTTGTAATACGCACACCGCTGTGTGGTCAACGTGCGATCACACAGGCCATATGAGTACCGTTTCTCCTTTAAGTTTGTTTTTTTGTATTGATTTATAGTGTATTTGTAATGCAGAGCATAAATGACTAAGGAAACTGTTTTCAGCGTGTTGTTAATAGTTGCTGAAATTGCTCCAGTTGATTTATAATTTTGCTGGATTCATGTTTCCAGATGTCATACGTGAGATACGACATCCAGGAGTCCAATTTCCAAGTTCAATGGCACGCACTTGCCGGTGTTATTTCCCAAATGTCAAATATCATTAAAACATTAACCCTTCAGATCTATAGCTTTCGATCATTTTTGGTCTTTGTACAGCAAGCATTTCGTCGTAATCGAAATTCCTCGATTTCTGTCCAAAGACAGTGAAGTGCAGTATTCTGCCATTGAGGTTATTCTCAGGGGCCTGGCCACAATCTGGCGGCCTGTTACCTGTATATTGCAGTTTTAGCAAATGTGGAAACTGTTACTGACAATCTATTTTGTGTTTCTCAGTCCAGGGACTTCGGAGCCGGAGACTCCCATACTGCACTTTTAAGTTTTAGGGATAGAAGTAAACAAGATATGTGTCATGTCTCGTACGAATGCATTCTGCAGGTGCAAGGGGTCAGAAAGGCAGCTGGGTAACTTAAAATACATTACATAGACCATTCAGAACATACATACATGACAAAACATATATAGGATTTCGAATGCAGATTTGTACCAGTCTGAGACTCTGAGACAGGATAAAAATGAGCTTGATACTAGAGAAACTATTACTGTAAAAATAAGACCTCAAAGCCTCTCACACGCAAATGCCACGATCACGAAAAGCCCCAGGAGGCTCGAATTCCTGCAGCCAGACAGGTCATAACTCTTTCCTCCTGGTGTGTGTGATCTCTGAACATCTTAGAAAACCAAACACAGGTAATTAGGGAGGCAGACAATGAAATGTTTTATATGTATAAAATATGAATTTAGATGGAACAAACTAATCTGTTCCGAAAAAACATGGGAAGCAGGCCCAAAAACAGCAGAGCCGGCACAGTGTCAGATATCATGTATTCAGCATCTTACAGCACAGAGCAACAAAGGAAAATACGTGTTTGACCCTTTTGCAAACCCGTAGAGTTCCGACTGCTGGAGAAGTGCAGAATGTCAGAGATGTTTCTCCAATTAGGCTAATTGCGCGTCATTGGACTGCAGCAAGGAACATGTACAGCATGGAAAGAACATGCACACAGCTCCACACATGGAGGGCAAACAGGGCGAAAGAGCCAAACCCAGGAAGTGTGCAGAAATAGTACTATTTCTGCACGTATTAAACAAAATACGAATTCTAATGTCTGGCAGACAGAGTTGTCACTGCAGCAGCAAAAGACAAGTTTTAAAGGGAAAGAACACTTTTTTATAAAGCCCTTAAAAGGACTAGCACAGACACAAAAGGACGAGCATACATAACGCCGTGGAGACACAGAGAAGGAGGCGGGGAGGTCAGGCACAGGGCAGTAAGGCACACACTGTAATTTATACAATGGCTAAAGACACGCGAGGATTGGAGAGGGGCCACACATGGCACTGGGGAACACAGCAAACATTTACAATAACACAAACATGGGCTATTTACTCATTTCCCAGAATGCTCCTCGCTATTAATGAGCTCTGCTGGGCGGAGCCATCTCACCAGTGCCACATCCAACCATTTTCTGTAACCGTTTATCCTATTCAGGGTTGGTTCAGATTCAGATTCAGATTCCGATGCTTTACTGTCATTGTTGTTTCCACAACAACGAAATTTAAAAGTACATCATCTCCAGTGTCACATCAAAACAATAGACAAGCAATAAAACAAACAGTAAATAAACAACACACAGACCAGCATTGCACATTTCACCAATTGCACATGAAAAATAGCAACACATGACGACACAGGGAGAGATCATGCAAACTCCACACACAGAGGAATGACAGAGACTCGAACCCTAGTCCAAGGAGTGTGAGGCAACAGTGCTAACCACTGTGCCACTGTTATAAGCTAAAACCTCTCTATATTGCAAGACTGTATAACATTTAGAAAACGGCAAAGCTATTGGTTTAGTTTCCATGTTGTTCTGCATTAAGGGTTTAGTGCTCAACAACAGAACATCATAATGACCAACTGCGAAGCGTTACCCCTGAATGGGAGCTGGTGTCACCCGTAGGAGGGACGGTAGCAGCCGATTCTCCTGAACTGGTCTAGGGCAAGTTGTGGATTTAATAATAATAATAATAGTAATAATAATAATAATAATAATATTAAATACTTAAAAATCAATAACTTATCTACACCAGGGCAAGGAACTTATCAAGGGCATAAGTCAGATACATTTGGATCCATGAGAAACAAGAAAACTGAACCAAAGTTGATCATACATATACAGCCTCTGATGTTGCCATACACTCTCAGAAAAAAAGGCTACCAATTTGTACCTTTGCTTGCCACTGGGGCTGTACCCTCAAGGGTGTTGTACCTTTTAAGATGCATAAATGGACTATGAAGAACTGTTTTGTACCATTGGGGGTACATTAATGTTGTTTGTACCTTGGGGATTCAATTCTGTACGATATAAGGTGCAATTACTTACAGCTAAGGGTACAATTGGCAGACCCTTGAGGGTACAACCCCAGTGACAAGCAAAGGTACAAATTAGTAGCCTTTTTTCTAAGAGTGTAACAATATCCACAGCTTAAAAAATACACAATACACAATAAAAGCTGCATGCTGCTCAATACATATGCTTTCATGTATGTTTAGATAAATACACAGGGGCTGAAAGACCAAAGACAGCCATACACCCACTTGTGCATACACCCCATGACTGTTTATTAAATAGGGTGGGGCAGAGGCTCTCTGTGGGGGAGTACATGATGGAGAGGGGTCAGGCCATTGCTGGGGAGAACTTCCAGTGCGAGCATCACACTGCTGTAATAACTACTGACCCGCTGAGCTCGCTGCCCAGAACACAACCATTTCTGGGAAGTAATCACAGAGAAAATGGAAAACACCGACGCAGCAGCTACCTCGACGACTGCTCCCTGGAATTAACGGAGGAGGGAAAATTCTACAAGGACCGAAACCTGTGGGGACCCAATTCAGCGCCTAACAACGGCACAGACCGAGTCTTAAGGAGGTAGATGTACATCAGGTGGAGCGGAGCAAGAGGATTCCGTAAATATGCCACGTCGGCCCTGATATTGGCAGCAGGATTAGGCACAAGACTGTGAGAGAAGTTATATGTTCACTGAGCGATAGTGCCTGAGGACAGCTACCTTCTCTCATTTCTAAGATAAGAAGCATCTCCTCCTGGGACACTGGGCATTGAAACGGTGGTACTAAAAAAAAAATTTTTTAAAAGTCCAGCCGTAACTGACAAGAGAGTCAGAAACTCATCTTAGTTTTCCAATAGGACACAGTCATGTGACCAGTGAGGGGAAGCTCTACCTGTCCTCTTAGAATTACTGATACAGAAAATGTGTGTGCATGAGTGTGTTTGAAAGCACATAAGGAAGAGCACTGTGCCATCGGGGCTGCTATTCATGTTATCTGTGGGCAAGAGAGGAGGTTCCTAGGCAGTCTCCCTGCTCGCATGCATCTTTTTCTTCACTTATGCTGCTCCTAAAATAATGGATGGAGCAGAGAGTCAGCCATTTATTAGGTAGAATTCGAAGATGTCAGAAAACGAGGGCAGCAGGACCAGTTATGGGGAGCCGACTCCACACACTCCCTCCTATCGGCGATATATACAGTCTATGTGGGAGGAGGTTTGTGAGGAGATTATTGCACCAAGAACTGGGCGGACGGGGTTATCGAGTGGCTGGGAGTGACGCACGTGACGTGAAACTGCTGTGCGGCTTCCCTGGGGGACCGGCCAGTGTCCGGATGAGAGGGGAGCAGATATCGGCCTGACAGGACACGCATTTCGCATGAGGACAGGCAGCGAAATGAGGACGAGACGTCAGCGGCGTGTTTGGGACGGCGAAGCTCCCGCCAACAGAGCGCCTGCTCGTTTATCATGGCTTTCTAGCTGCCTGTTTAGACAGACGAGTTATTTTAATCTGGTTCCAGTAGGCTGCCTTTTTGTTCCTTGACTCGTGTGTCTGGAGACTGAAAAAAGCCTGTGTTCCCTAGGCGCCGAGCCTGAGGTCACAGACTAAAGGGGGGGGGGGGGGGGGGGGGGGGGGCGGGGTCGTGGTGTTCTGAAGTGTTCTCCTGCCTGATGAGCCAGCCAAATCTGGTTGCTGTGCCCCTCCCATTATTAGTGGGCTGGTTTTGGAGGGTTTCCCATACAAATTTACAGTTATGATTACCATACCTTACCCCTTTAAAACCACCCGCTTCTGCAGATTAGTCAACCAAGGATGCCCTGGTTCAGCGGATCCAACGGCTGCTTGATATCCACATGCAGGCTTTTCCAGCTTCTCCTGGGTAGGTGGTCCCAGCTGGCTGCCCCCAGAGACACAGGAGACGCCCCCCCATCACCTCCTCACGCGTGACATCAGAGATTATGTAACAGGAGACACCGGACCCCACACACACCTGGGCCAAAGGTAGATGGCCCGGTGGTATGCGGACACCAGGGGGCGTTGCAGAGACCTACCTGCCTTCACCCCAAGTGCTACAGCCCCATTGGGCTCTGCACCGTGAAGCTTAATGGCCAGAGCCAGGACGGCATGGGCGTCGGATGATTTAACACACATTTCACATCTCTCACTGCTTGGAGGCAGCGCTTAGGCTGGCGAGTAACGTCATTTCTCGCTAAACAAACCAAATGATCAGGTGTGCGGCTGCCGGAGTGCAATCGATCGGTTTTATGTTAATAAGCACATGGGACCTTAATCGCTACGAGTCTTATCGTGCGAAGCGCTTCAGAGTTCAAAGTACATCAGTTTGCATGCACTGCCCATTTTCATCCGTAAAGGAGCACGACAGCATTGCTCTCTCAGATGAGGTAAGGTAGGTGAGGTGAGGTAAAAACCCACTACCCTCAAAGGGTAGGAAATTCCCCTCACACCATGTCTCCACCAGGCCTGCTCCTATCATTCAAACACTTTACATTTCAGTTATACAACTTGTCATCTTTCTTTTTCGTACCAGCAGTGGAGAAACTAATACTTTTGACCAACACAACGAAGTAGATGTACATCAGGTGGGAAATTAGTGGGAGAACATTTCAAACTGGAGTTGAGAAAAAACGTCTTTACACAGCGTGTAGTTAGAATTTCGAATAGTCTTCCTGTTAGTGTAGTGCAAGCTAAATCCTTGGGTTCCTGTAAATCAGAGCTAGATAAGATTTTAAAATCTCTGACCTATTAGTTTAGTTCTCCCCAAACGTGCTTGGTGGGCCGAATGGCCTCCTCTGCTTTGTATATTTCTTATGTTCTTATGTAAGTAAGTCTCCAGAGAGGAGTGTGGACATTGCAAATGGATATATACATATAGTATATTAAAAATAAGGCCAGTTTCTTTCTCAGTTTGGCGTGAATTCCCAAACAATCTTCGTGTCCAATGATTCAGAAAATATGCTGACAGGGTTAAACATACTGAAAAAGGAAGAGGCAAACCTGGAGTTAGCAGGTTAACCCAACACCGTGTCTGAACCTGCAGCCTGGGATTTATTTGCAGTTTCCTGTTTTTACCTAATTCCATGTAATGGATATTTATTGAATTATGACCGAAGGACATCAGCAAGTCAACTTCTAAAATCCAAAACACCAAATACTTCAAACCACTTCTTAAGCAAGAAAAACATGGTTTGTTGGACACTTACTGAGATCTTGCGGTCTGCTTCGCATTAAGCCCAGAAAGACACTTCCTGCACCCTAATACTGCCTTCAGAGACGACATCCAGCCGCTCACAGGAGAATGAAGTGCAAATCCTATCTCAGTAAGAAGAGCAGAGACACAGTCTGTTATATAAGCAACGCAGGAGTCACCAATAAGCTTGAGCTTAGAACTAAAGATTGATTCCTCACTCCAAGCCAGTCGTTAGTGTTGAAGAATTCTGGAATATAGATTCTAGAGCATTCCAGTCTTAAAATGACGGTATTGACCGGAATGCCTTTGACACAACAAAATTCAATATCCACATCCTGAACTTCACTAATCCTATAAAGGCTGCAACAGATACATAGGGCTGGAGAAGGGCCAGCATTATCAGAGAAGACTTCCCCCCACCCCCGGTCAGGGGGATTTTAGGTACAGAAATGGCACCTTATAGCCCATGTTAAGCCTTCCCTGGTGTGTGATTCCCCGGCCAAGTGGGCGTATTTCCCGGGATCTCACTGATGGAGCTGTACGTTCATCAATAAAAACACTTGAGCGGCGGCCAGCGTGTGCAGAAGGCTGTTCGCTGCGCCGTTTACGTTCCCCCTTCTAGTCCCATGCTTTCAGCTCCCGTGGTCTTGTTTAATTATGCGATACATCCACACTTCTGCACAGCTGCGAATAAAATTCCAATTACCGTGACAGATGGCTCGCTAATTACGCATGAGCCGATAGCTTCATGCTTTCTGCCACATCTACAGAGGTAGACTCGAGTGTGGCTAATTACGCAGGATGCTAACAAACTGCGGGGCCCGGCAAATACCGGCCCCATCGGCACCCTGCACCGTCTTCAGAATGAAGGCGGAGATCACGCAACGGAAGTTGGACAGGACGGGGCGGGGGGCGCATGGCCTCTTCATCTCCAGCCCTCTCTCTGTTTCTCATTTCATGTGACCTCGGTCACGAAACCCCCCCCCCCCCCCTCCCAATTTCCCCATCACGCTGCAGGGTACGGCTGTCCGATTCCCGGATGGGCCGTCAGCACCGCGGGCCGGAGGACTGCACCGTGAAACACCCCCGCCGTCATCCGGTGCACTAAAAACGGCCTTGACGTAAACTGGACCGCCATCGGGGGGGGACTGACGCTTCACAATTGCAGGAATTCCCGGAGGTTTCGCTGAACGATGCTGAAAGATGCCAGAAATCCTCCAGCAGCTCGTGAATGGTCAGGACACCAGCGTGTGCCGACCTGGTTGGCTATTGCACCAGACACATTCCTTTTGGGAACATTAACCCCTCTGCAATGGGTCGGACCCTATCAGGAACATCTACCGGGGCCCGCGGAAAGCCAGCTTTAAACGGCGTGTCCTTCCCGCCATGCGCAGCGTTTACCGACTAAAACTCCGTTCATAACACTCGAGTTTCAAAGAATTCTTTGTACACGGTGGATTGTATTTAGGATTTCAGAAGACGATTGTTTTTTGGAGGTCCTCGTAAGAATTATTCTTCAAAACAGCGAGGGAGGCCTTCACTGTTCCTCAGAAGCTGGAGAAGGTTCCAGAACTTTGAGAAGCCCGCTATGTGGAAGGTCTACAGGGACTCTGATTAGAGAAAACCCAGAAAAACCTCTCGTTTTTTTTGGCAGCCCCTCCCAGAGACTGTGGGGTACTGCAGATTTCTCGGGACCGTAGTCCCTCTGGTTGCTGAATATGAAACCAAATGCTTGGGCACAGATAACAGCGTTATCTGCATAACACATAACCAGCACTGGGTGTAACCAGCTCTAACCTCTATAATAACAGGCAGTGCACACATAGTGCACTAGTGCCCTCCCATAAGGCACTGCAACAATGGTGTCCTTCAAGAAAACGGGTACCGCCTCTCATTCTCGGCCCCCACCCACATGTAGCCCACTGAACAGGCTAATAAGCTCCGTTTGGTTCACTGCACCCTCCTTTCTGATTCTAGAAACTTCCACGGCGCCCTGGAAATGAAACAGATGGTTACAGAGTTCTGTCATTAGTGACGGATTGATCGTGACTCGTCCGCCGCGGAGAGGCGCGTTTTATGGCATTTTCGGCTTCTGCTTCCACACCCATCTGTTTGTGCGGCACAGGGTCAAGGCGAGGAAGAAAGGAGGGCCTGGACGGGATTCCCCTCCTGCAGGACTCCGCCGCTCTGGGCATTTGGACTATGGAGAGCACAGGAGTGGAAACGGGAGCAGATGAGGACATGCCATCACCGCTGAGGCACCACACAGTTCTACAGCTTTAATACCCAAAAATCCAAGATGTACCAGGCAGTAACCTTTTTCAGTGCATGGAGAGCTGGGCTGTTGACACACACTTCCGGGAAATGTCCCAGACCAGGCAGTTAAAGGTCATTTATCAAAGGGACACATCAGCCTTACCTGTCCTTACCTGGGGTCCTCTGCTCAGAAAACACGACCTACAGCTTCCACCCAGCTCCTCCTCAAAGACCTCACCCTCAGTGCCACCACACAGGAAGGGAAATGAAGGTGGTAAAATCTACAGTAATGTGAAAAAGAAAGTACACCCTTTCAGTTCTATGGTTTTAGGCATCAGGAAATAAAAAAAATAAAATAAAAAATCATCTGGTCCTTAGCAGGGTCAAAAATTATTTAAAATCTAACCTCAGGTATAAAACAACACAACAGATTCCACCGTGTCATTACTTATTCAAAATTTCGGCTAAGCTCTAGCTGTTGGGCAGATGGCCTCACATTTGACTCTACAATACTTTTTTTTTCCCCCCCAACAAATGGGGTGCTGTGCATTATGGGCACTGTGGTCACATCTGTCCAAAGGATATTGTTCCAGAAGTTCAGATGCAACTTTGCAAACCTAGGCCATGCTGCCATCTTCTTTTTAGAGAGAACAACAAGCCATACTTATTCAGTCTTTTTCCAATTGTACCGTCATGAACTTTTGACATTAAGCTTGTTAACTTAGGCCTATAGAGTCTTAGATGGAGCTCTCGGATTTTTTGAAGTTTCTCTGAGCATTGCACAGTCTGACCTTGGTGTGAATCTGCTGGGATGTCCACTCCTGGGAAGATTTGCAAAAGTCTTGGAAGTTTTCTACTTGTGAAAGATCTTTCCAAGTCAAATTGTTTAGAAATGGTCTTATAACCCTTCCCAGATTGCTGACCAGCAACAATTGCTTCTCTACATCTTACCTCCTTGGCACTGTGCTAACACACACCTGAAGGCTCCAGACCAGCAAACTGCTAAAACCTCTGCCTTTATAGAGGTGGTAACATTTGCTGATCATTTCATCAAGTGCATCTGATTAGCAGCACCTGGCTGCTGCTTACCCTCTTAATTCCTATGGAAGCAGAAAGTTTAATCTTTTACACACTGGTTCTGCATTTGGCTTGTTTTCTGTTAAGTAAATAATGAGTGTAATATGTGTTGTTATTCATCTGAGGTTGTATTTACCTAATTTTAAGACCTGCTAAAGACCAGATGATTTATTATGTACCGATACATAAAACCTTAGAACTGAAGGAGGGTGTACTTTCCATTTCACAACTGTATGATTTCGACACAGATTTCGACAGTCAGAGGAAGCCCATAAGGCAGATGTAGCTGTGTGCCTTCCTCTTGATCTGATCTTCATGTATGACATTGAACTTTGGGGTCAGAGGGGTGACATCACCAACTGAGAATCAACTCTGCTCAGCAGCCCCACAGCACGTGCCAGCAGATCTGTGCCGCTGGCCATGTTTCTGGATGGTCCCACGGCTCGGCTGGGGAAAAAAATAATAAAATCCCTGTGGACTCCCGCACCAGCGTGGAGGTTCCCGGCCGCAGGATCGGACACCTGCAGTCCTGGCGGTGCCTAACAGACGCACCACAGAGAGGAAATAGGCGTGACCTTCATCCTGTCACGTGCTTCCCGAGGAACTTGGTCAGACCCTAGAGTGACGTGGGCTATTAGAACACAGCACACCATCATCGGCTGTCCTCTCCAGTGCTGAGAGCTGGTGTAACGAGCATGGTGGGGGGGGCACACCAGCGTGGATGGGCTTCACACAAAACCCCATGGTACCACCCAGCCCACCCCCCATTGTCCTGAGACACAGATCAAGCACTTGTGAGCTTTAGGATTTCGCCTGGAGCCAGGTGTCAGTCCCTCACTGGCCAAGCCTCAATTTCCTTAATGTTGCCCTGTTCCCTTCGTGCAATGCGAAAGATGTAAAATAGATCGAATCAGAGTCCATCCTGGAAATTTACCTTCCTTTGAAACAGGGAGGAGAAGAACAGCCGCCAGCGTGTCTGTGCTCTTCACCATCCTCCTCGGCAGAGTGCAGGGGTGAGGCACACGCAGGAGAGCACATCTAGCCGGCGTGATGTATCTGAGGTCAGAGGTCGCTGACAGGGGACAGCGTGTGACGAGCGTTATCTGTCAACGGAACACAGCTCCACTCCCGTCTCCGCCCAGGAAGCAGCACAGACTTCCAGCCCACTTCCTCCAGGATGAGCGCAGCTAGGGGCCAGAAAAAAACGCCCAGAACACCCATCCTGAAGGTCCTGGCGGCCGTGCGCTGCAGGCCGGGATGTCCACGGCCATGCCAGTCAGGAAAACCGCACACAAAAGACAGTCTGGAGGGACGCTGCTGGGATTTATGGATTGATAGCTACATAAACCAGTAGGAATTTATTGTCACACACACACACATTGGCTTTTATAAAGTTACACAAAAATAATGGGTCACATATACACAGTTTTTACAAGTCTAACCTCAATTTACAATTACCAGACTACCTAAGGACAAAGTTAAATATACACTCACATTGTGCACGATATTAAAACTACACAAATATGTATAGATGCATACATAAGAAAATTTAACATGGAGAAAGAAAAATCACAGGTTATTTACAAAAACATCCATTTAACAAAAACTGCAAAAATCCATGACCCTCAACGAGGTCTCAGCTGACCTCACCTCACCCCGATTCCTTAAACGGTCGTCCTACGGCATGAAAGAGACCCGTCAGTAGGAGTCCCTCTCATTCCACTGGGCCCCTGCTGCACGGACCGCTTGGCCACATCCCCCTCCCCCCACCCAGCCCCCGCCCAAGGGGGTCAGAAACAAGTTATAGTAGCTTAATGATGTACACTTAATGTTTCACCCCAAGCTTCAGCAACATCATGGTTTTTTTTTAAAAAGACAAAATAAAAGGTAAACTTTAGTGCAATACACTAAATGCTCCCACAGCCGCGTTAGTTTATCTAGGTTAAGAAATGTGCTACTAATAGGATATTTCTGTACTGAAAGCATCATATAGTGAGGAGTGGCAGAGAAGCGACGTCACAGTTTGGCACGCGGAAAGCCAGGTAATCAACAGGCGAAGAGCTGAAATCCTGCTGGAGTCAAACCAGGAGCAGGCGAGTCCCATTCCCCTTCCGGGACGCGGGCCTGAGCGTGGCCACGCCCTCGTCGGACGCCCCCCGGGGCCGTGCCGCTCCCCCGCGTGACGTGACGCGCTGGTGCAGCACCCTGCGCCGTTTGCCGGAGAACATGCTGTGCGTATGTGTGTGTGTGTGCGTGCGTGCGTGCGTGCGTATGTGTGTGTGTGCGTGTCCGTGCGTGGTCGTCGACCACCTTTCCCGGTTCCACGTGGAGTCCTGCGGCATTTGCTTGGATGGAATGAGGAGAACGCTTTCCTTTCTGGAGAGTTCCGCTCGATGGCACGCAGTTGTTACTCGGAGAATGGCGGGAACATCCCCAGGTCGGCGAAATCCTCAATGTTGTAGTTGGCCGTCCCCTGAGTGGGATCCCCCCCCATCGGCAACATGTCCTGTGACAGAGGGAAGAGGGGCGTACCCACTCAGGCGGGGGTAACAGCGCGGGGGGACGCCAAGACCTGCCACGCGACAAGCGAGCGGCCGTTACCTGAAAGACCTCCGTCTGCCCCGGCTGGGTGTGGCCATGCTGATCGCCGCCCTGCTGGCCGTGGTGCTGATTCTGCCACTGTGACCACACCTCCGACGGCCGACCCTGGAACTGCGCCCCACTCTGGCCACCTTCACCTGCAACATCAGTAGTGGGAGGGGCAACGGGGGCGGATAAAGTGCGACTCCCACCTTACTGTCCTTTTCATTTTCACATGAAACTCCTTCGCAATCTGACCAAATCACAAGGCATCAAAAGCAGGGGAACGTTGGCTGGAGAAGATAGTGGAAGGAAGGAATTATGGGTAAATGCACTAAAATGTAATGAAGGGTATTTGTTAAGCAGCTTTTTTTTTTTAAGAATCCTTCATGCGGGAGGGGGGGGGGGGGGGGGACCATGATGCATTTAGGCTTGCCCCAAAGAAAGCCTGCGGTCCGGAAACTCACACCATGACACACTTTGCACAAAGCCGTGAGCGGGAGATGACACTGTCCTGGTGAAACACTGCCCTCAAAACCCCAATTACCCTGGACTGGGGGGGGACCGTCCATTTGGCCAGCACTTTGAAATCAAATATTCAAGACAGCAAAAACCAGCGAAGCATGTGAGGACAGCTGGGTGGAGGCATCAGGAAGCTCCTGCCATGAGGGCACATTCGAGGAGGCGGCCCGGGCCGGCTGGCGTGAGCAATGCTCAGGAGGCTATCCTGAGGGCGGCCTGAGCTCGGGTCCAGCTTCCCAAAACACAGCTTATCAGAACCTATCTGGAGCAGGATCGCCGCCCATGTCCCAAAGCTGCCTCTCGGCAGCAGGCACGAGCACAGCCGCGCTCTGCCTTCGATATCCTCCTTAATTAACACGCCTCTGCTCATCTGTAATTTACATTAATCAAGCACCTAACACACATAACGAGTGAGAGTGTCTCCTCAGGGCATCCGTCTGTGTATGTGTGCGCCTGTCTGCGTGCCTGTTTCCTTTCAACTTATGCCTTTTCAGAACACGAGGACTGCCTTTTATAATCTGAAATTAAAAATAAAACAAAAATCTACAGATACTGCTGAGGCCTAACAAATTCAACAAGTTGGCTGTTTTATGCATGCGAGCCACTGGGGGGCGCTAGCAAAATGCTGACCACGCACCTGTGAGAATTGCTCTGAGCGGGAGAGCGTCTTCTCACAGAGCCTGAGGGAGGAGCTGGATGAACGAGGGCCTCTGCCACCAAACGCGCTGAACACGCTAAGCTACACGCCGGATGACACGCTGAGAGTCCCTCTCCGTCGGCCTCTCGACTGACAGAGAAGCGGCAATTTACGGGAGAGAGGCCAACTCCCTGCACGCTTCCAAAGACAGGCCAGGCAAGTACAAAAAGAGCCAATTAGCTGGTCTGAATATTTTCCACTGAAAAACTTCAGTTTCTCGCTGGTGAGAAAGCCAGTGGGCTCGCATGAAATGGACTTGTGACCTTTTCTATACCAATTTCCCTCACAAGACAGGCACCCAAACCACGACTGCTGGAAAGGGGTGAAAAAAAATACATTTAGGTAATGGCAGCAAATCAGAAGAACAAACATCCGGACTGTACCAGCTGCCACGAAACTGCAGGAGGCCGCAGAGCTGCTCAATTCAGTGTTGGGCATTGCCTGCCACTGAGAAACATTTTAACCGCGCAGCAAACAAGGCGCGGGCTCCCCAGGACCAATCAGTGGTTCTGGCCACATGATGAACTCATGCTTCCTAAACGCTGCGTTTAGACGCCATGATTGGGGCAAATGGGCACGTAAACATCACGGGCACCACAACATCATTATGTTTCCCTTCTGTATCCAAATTCCCTTTCGCAACAGCTTTCATTTTGCGGCTTAATGGGGAAAAACATGCCATAAGGTTTCGTTTAATTCCGAAAGATACCAAGTGTAACGAGCATTTGGAACGGACCATGTATTAAAGCCATTTAGAAATTCTGACACCTTTCGGCAGGGAATCACGGTAATGCAGAACACGCAGCTCGTAAACTGGATCCTCACACTCCATAAAGCCTGAAAAAGACTGAGCTCTTCATGGGTGTGAGATGTACGGATGGCTCGTTTGAAAAACAGGAAATACAGTGGGGGGAGGGGGGGGGGGGGCTGTTATGTAGCTGAAACGCTGACCGCGTAAGGTGGGGCCGTGTGGTTGCTGGATCGTGACCGCTGACCGTTTAATACCAATTCCCATTACAGACCTTATCTTCCAGGTTAGGCACCGACAGCACACAGAGCGTCTTACCGAAGGCCGTGCCGCGATTGGCCAAGCTGGAGTAGGCGTTCCCACTTGGGGAGGAGGTGGCGGGACTGGAGAGCGGGCTGTAGGAGGCGGGGTCTGCTGGATAGCTGTGGCCCGACCCGATGCCAAACGGGGAGGACTGTGCCTTGGTGGGCTGGGAGGCGATTTGCTGAGGCGACAAGGGAAGGCCGGTGATGTGAGCGAAGATGCTGGCGTAGAGGTGACATCCACAGCCACCCTCCCCCCCCCGCCCCCGACCCGCCTCACCTGGCCGGAAAAGGGGGGCCGGCTGCCGGTCCACGCCACCTGGCCCGCGTTCAGCTGCCGTGAGATCTGGGCCAGGTTCTGTCCCGTGGAGGACGAGGGCTGAATGTCGTTCACCCCGGGAACATGAATCACAGAGGAACTGCAACACAGGACCCAATTTCACGCGTGAAGGGACAAGGTTCCGTCGTGACCCCCCCCGCCCTGCCTTCTCGCACATGGCTCTGCTCAGGGCCACAACTGAAATTTTCATTCAAGAGCCTGTCTCAGATCTACAGGCACCAAACTGGGGCAAGGAGCTAAAGAAACAGGGCCACTGTCCTCAGAGCGATCCTACAGGGAGCACCCACCTGAAGCCCTTCCCAGCATGCCCTGGCTGAAACGGGCTCCCCTGGGGGTACAGCTGCTGCCCCCCAGTGGTGGACGACGACACCATCATCTTCTTATCAGCTGCAAGAATCAAATGGGAGAGGGGAAAAAACAAACAATTATTGAGTGCTGACAGACATACACCTCGGCTGTCAAAGAAAAAAAATGTACAACACTTAAGGTAAGTCATCAACAAAGTGGTTCAGACAGTGTCACTCAAAGGCGCGGCATGTTGTCTGTATAAGCGGCGCGGAAGACGCCGTGCGCACGTACTCCCAGAGATGCCGGCATACATGTCCGAGAAGCGGGGGTCCCTCTCCTGCGAGAAAATGGCTTCTGTTTTATCGATGGCCTTCCCCCCGTCGTGGACTCCGGCAGCGACACTGGCAACTGGGACCTAAGGGGGACACGGGGACAGGTGTGTATGGGCCCATTGATCAGGTGGGGGGGGGGGGGGCACGGAGAGCCCCTGTACCTGGGTGAGGTCGTAGGCGGACAGGCCGTCCCTCTGGTGCACTTCCAGCTCGGCCTGCTGCTGCTGCTGCAGCTGCCTGAGGGCGGACAGGAGCAGACAGAGTGCGTCAACGGGGCGTCGCGGCGGCCCATCCGCCAACGGGCTGACAGGACCGCTCACCAGCCACCAGATACCTGCTAGTAACTGCTTCAATTAAACGAGAAAAGAGTTAATTGCACAGCTGAAAGACGGAAAGACCATATGCTTCAGATGATACAGATTCCTAAGCAGCACAGGGAGGCTTCCAGCAAAGGCCTTATGAATCTCTGGAATTTTATCAAAAAAAAAAAAAAAAAAAGCACAGAGCTGGAGGGGGGCCCGTTCAGGGAGGGGAGCGAAGGGCCCCGGCAAACGGGATCACCGAAGGGGGCCTGTTTACATCTCAAAAATGTGCGAAACACTGATGATCGAGCGAAAAACAAAAGGAAGACAGAGCGACGATGTCCAGGAATGCGTCTGTCAGGCGAGCACCAAGCGCCAGGGAATGCGAGTCTGTGAGCGATTAATACGGCCTGTTTAGGCTACTAAAACAGAGCTGAATTTAAAGGCAAAAAAAAATTTTTTAAATCACATAAAAATTAATCACTACTGGGGTCATTAATCCAAACGTCTGTTACGTGAAGGAAACAGATGGAGATCCGTCCTAAACACACAGGGCAAATGCACAACAATCTGAGATTTTTTGGACAGAGGGGTCCACAGGGGACACTCGCCGGAGTGTCTAATCATACGATCCCGCCTGGAAAAACAAAGCACGGAACGCAGAGAGGCTAGCGGGTCCAAGCGGCAGGGCCTAATTAAACAGCACCATTAAGATGCAAAACACAAAGCACAAGGCGGGGAGACGGGCAGAGGCTGGTTGCCAGGGTAACCAGAGATCACGTGCCGCTCCGTCGGGGACGTGAGCTGAGTTTCCGGCTGCTGGTGAAGGAGGTGACGAGGTTACAGCTGGGGACTCGTTTACCGGACAAGGAATGAAGCTCTTTCAACACTGGGACCGGTTCAAACTGAACGCAACCGGGGAAAACTTAGCTTTCAACTGGGTTTTTTTTAAGGGAGGCAGCCTCGAGCCAACCCCAGAATTGACCAAGCTGAAAGCTGGTGCGAGGCGAACTCCCAGCACGCGGGCCGCGGCTTTAATGCGATTGGTCCTGCTGAGAGCCAGTCGCGTCACAATGGCTTTAAAGGGGCTCTCAATGTCTGTCACGTATCACCTCAGCCAGCAAAGTCCAGGAACAAAGTATCCACGTTTGTAATGGCTTAGAGAGAGAGAGAGAGCTTGTGAGGAAAAAAAAAACATCTAAAATGTTTTTTCCGTACAGATATATTAAGCTTGTCAGAGATGGGGGCGTCTGAGGCTGCCACGCAAGTCAGGCAGAGTTCAGGAAAATAAAAGCGAGCGACGGCTCCGCTCCGCAGAACGAGACAGAAAAGCCAAAGCGATCATTCTGACAGAGCGAGCGGGCGTCAAGCAGGCCACACGCGAGGCCGGCCTACCAGCCAGGGAGAAACTTTTCACTTTTCATTTTAAATACCAGCTTTTCTGAGAAACTCACTAACATTCATGTCAACCATAATTTAAGGAGCCTCAGCTCACGCAAACAGCCTCGCTGCGCCGTCTCCAGGGTAACTGAAACGTCAGGCTGACCTTCCCTGCTTTCCTGCCCTGTGCCCAGCCCCGCCAATCACATCCAGACCCGCCAATCACAGCACTGGGCAGGACCAACTCCAGGGTGTCCAGAGAAAGCCTGCTCTTAGCTAGCTTTCAGGGACTGAGACAAACACCTGCTGAGCTCTCCAACACTGGTGTTCCTCCAGCTAAAGATGAAGGGTGCTGGCCCATTTCATAAAATGCTTCGCATATTAGTACACATTCATATTATTAATCTAATTTAAATTTCTTATGACTAATATGGCAAAACACAGTTGATCTGTGTATGGGAAGAAAAAGGTATTAACTGAAGACTGGAAAGAAAGATTTCCAAGGTCTTTGTGATATTTATTTTGGATGAACATGCATCATTCAGAGGGCTCATAATTTCCTTGAATATAAGTTTATGCCCCAGGTTGTATTAAATTTTCCGACTAAGTGCTCCTTACAGACAAGGCTTTGGTATAAAAAAAACAAGTGCCCCCTACTGTCAGGAAGATGCATTTCAGTCATAGACTAACACACCTGCAACATTTCACCTGTTTTTTCACACAACGGAGCGCTACCACCAAAAACCTAGTGGCAGACCTTTATAAAAACATAATTAATAGCAGGTATGACAGAAGAGAAGAGATCAGCTTTATTTTCAGCAATGCTGACATTTAAACTTCTCAGACAGAATAGGCAACCTGCAGTGGGCTAACATTAAACAAATCACTGACATGCAATCAAGGCTCCCCTTAAATGTCTCAAGCACAGCTGTCTTGGGCCCTTTTCATGCAATCTGGATGGACCAAATGGCCAAATAATCTCTCACTGGTGCCCCCCCCCCCATAGCTGCAGGACAATGTGGGGTTCAGCCAATGAAACTGTATGACAGAACAGAGGTCCTGGCCACGGGGCTCAAACAGCACGGCGGAGTTCAAAACTGGCTCGCCCAATCACCTGGCTTTGGCCAAAAATAGACTTGTGTCTCTGGTTTAGTTTAATCATTTCATCACAAAGTTCAAAAGTCAAACTCTACAATGCAGCAATGTTACCCAACATTTACGTTTCTTAACAAACATCTATTTTTAAATACGTGTGAGTGAGAGAGGACCCACTTGACGTTGGTGTTGGTGCAGATGATGTACTCGATCTCATCGGAGTATGGGTTCTGGAAGGTGAAGCTGCTGGTCCTGATGAGCATCCACTCGCGGGTCTTGATGCGGAAGCGATACATCACGGAGAGGACCTGACCTTTCAGTTTCACCACCTGGGAGCCGTGGAAACGGGGATCTGAGAAGGTGATGTAACGAGTGCAACCCGAAACACGGAACACTTTCAAAGTGCATCGACCAGGGAAGCGTTCCACTTTCGAAATGTATGGGCCTGAGAATGCAGGCATCGCTTAGCTAGGATGCCAATGACATCATGGTGCCTCTTAGCTAACACGCAAATGACATCATGGTGCCTCTTAGCTAACAGACAAATGACATCATGGCGCCTCTTAGCTAGCGCGGCAATGACATCATGGTGTCTCTTAGCTAGCACACCAATGACAACACAGGCACCAAGCTTCACAGTGTGAGCTTCCTTCTGCCAGAGGAAGTCTCACTGTAAGCACTGATAAGGAAGCTGCTATTCCCCTGGGAACGAGGGGACACTCCCATCTCCCCCCCTGTCCCCCCCCCCGGTGTTTTTCCGGGAAGTGAAATGGACAAATGATTCCCGGTGACATGGCTTTCTTCCGTGAGGCAGACCTGGCGCTGTCACAGACTGAGCAGTCAGCGCCCCCTATCGCACGCGAGCGGTACTGCATGAGCCAGAAGTAGCTTCTCTGTCCATAACAGTGAGTAGTGAAGACATACCTGCTGGAAGCTCTCTCGTAGATGACTCTGGTCTTCTGGGTGGCAGAATTCCAGAATGTCCTTTCCTAAAAGGTCCTGAGAGAGGTGCTGGCATGTTAGTACTGCAGGTGGGGGAGAGGAGGCACGAAGCGAGCGGGAACACATGCGTCTGAGCCTGGACAATGAACAGACTGGCCCCGGAGTACAGTCTGGTGGCAGGCAGGGGCTGAACCCCCCAGGGAATCAGCAGACCTCCCCCCGCCCGAGTCGGGGCTGTCACACCCGACTGCTGCTATTCCCCCCACCCCAGACTGACCTGGGGCTGGTATCCAATCACGTTGATGCAACGCGGGTCCACGAAGGTGACGATGCCGTCCGAGTTGTGGCGTGACAGGAACTCGGTCGGCACGGAGAGGCCGTTCATGTCCATGGAAACCGGTGAGCTGGTGACCTGTCAGAGAGCCAGCAGGCGGGACTTATGCCGCGTCACCTCGCGGCCCGACGGCCTCGTCTTACACGCCCGCACCGGCTAATTAAAGCCTCAGTGAGAGTTAATTACCCCGGCCCCCTCCACCCAGTCGGCTAACTGCTGTAATTTGGCCTTATTTATACCCTTCGCAAAAAAACGACCCTGGGACCGGAAATCTGCATAAGCCCAGCACCCACAGTTAGATTACGCGGTAAGCACCCCCACCCTGCCGAGTGCGGTAATACACCCTGACACACGATCCTACCGGTAAGCGTCCCCACCCTGCCAAGGGCGGTAATACACCCTGACACGCAATCCTACCGGTAAGCGCCCTCACCCTGCCGAGTGCGGTAATACACCCTGACACCCAATCCTACCGGTAAGCGTCCCCACCCTGCCGAGTGCGGTAATACACCCTGACACCCAATCCTACCTGTAGCCTCCCGATGGCGACAAGGCAGTACTTGCTATTCTGACCGGCCTCTGCGTCTTCGTCAGGAATGGTCATTCCTAAGAAGGATGGCAGCGTCAAGAAACAACAACAGACCCATCGCCCCTTCTCTGACGTGAAAGATACCGATCCCACACGCTATAACCAGACAATGCTGAGTTAAAGGCCTTGCTGACAGGCACAGTCAGACATCATTATCCCACATTCCATCATGGTTTGAACTTAAACATCATTTATAAAAATAGGAGATTTTATATCTGCAGATGTTTTGACAGTGAGGCAGTAAAACAAATCTGGCAACCTTAAAACCTCATGGGAGAATTTGCACGTAGACAAAAGCGCGCTGGTTTCAGCACCGGCACGCTACACGCCGGGGCCCAAGAGTGTCACACAGGCATGTGGGTGCAGTGAGTGTTTATCACAAGCACGGGGGGGGGGGGGGGGGGGGGGGGCTGAGTGGAGTAGCTCTGCTCTCCCGATTGTAAAGAGAAGGTTGGAATCTCTCCAGTTTCCACCTAGGCTGTTCAAAAGAGCTGTCACCCTCAACTGGCCACACAAAATTGCCAGAGAACAATCCAGCATCAGAATTATGGCACAATCCCTCCCAGTGCCCCCCTCATGCAGGATTATTCACTTGCAGAACAGCCAGCAGGGCCTTACTACTCAAAGTACTGCCACAGTGGTGTGAAGGGACAGCACATTTTTCCAATATGGGCCCATCACTAAGCATCACTGAAGAGGTCAAACCAAAGACACCATCACACCAGTGGCCTGTAATAACCTGTAACACGTCTTCAACAGGATGAAGTAGCCAAAAATGATAAATTACCTACATTTTTTATATAAATATGTCAGCCGTGAGACCCCCCCTGCCCCTGGCATGACACACCCCACCTGCACGAGTGCCACGTGCCCCATGGGCGCAGCACAGTGGGACCTTTCTGCCGACCTTACGGGTGACCCCTCCGCTTTATTTCTGGAGTTATTTTGGGAGCACTGTGCCGCTGGAGCTGAACTCATATGTGGAG
>JAODKL010000009.1:6192799-6216726 GCA_026780765.1 Petrocephalus schoutedeni | reverse complement strand
ACGGGGGGGGGAGGGAGGGGGGGAGGGGGGGAGGGCCCTCCCCTCAGCTCTAATCACACACATGAGGAACACACAAGCACACGCCACACAGACACATCGGCACGCACGTTCCAGAAGGACCCCAGCGCGACACATGTACACCCAAAGCAAGTGAGGCATAAGGTGAGGGGCAGGGCCCAGGTGAGAGATGGCGGCTGGGAGGGGGCGTACCTGCGGGGGGCCAGGCCTTGATGTACCCTGTGCAGTGCACCACTGAGTACTGAGCTTCTCCCTCCTTTGATGGTCCCAAGCCGTTGCTGTAGAGAGGGAGGGGGGCACATCTTTATCTTCACAGGGAAGCACTGCCATCCCCCGTCCCCAAAGGTACAAGGGAATGCAGAGGGTATGCCTGCGCAGACTGTCCAACCCAATGGGATAAAGGGGACGTCTGCACAAAATGATCACCTCTATGGGACAGAGGAGACATCTGTGCAGACCATCAACCTCTACAGGACAGAGTAGACGCCCGCGCAGAATGTCCACCTCTATGGGACAGAGGAGACCTCTGCGCAGATTGTCCAACTCTATGGGACAGAGGAGACCTCTGCGCAGATTGTTCATCTCTACAGGACAGAAAGTACACCTGAGAAGAATGTCCATCTCTACAGGTCAAGGGGGACACCTGTGCATGATATCCACCTCTACAGGTCAAGGGGGACGCCTGTGCATGATATCCACCTCTACGGGACAGAGGGGACGCCTGCGAAGAATGTCCACCTCTACGGGGACGCCTGCGAAGAATGTCCACCTCTACGGGGACGCCTGCGAAGAATGTCCACCTCTACGGGGATGCCTGCGAAGAATGTCCACCTCTACGAGGACAGAGGGGACGCCTGCGAAGAATGTCCACCTCTACGGGGACAGAGGGGACGCCTGCGAAGAATGTCCACCTCTACGAGGACAGAGGGGACGCCTGCGAAGAATGTCCACCTCTACGGGACAGAGGGGATGCCTGCGAACAATGTCCACCTCTACGGGGACAGAGGGGACGCCTGTGAAGAATGTCCACCTCTATGGGGACAGAGGGGACGTCTGTGCAGAATGTCCACCTCTACGGGAGAGATAAGATGCCTGCGTAGATCATCCACTATAATCTAATAGAAAGCAGATGGACCGTCTTTCTTGTATACGCGTCTCTGATGTCACTTCCAGAAAAATGTGTTTATCGAAAATGTTCAGTCAGCAGATGAGCCAGATTACCAGAATTACCAGTTACTCCTCTTACCGGTATCTCTTCCTCATGCTGGACAGACGGTTTAAGGAGATGTGGTCTAAGGGGGCATTCCCACACCTGCAGAGGACAGGAGGAGACAGGAGAGGAACACTGTCGTAATCACCATAAAACAGGAGGATTATTCATGGGGCCGCCTGAAGACACTTCTGAAGTACAATCTGAAAGGGCTCAACAGAGACAGACAGTGAAAGACAGCGAGAGAGACAGACAGAGAGAGAGACAAACAGGTAGGCAGAAAGAGAGAGAGAGAAAGAGAGCAAGACAGACAGAGACAGACAGGTAGGCAGAAAGAGAACGAGAGAGATACAGACGGATCGAGACAGACAGACCAACAAGACAGAGAGACAGGCAGACAGTGACAGAGAGACAGAGAGAGAGAGAATGAGTCAGACAGTGACAGCCATCCAGAGACTGAGAGACATACAGGTAGACAGAGAGAGAGACCAAAAGATTTTGCCTGTAACTGAGCTGAGCTCAATGCCAGAGGAATGCCTCCCAGGTCCAGGGAAATACCAGCCTTAAAAGGCTGAGGGGGCCTGGACCAGCCAGCTCCCAGGCCGTCTCCAGCATGCCCGGGTCATGGGCCATGTCCCCACAGGCAGCAACTGACATGAATTATCTACGGGCCCAGCCTCAGCAAAGCTTCTGTGAGACTTCACGTGTCACAGCTCGTAGGAGCTAGTGGGATACATCTGTTCAGACCCAAACAAACACGGCGACCTTAAGCATTCAGGTCCCAACAGCGACCCGGTCCCAGCGGCACGAGCGCTCCCCGTGCCGCCCTAGGCCCCGCCCATGTTCCCGCGGAGCCTCCCGCCAACGCTTGTGCCGACGCTTCCCGCATGTTGATCCCATATGAGACGTGCCACAAATAGCAAACATTAAACGAAAACACATTCCTGGGCAGGCGGGGGACTACGGGCCGAATAATGACTCGTGACAGCTGGAGACGGGGATGATTTCACACAGGATCCGGGCGAAAGGAGATTGGGACGAGAGGCGGGGATCATCTCGGTCAGGGACCAACATCGGTTGTTAATTGTCGGAGCGAGGCCTTTCTCAACGTGAAATTAGGCCTTAGAAACAAGTGCTATTTTTAGCCAACAGAGGAATGTAACTCTCGGGGTTTAAGAGACACGCGCGGATGCAAACAACATTTCCCTGCCCCAGATGGCTGCCGGTGGGGGCACCTATAACGCGGAGTACCAACATGGCCGAGTTCAAACAGCAGGTGGCAGTGTGGCGTAGCGAGGAGGTTTGGCCAATGGCTTTACCTCATGCGGCAGATGAAGGAGCGCCTGGAGCCCATGCACATCCGCATGGAGGACTGCTGGCCCTCCTTCTTCACCGTGCCAGTCTTCAGGTCCAGGATGCGCCCTGAAGGGGGCAGCAGTGAGCAATCCGTGAGGGACATGCAACCCCAAACAGACCAGCAGTATTCCAGATAAACATGCTTTTCTTAACATATTAATCGGCAGTAATCAAGAACGCAAGTTAGCCTGTAATTGGATTCTATAAAGTGCAATTCTTGAGCATTCACACTGCAGCATGATGAAATCCATTTACCCCTAATTATAATGAATATCAAACTTTAATTCAATTCACTCTCTGCAGCCAATCAGGATGCCGCCTACACAATTTCATTCCCGGTGTAAATAATCTTCTAGGACACTTTATTGTAAGGGCACAAGCCACCAATTTTGCTTACGTTCCCTCTCATTTTCTGTACTGTTCCTTGCCTCTGAAAAACCTTCCAGACTTTGGTATTCACGTACACCGAATGTCCCGACGAGCAACGCGGGAGATGTGAGGGCTGTTGTTATTGCAGTTTTGGAGGGACATGCCAGGAGCGGCAGCCTGGAGCCGCATTCCTGGGTAAAGGGGAAACACGTGGCACCTGTTCCTACTTAGCGCCTCTGACGCTACCGAGATGGCATTCATTAGGGATGAGGCCAGAGCGCCGGCGAGCGTGTGCCGGTATCGAAACAACGCGCGCGGATGAGCCGTGCCTTCCGAGGGAACAAAATCAGGGTAAACAAACAGGAAGGGGGAACACGGGGGCCGGAGCGGGCCGGATTAGTCCAGTTGGCTGGCTGAAGGCTTCACTGTATTACGCTGGTGCTTAAGATGCTCCAGATTATGTTCACATTGATTTATTGGTTTCGCGTCTGACACACTAGTCAGCAGAGCTTGGCGTCAGAGAGCAGGGCCAGCCAGTCTCTTCCGGAGGGAACTTCTCCACTGGACCAGGTACTTTTAGTACTTTCCCTTTTCTATTGACTTCTGGTGGAGTACCACTACCAAAAGTTCTAGTACATAACGTACCAAACCAGCTGGGGTACTTTTCCGGTACTTTTGGGTACAACTGGTAATGCAAACAGCCTGTCTCTGAAACACAATACAACACTACAAACTCACAAAAAGAATAATATTGTTATTATTAATTATTATTATTATTATTATTATTAACGACTGTGCGGACAAATTAGGTCAAAGCTTTAACTAGATCACGATGGTATGACAAGGATTATTACATTTACATTACATTACAATTGTGATTTGATTGTATTAAATATTGGGGGATTAATAAAGAAAAAGGAAGTTCAAACTAAGTTTTTCACAAACCCCGTCTAGGAGTGATTTATTTAAACAGCGAGGATGAAAATGATTGTGATCGTCTTGGAGGACGCATGCCGCGCTTATGCGAAAACAGCAGAGGTAAACTATAAACTGATTTTAAAACATATATTAGATAACCTTGAGCGATACCACCTGCAGTTCAGACTCAGTAACCCATCTGAAGCTAAGCAGGTTTGGATCTGGCTGGTACTTGGATGGGGGACCAATGAGGAAAGTTTGGTTGCTGCGGGCAGAGGTGTTGGTGTGGCCTGCAGGTTAGCCCATCTGGTGGTCTGTGTGGATTCTGATGTCCCAGTGCAGTGATAGGAAAACTGGTGCCATCCTTCAGATGAGATCTGACTGAGGTCCTGCCCCTATCAGGTCATGAAAGATTCCTGGGCATCTCTCAAAGGAGTAGGGGTGGTACCCAGGCGCCCTGGCTAAAGTTGCCCTCTGTGGCCCTATCATATCCGGCCTCCTAAACATATATCTAACTGGTGAATTCTCTCCTGCTCCTTACCCACCTTAGCTACTGTGTGGTGAGCGTACTGCCACAGAACGGGGTATTACACAGTGGTGGTGACTGAAGCGTTTCCGATGGCTTCTATGAAGCGCCTTAGGTGTCCTTAAAAGCACTACAGAAATGTATGGAATAATCATTAAAATTGCAAAGCTTGCAGAGTTATTGTTTTTCCAATAACAGAAAAACAGTTTTATCAGAACTTAAACCACCTGCACTATAATATCCGTAAAGTAAAAAAATATGAAAAAGCCGGATCTCTGTCTAGCTGACTAGGGATGCAAGATTCGCAGGTGCATGACACACGATGCTGGTATTAATATCGCACAGGGTACCAGTTTTTACGCCAGTGGAAAACCAACACCTTGAAGTACAGTACTTTAGATACTTTCTTGCAGTACGAAAAGCACGGTATCTGGTGCAGTGGAAAAGCACCCTGGATAATGGGCCTGGCAGTGACACGAGGTCCCGAACCTGGCCAGCCACACACTGCAGAGATTATTCCCGGCACTCGGCGGGGTACCGGTGTGAACCGGAGAACCGGCATGGTAAAATAGACACTTTCTGCATCCCTTTCAAACAGTCCACAGACAGTAAAGGCAATAAAAATCTGGAGAAGGGGCTTGCTCCAAACGGAGGGCAACGGGGAAAACCAAAAAACTGGCCCCCCATTTTCCCAACTGGTCTCCCGACGAGAGCGGCAGGCCGGCGCTAAACGTGCCCCGAGTTCTATGGTACAGGGGCGCGGCCTGTGATGCGAGAGGCTGAATGAGTCACACACACAGTGCTGTCCCTGCCAAGGCGGCGAGCCGGATGGGGCAGGGAGAGGTTTCTGTGACGACGTCACCAGTCAGATCTCAGCCAGAGATGTCCGGAAGACACAGGCTGGGCCCCGGCAGAGCAGCATGGGGCAAGGGACTTAGGAAACATGAGCATGGCAGAGTTACAGCGGAGTTACACTCGTGTAGTGACCCTGCGGCCACGTCCACGGACTCGGCGATACCAGGACGCCACTGGAAAAAGCCGCAGCACTAAAAGCTGTGGCACAGCAGGATGCCCAGGAAGCAACAGACACGTCACCTGCGCCTCCCTCTGTGTCTTACTCGCCGCAAGTAGTTTCCAGCATAAGAATGCATTCCGTGGCACTAACATCACAAAAATGCCACGCAGCCTGTACTGAATTAGAAGAACAACATCATCAAAATCAAGACAGGAAAATGCAAGAGAGGCTACGGAAAGTTCTGGAAGTTTGCTGAAGGGAGCAGGCTCCGGTGACGGGCCCCGGAGCGCGGAGCCGGGGATGGGCAGGCGAGAGGGAGGCGGCCGCCCAGGCCTCCTGCGGGCCTGACAGTTTGATTCATCGGCGCTCCGGGCAGGCAGGTGAAAGGCGCCAGCATTCTGCTCAGCGAGACACCTGCTACGGGGCAGCCACTGAACTGTCCCACCCCCAGCCAGGCACGAGCTTTCCCCTTAGGGGGGGCGGGGCTTGTTCTCACTTATACGAGACCCTGTGCAAAGAGACAGCACAGACAGAGCCTGAGCCCCCCCCCCCCCCCCAACACACACACAAACACACACACACACACACACACCTGTACATCCAGGCGGATGGTTCCGGAAAAGCGAGAAACGTCAGGGCACTGGCAGCCCCCGCGGGAGACCCAGAGGAGACCGACAGCGGTTAATAACGGGAAGAGTGGGACGCGGAGGGACGGGTCACTCAGGACCCCCAAGCGGAAAAGCGAGACACAGCCATCTGCTGATGGGTCTTCAAGGAGGTTTTAGAAAACACGGGGGGGGGGGGGGTATGAAAGGAGGCAGCGAGACGGGCACTGTGCCCATGTGCCCACAGAGAGCTTCCCTCCGCACGCTCCGTGGGCAGCCTGATTACAACCCTGACGGAGAGAGCGAAGGCGATGGGGGGGGGGATCCCGAGGCAGTAAAACAAAGCACTCTGTTGCTATCATTTAGCACAAGGAAAAAAACAACAGAGCAGAACGTGGGCAGAATGCTTAGAGCAGCGCTAATCGCTAATGTCTGTAAGGCCTCATTCTCCACCAACGACAGGCTTGTGCCGGGTGACCGGGACGCGACTGTCCCTGTTGGCGGCGATTTTTTTGTGGTCTCCCTTCAGAATTGTGAGGGAAACCATTCGCTAATAAGTGCTCCAGGTTACCACATATAGTGCTTTCAAACATGTTGGTCAAATTCAGCACTTGGAAAGTGGGTTTTTCAGCAGTCCTATGAGTGCATGTGGCACACTCTGTTGATTTCGGGGGAGAATCCCTTTAATGCGATGCCTCCGTTATGCAGGCTAACAGGCTAGAAAGCTATGCCTGTGAGCTGAAGGCCGCCGGTTCAAATCCTGTGGCCTACAGGATGATGTCGCCATCGGGTCCTGAGCGTGGTCCTACTTTCGCAATTTACGTCGTTTTGGATAAAAGCATCTGCTAAATAAATGTATGTAATTAGTAGGGCTGTCAAAAAGAATGCGTTAATCGTCACAATTAATTTAAAATATTTAACACATTAAATTAACGTAGCTGTGTCTTCCCATCATCCTAATCAATAGAGCTTGGCAACCAGTCATCACCCAGTGCATTATGGGACATCCAATGTCATCATGCAGTGCATTATGGGGTGGAGCCGCCATATTGTGTAGCCACGAACCAAAATAAACCGGCAGACTCATTTCAGTGCTCTTCATTGTATACATGATGTTTGTAAGCAAGTTTTAAATTTGTACGAAAGAAAATGGATTGTATCAAGACAAACTCCTACCAGAATGCATAGTTCTCTGTGTAGTTCTGTGTTCAAAGATGCTATTAAACCACCAAGGTGTCTGAAATATATATCCTCTGAGATTATTCTACATTAATTTGGGGATTGATTTAGATTTAAATATGCATTATAACAAACTTCAGTCTTATGAAAAGCAAGCTTTTAATTAACTGCAATTAATTCAGTGCAAAATGTGCAATTCATTAATTTCTCTTAATTGACAGCCCTAGTAATTAGGCATAAAAATAAGCCCACAAAACAGTCTTACAAAAAATCTTTTAAACTTTTGTATGCTGTTAGTCTACAAAGAATTTCCCCAGGCCTTGTTTCTCTGTTTAAGTGCACAGTTAAATTATAGTTTAACCATCAATCACAGAATAAGTTGTTTGGGAGACGGAGAAAAACATTTGCTTTGTATAATGTTAATTTTCAGTCCCTTGGTGCTAACACACACTCTCTAGACACTCTCTCCAGAGTGACACCCAAGGAACAAAGTCTGTGAGCCGAGAGATCCCTACGGATAATGCGGGAAAGGGGGTAACCACAGGCCCCTAAGCTGGGCGTCCCTTCAAGGAGCATTTTCATACTCGACCTCAAATGTTTATCTAAAGAGCCATCTAACAAATAAGATGTTTGTTTGTGGAGGAAAAATTACATAAGCAAACAAGAGAAAAAAATATGTCATTTGCAGCTCCGACTTTCTAACTGGAAACGGCTGGCCTGTCGACATCTCATCAGCAGCATCTCAATGTTAGATTCGGGCTTTCTGCAAAAACAGTGATGTAATCTCTGTGCTTAATTCCCCAAGTGACTCGGTTAATCCCAGAGTAATTTCATGTGGGTCGTGTCTAGAACATTCCTCCAATTTACTAGTGATATATTTGCACTACAATCAGCGAGCTATCAGAGCGATGATCAGGCCCCTTCAAACACTGTTTATACCGGTGTCCCGCGTCCGGAAAGGGCCCATGGAGGAACAAAATCCAACCCCTCAAACTCCAGCTGTGCCAGTCACACCAAGGACCTTCTCTGAAGCCATACCACCATTTCAAATGTAGGTTATCATCACTTTCCAATGCCATCCGGATGTCTGCTTAAATTGTTCAGTTTAAAAAATCTCCACCAAGTCATACAAGCTCATTTAGGCCTCTTGATAGAATTTTAATTACAGTTGACTGCTCCTTATTTCTGACTTCACAGAACATAACCCATTACGAGCTGAGGCAATACATTCATGAATTAATTTTACTCTGTCTGGCATGCTTAAGAGGTTTAATATCACATTCAGGTGACTGTTTTAGGGTAGCTAAAACATTCCAATTTAGTTTCATGTGTTTGAGGCGCCCTCTGGTGTAGAAACATGACACTGCATCGCTAAAGACAAAAGGGACTTAATGCAGGATTCAGTCAGTGCAGTTAATCATGTGATTTCTAGGACGTTGTGAAGTTTTCCACGGCTCCTGTTCACCTGTCATGGAGTTCTCCGAGGTGCTGAGCTGCTCCCTGAGCTTGTCCACGTCGTCCGGGTGGACCTGCTCATACAGCGTGCTGCCGAACCACTCGGACTGAGGCTGGTTCAGGACCGGCGTCACCGAATCCGACACGTAGATCACGCGGCCCGTATCGGCGGCCACCACGAACAGGAAGCCGTCGGCGGCCTCCAGGATCAGATGCTTGAGCTCCTGAGGAGAGGGAAGATGCCCACCAGTGGCGGTCAGTGGAAATGGCAGCCAAATAAAAAGGGACACACTAGTGCAGGGGTAGGGAACCTGATCCATTGAGTGCCGGTGTGGGTGCGGGTTTTTGGGATGACCTCTCAATCAGCTGATAAGAGTGGGTCCCCAGGACCGGAGCTAAGAACCAATGCTTCATTATCGGCTGATTGAGAGGTCATCCCAAAAACCCACACCCACACCGACTCTCCATGGATCATTTTCCCTACCCCTGCATTAGTGGGTCAAGTTCTGGGTCCAAGAAAACACCAGATTCAGAAACGGCTGCTTAGCTAAAATCGAGCTCCCCCAGCTTCCTTAGCTAGGAACACGGTGTTTGTGGGATCTGCATCGTCAGTGCAGCTTTATTTTTTAATAAAGATCCCATGCTGTCTAATAGCTGAGCCCCACCCCCCCGGGGTTTTTTTTACCTCCTTGATGTGTGATTGTCTCCCTCCCACACAGATTCAAAATCTATCCAAAAACTGGTTCGTTTTATAGATCTGCTTGCAACTATTTTAGGTTTCGCATAACTGCAATTTAAAATCACCTGGGGTGCAATTTATGGAAATACACATTTTCGTCAATATAAAATTGAACCGCTGAATGTTTTCATCACATCTCTAGTTTCCATGGCGACTGCTGACCGGCGGCCACCCAGCGGCCGAGCGGCGAGCGCCCCCTACCTGCTCGGTGAGGAAGGACGGCTTGTAGGCTCCGTCGGTGGAGGTATTTCCGGTGCCTCGCATGGACTTCATGTGCGAGACGGCCATGCGCAGGATGGTCAGCTTGTCGGGCTTGCGGGCCAGGGCGCTGCACGTGGGCACCATGTCCGACAGCTCCGTGATGTACTGCGTCATCTTGTTCCTTCGCCGCCTCTCGATCTCGCTGTGGTTCTCCCTGCTCGGCGAGAACCCCAGAGACGGTCAGGGGACGGGGGGGGGGGGGATGCGGGACCCATGGATGGCCGTGGCCATCGCCTCCCCCCCCCACCCACGGCGGGACAGCATGAGAAGGGCGCCGCGTCGCCCGGGGCAAATCTAAAGCGAGTTTTAACCTCTCTGCGGATTCTCAGGGACGCCGAGCGCACTGAGAATGAAGAAGAGCTTGTTAAAGTCCATCCATCAAAACACAGAAACTAACAGCTAACCTACTGAAAATTGCCTTTTATAAACAATGCTGATGTTCTGCATCACAGCCTCTGGTTTGAAGGCTCCATTCTGCCCCCTAGTGCACATCCTCAGGAATGTCTGACAGAGGAGTGACTCATACGGAAGGATATTTTAAAGCGCACTTACTAAAACGTCGCTCCGTGTGACAAGCGAAACGTGAGAGTGCATTAAAAGCAGCAGAGAGGATGAAAGAGGCTGGATCCTGCAGCCTGGAGCCTCGCAGACAGAGCTGAGCAGCAGCTGTCAGCAAACGATCCTCCGCGGCCCTGCTAGCTTAGTCCTACCTGGCAAATCTTTCCTTATCACCTGGGATTTGATCATCATCATCATACCTGCAAGGAAAACAGGGAAGGAATAAACATCACAGAATACACCAGCAAGCCAGCAAAGTTCAACATTCTTCAAAAGCCGACTATTAATTCATCCTAATAATAAGTGCAACTTAAAAAAGCAAACATGCCGAGTGTTTTCACTATTGGCTGACCCCACACTGAATTTTTGGGGTGACGGGTAAAGCTCACATATAGCAAAATGTCAAGTTCAAACACGTCAGCTGCTAATGGATGACAAACAGTGAAGGCGCATGCAGTATAATGTGGACACGTCCTCTAACAGACCTTCCCCAAAATAAATAAAATTTAAATTAATTCAGCAGGCGCACAGAAGCTTCAAGACCACATGTGGGGCCCCTCTGACAGGCAGATCCGACTGAACCATGGGGACCCCTTTCCCACGGGACAGATCCCCCCCCCCACCCACCACACGGAAGAATCAAGGAGGACCCCACATGGATGACTGTACACATGTTGCTATGACGAACACTAAGAATGAATGGAATGCCCTCTCTGAGGCATCATGCCAATGTCAGTTGACAGCACTTAAAACAAGAAACTAGAAGATTACACCCTCTGCAGAAAACACGTCAGACAGATCTTCAGGAAATAATGCTGTATTTCTCCTTCTCACCAGCAGAGGGCTCTCTCTCCTCTACAGTGCCCGCACAAGTCAACAGAAAGCAAACTCAATTGATGGAAGTTCTGAACAAATAAGGAAGGATACAGATGCTTTAAAGAAAAAAATGCACAACAGAACAATAACCAGCCAGAAATTAATTATACAAGAATGGATAGCTGAAGAAACCACAGCTACTGATGAGACAATGACTTTCACAGAAAAACAGAACAAAAAACAAGTATATAAACACAAATACTACTGAGATGAAAGTGGAATGTTTACAAATAACATTTTGCTATATAATAGCAATTTTCAATGTTACTGAGCACTCACACATAACACAACATAGCTGATTTTATACTGTTAATATATAAAATTTGGATCTTGGGACAGCATGTTCTGTTCATCCTGACCTTGAAAATTTGCTGGGTCCCTCTCCGTCTTCATCATCAAAGTCCATTCTGCAAAGGAACAACGAGAAACAAGATTGCAAGCGTTTTCAATAATAAATTTTTTCCCGTAAACATCTTGAAGACCAGGCTGACTGAACATCTGAATCTCATAACATTAGGGACCCAATGTCTATCTCCCTGTCCACCCAATAAGACAATCAGTTCAATCACACTAGCAGAAGTGCATGAAACAGAAAAGAAGAACACCCACGGATGAAGATGTCAGATGGGGGGAAACGCAAGTTTTAATCCATGAAAATGAGCCACAAAATCAGGCAGTCAGGCTCAGACTTAAATACTGAGGCAGCTGAGATAGGCACGTAAAGTACACCACTAAACAGCTCACCTGCTGCCTACCTGGGCATCGGGCTATAGCGGAGCAGCTAGCACGCATGCAAGTGCTGGTCATTCCAATCCTCAGAGGGACCCTGCTGTTGTACCCTGGAGCAAAATGCTCAACCTGAACCGCTCCAGTAAACACCCAGCTATATAAACAGGAGTGAAACTGTAAGCCTGTCTGGGGAAAAGTGTCACTTGGGTGACATCCAGCATTTTTCCTAATGAGCCTGGCATGTGTGCTTAAACCGTCATTCGAAATGCAGAGAGAACAAAGCAACCGAATTTAAAAACTTTAAAACACAAGAATAGCAACAATGAGTATATTATTAAATAAAGCACAGTGAGAAAAGGAAGGGGTCCTAAAGGCATAACGCACTCAGCGTTTCTGGACTGATTCACATTTATCTGACACTGACTACAGTAACTAAATATGCAATCAAATCCAACCAAAAGTAATCCAAGGTAATCCAGCCGTCATGCACCCATCAGTAGGCTTTCATTATAATTAGGCAGTGCCTGTTCTTCGCCTGCGGGAAGCACAAAGTCTTTACTGTATTATGCAGCAGCAAAATAGAACTGAATTGTCACCACTCCAGGAAAACAGGAGTTTCAAAGTAACTGCTTAATTCAACAGTTGTTGCCTAAATAGTGTGTTTATATTATAGACCTAGTAGGTACAATAATATCAACATGAAGCTGGAAATAGCAATCCATCGTTTAGAAAACATTGTTTTAGCCACAACATTTTTGGGGGTTGTAACATTCGTTGAACAATTTGCACAGTAGGTCTGACTTATTCCAGGATGCTCACTTTTTCATTACTTCCCATTCAGGAAATTAAGCTCTTGCACCAAGGTGAAAAATCCCTCCATCAGACAGCCTCCACCAAACACCTAAAAGTCGATTCAAACGTAAGTAAATGTCAGGCTGCTACATTTAGGATGGCAAAAAATGTATATACTGAAAGCTGTCCATTTAAAATTGATTTTATATTGTACAGGTTACTTTCCTGCTGCATTCAGATGTATTCTAAAGATTTCCTCGTAGTGCTTTAAGAACCTTAGTGGGGAAACCTGACATCTGAAAATAAAAGATCTCTTTCTTTCTTTCTCTCTTTCTTTCTTTTTTTATTCAAATAATTCCTATTTACTTCAAATCAAAGGTAAAAATTCTTATTTTGGATCGTCAGGGCTTATATACGCTTGATGTTGTTGGATGTTCAACAGGCTACCTGCTGCCGGTACCTCATGGACAGAACCATCCAGCTTTTCTTGGGGGGGGGGGGGGGGGGGATCTCCCTGTCATACAGATATCATCAGAACAGTGATTATCTGAGTGAATGTCCTCTAGGAAAACTAACAAAGGGAACAGTCTGTTCCCCTTAAACTGTACTTATTGGACAGACTTAACCAATTATTTAATTGGTTTATTGTGTAATTTTACATAACATTTACATAAACATTTATGAAAACAGAATGTGTAATACATTTATATAAATATTCCCTTTGATGAAAAACAAAGAGCCTTTCTACTGTTATTAGTCATAACAACATCAATCCACCCGCCGCATGACCTAAAGGGGTGACATGAAAGCAAACAATTAAGGAATCGGTGAGTTCCGCGGAGTTCCGCGATCACTTCCATTTCCACAGCACCTTCCCCTCTCCGCGCTATTTACGTAACAGGATGCGGAGTGCCAGGAACAGGCCGTTCTCGAGCACACCCACGGAAGCGTGCGCGAGGGCCGCTCTCGAGCGTCAGACGCACGCTGACGAGTGGGCTGTCGCACGGTGGGCCGTCGTGCGGGGGGCTCCGGGCCCGGGTTCCTGCCGCGGCTCGCCAGTCGTGCGGATAGGGGCGTGGGCGAGCGCAAGCCGGAAGAGAGCTGGGTGGATGCGCCCGCCCACCTGGCCGAGCCGGCCAGCACACCCGCTACAGTCACCTTCATGCCATAGCCGTGCGATGGCCACGTTCTCCACGGAAGACCGCTTCACCATTTCGGAATACTCACCCTCCGGATCTCCTCTTTCCACCCCGGCTGGACATCGAGCCAGCCATCCGTACCTGGCCCGCTCCCACCACGGTGCCCGGCATCGTTACAGGTCCGGGGAGGTCTGTGGCCATCTCTGCATGGCAGCACATGAGGACATGAACAGAACGAAAATCAACATCCACAACATAAGGGGTTTGTGTTAATTCGGCCGCACCAGACAAGATAAACAAACAAATGGCAGCTGCTGTGACTGACTCCCGGGCCAAATCAACACTCTCTACTGTGGCCTCCATTCATTCTCTTCTCAGCAAACAGGCTGCTGTCAAACAAACTAGGAAAAACTAAACAAAAGACATCTACCCCTTTCTATATTTAACATTCTTCTCAGAGTTGCGTTTGCTGTGTCTGCCAGCAGGGGGCAGAAGGCAGGAGTGGAGCTGGATTTGTAGGCAGTGTTGAACTGTGATAAACTTTAAACTGCATGAACACTTTGTGTCACTGATCAAACCTCACAGGTCTATTAAAAACTTCAGGCATCCGATGTCCCGTTACCTCAACAGCCTTTCAGCCCCACAACCAAAACAAACCAAGTGGCCAACCGGCCTTCCCTGCTCGCCTTTCAGAAAGACTCAGAATGGATGTGTAAACGCTTTCCATCAAAATGACTAAAGCAGGACTCATGGCACCTTGTCCCTCCTGTGCCAAACAGCTGAACAATAACAACAGTTTTCGTTCCACCATCTGTTTCATTTCGTTTCGCTTTATTTGTTTAGCATAGTAAAAATCTTGTAGACACATTCCACTCCAGCACAGGCCATGTTTATATATACTGACGATTCTGTTTCTCGTAACCGCAGCTATGAATCATGAGGCCCGTTCCATGCATAATAAAGCTTTCATTTGCACTATAATTACTGATGGATGGAGAGTTGGACCTCCATATTTTAACAAATGATTAATGTAACCTTTTGCTGCTCTTTCAGGACTGAGTGAGCAGCCTCAGTGGGGACTGCATAACAACGCCACAAACAGCGAGCAGCATCGCGCACTGGAAAAGCTGCTTAGTAAAAACTAGCATGTGGTTAGAACAGATAAATCAGTGCGTTATTTACAAAAAAAAAAAACACAACCTGCATAGAGAATCTGAATTAAAATTACCTCACCAATCTTGTGAAGTGTCAACAAAAACACATTTCATGTACAAATCACAAGGAAGCTTCTGGAGCAGGAGAAAGCCTAGAAAATGCTCTCCGTGTGCACCAGGCCACACAGACAGAACTTCTACGGCCATATCGAAAAAGAATCCCCGGCGATTTTAGCCGAACGTCCCGGCTATGACAGGTGCAAGCCAGCTCTGAGTGGAGCAGTCCCAAGCACGAACATAAGAATATAAACCGGAAGGGGAGCCATTAGCTGCAGTCATAAACACCGGCATCAAGTAAATACTGGAAAACCTCGGATTATTATGTACAAGTCATACGTTTATGTGCAGAAGGGGCTTCGGCAGAGACCAAGAGTCATAAAGCCAAATCGAAGCAGTGACCATTTTAAAGACTGAACACCTTTAGACTGAAGTAAGTCCAAATAATGGGCTCATTATGAATGAGTGTTGTGCGGTATTAATATTCTTTAGTGCTGGTTTTAGTCACTGAAGTGTGATTTTAGCCTATGAAATAGCTGTGCTCTACAGAAGTTTGTCATGCCAACCATGTTAACTATTCTAATTTCACTAGGCCTAATACTTCACTGAAACCTTACAGTCTAATTCTGATACAGTCTTGATATACCCATCTACAAATAAACAGGTTCACAAAAAAATGCAGGCCGTCAGCACATCGTGCAGACACCTGCAGTATTGGAGCCGTTCTAGCTGTCACACAGGTGACTGACAAAGCGGTGCTGTTCCCAGACGCAAAAAAATACACATTTATCTGGCCCAAATCATTTCACCAGCTGACAAGCCCGGCTGTTGGGAAATTGCACTCGAAAAATGTTTCTTATATGTAAACATGCCTTTACAGCAGGATTTCGTGGCAATTTTTCAGTTTAAATAACATGGTGATGAGGGTACCAGTCCAGATTTAGCTTTCACTCAGTAGATATTTTCACACCATGCTATATATTGGCCTCACTCCAGATTTTAATTATCTAAATTATCTTCTTTGCACTGTGGAATTTCTAAGTGTTTTTGCTTCATATCAAGATGACCACTGCGTGCGGTTAGTCAGATAATGAACGGCACAGAGTCTAGTCATGTTTGACAGCTGATGGTGCCCCTCCCCGGCAGGCAGACGCTCGCCGTGGCCTTGAAGTCGAGCCGCACGCCTCCTCACCGTCCTCCTCCACTCCTCCCGCACCTCCTCCGCGCCTTACATCAGCCTCCCCTCAGCTTCCGGCCTGCCATTCCTCACCACACTCCAGCCCCACCTGAACAAGCGGGCCCTCCCTACCCCGACTCGGTCGTGCTCAGCACAGACCTGAGAGCCAGAGACTCAAGTTGCTGGTCCGCTACTGCGCTTACCGGGGCCGTTAGTGATTACTGATAGCATAATGATCTTCCTGCAGTAGGTAATGGGTAAACGATTAAACTAATGGCACCGAGTCCATTTTTAGTTACTCGCCTCATATTTGCCACCATGCATTTATATTTATATTATATATACATACATACATACATACAAACACACACACACACACACACACCTTTGTTGAATCATTCCGAAAGCTTTTCCAAAACAACAGGAACCATATCATCATCATCATCATCATCATCTTCTGCCCACGCTTGCCTACTGCCATAACTGATATCACCGGACTTAAGTCGTTTCTTTCAGCTCCATGGAAACCAACCACAGCATCTTTGCAGATGCCAGAAACTCCATCTGCTACATACTCTACCCCCCCCCCCCCCCCAACAGACTCACACGCACAAGGACTGCGAACCGACACACCGATTTTTTGCCTGTTACATAACCCCTTCAGTCATGCCCGTCTGCATTGTCTAAACTCTTCACCAACAGTTACACTGTAGCGCCAAATGCCCTTTTTTGTAACGTGTTTCCTTTAAAAGAATCAACCGCAAGTAAAAGCAAAAAAAAAAATAATAATAATAATAATAATATTAATTGAAAGACTGATTCTGTATGTTGGAATCAACAGGCAGGTAAAGTAAGAGGCAGCGTCCGGCTAACAGTGAAGGAGGTTGGATCCCGCAAGGCGAAGCCTTACCCTGCGCAAAAAGGACCTTTGTGTTCTTAAGGAGATTAATCAGGAAAATCAATCACGTACTGCTCGCTGCTTAATGTATTCAGAAAATCCGCGATTTGCATTTACAAAAAAAAACCCTTTGATCGGCGCGAACTACCGCACGTAAGTCAGAATGAATAACTTTATCAGGATACGGAAAATGTGCGACGCAAATAATGTCATATATCGGCAGATCGCAGGACAAAAAGAGAGAAATCAGCTCTTATGAGTTAGATGTGGGGTTGTTATGAAGGCAGCATCCCCCTTCCCCCACACATGCAGGCAGCCGCTTCTGATGTCGGGGGGAAAAAGGCACCGGACTGCCATTCTTTTGTTACCGAGGACAGATTCGCCAACATTTACGCCGCGGTGCCGCACGTCGCTTTTACCGCGACCGATCGCTCGGCTTCCGAGCCGCACTTACCGGACGGATTAACGGCGGCGGGTGTTGCCATGTCGTCTCGGACTGGGGACGGGAAAAAAGCGAAAATGCAGAAAAGAGGATGACGCAGGACTGAGGGCAGCCCGGCAAAGGCGAGCCGCCGCCGGGTTCGGCACGGCGAGGGCGCACGCAAGCGATCGGGCTGCTCCGGACCGAGCGGCGACCCGTTTCGGACGGAGTGCGCGATTAATCGCCTCTTTCTTTCTCAGACTGAAAAATGCAAGATGTCTGAGAGGTAACACCGCGAGACTTGCCCTGAATTAATGAACCCGGCGGGGAGCCGGAGAGTCCGGGCCGGACGGGTCGGGGTGGACGGGCTGCGTCACGGTGCCGTCCGTCCGTCCGTGTCGGCGAGCGGTCGCGCTATTGTGACATGGCGCGGTTATGGTATGCGCTGCTTCTGGTCCACGATTAACATAAAACATGCGGTGACGTACCTGGCAAAGGCGGCTTGTCATTGTCACCCCCACCCCCCCAAAAATAGGCTGACTGGTGCTTTTATTAACACACACATATAGAAAATTATGTAAAATCAATTTTAATTTAAGGGTACATATGAATTAAATATTATTTCAAGTAAGGGTGTAAACAAAAAAGTTTACACCAAAGACCTATAATTTAGTCTAAAATTGGTATGGGAAATAGAAGGTATGCATGCCTAAGTATTAATGGCTGATATTAGTATTGCGGATTAGTAGCCCTTCCGTGGGGTCCCCGCTGTTCTGCTCATCTGGTACCGGGTCTGAGTGCAGTTGCGTGAAGCATAACGCGTTTTTTTTTGCCGGAGTCTCCGGTGGGAATTTCCCAAGGACGCCGCTGTCAATGTCAGCGATTAATTTAACGTTAAATGCCCAACGGGAATTCCCGATTAATCCCTGTCGACATAACGATCAAGATTATGCCATTAATAGATTGTAATTGAACTTAATTTGGGTCGTCTTCACCAGCGGTCCTTCCCTGGTCTGTCCCCCTGTCTACAGAGTCAACATTAACTTCCGCGGGAAGGCTGCGGGACGCATGGGGGGCTCTCGCTGGCGCTCCGTTCACATTCATTTCTTCTCTGAACTGTGTTGCTGCCTTAAATTTCTTCTTTTTTCTGTTAAGAATTATTACCGATATAATAAATGGATATCTGAGGAGGCATCAGTGTTGCAGATGCAGCTCAAGCCAGTTTATTCACCTGCTGCTTAGATGTTGAAGATGCTTAAGCAGTAATATTCCTCCTCTGTAATGGTTCCCCCGGGGACCCCGAGGCACGGGACAGGAGGCAGGCTGTCAGCCCCCGTCCCCATCCACTCCCCACCAGGGGCGGAAGGGTATGGGTACCCTGCCACTTCCGGGGGCCCAGTATCTAACATCAGGACCCCATCCCCCGCCCCGTACCTCCCTCCATCCCACCGCCTCATCCCGCCCCCCACTCAGCAAAATCATACCGCGTGATCCGAAATGTCTTCAAGTAAAAGTGCCAGCCCAGGCAGCCCATCCCATGGCAAGGTCCGCACCCACAGGCCTGGAAGTGTCAGGCAGAAGGCAAGCCTCTAAGCCACCAGGCAGTCTTTGGTGTCCTTCTCTACCCCGCGCCGCAGAGAGTGGACTGTAGGCCACACCCAGATTCAGAAACCCCCTTCCTTCACGTTCTGCACTCGCCACGCGTGGAGCCGTGTTGTCAATCAGCAGAAGGGTCGTACTTTCTCATGAGAGCCATATTAACAGTAGCAGGACTTGGCACTTTGCCCAGGAGACTCCAATGAGCCATCGCATAGCACGCCATCGGATAGACTCAGCAACGTGCACAAACACATATAAACTCAGAGTATTTCAGCTAATATGACGAATGGTTATTAATAAGTCAATGATCACCTAGCAACCGGCCTCTCCTTCCCAGCCATTGATTTCCTTGGACGTCTTCCCGGGGTAGTAGTGCAGCGCTATAGGGATTAACGGGCATTCAGGCTGGTCTTCTCGAATGGCAGGATGCAATCGCATCAGGGGAGGGCTACAGATTACAGACGTTTTTTACCTGACAATGCCTGGTAATGATGCCATGATATGACATTAAATATACAGCCTAAAAATACAGCGGATTGGGAGATATCATGTTGCATCACCTAGCAAGTAGTCGATACTTCTTGCCTCACCTCAATATCACATTTTTGCTTAAAATGCATGAATATAATGTGGGCTTTAAGTTTTATGGTTTGGCGTTAAAGTACTTGTAGGTAATTTTTGTCCTGATTGTCCATCACTGCATTTTCAATGATGCTCCAAAAGTCACTGGGACATGGGCAGTGAGCTCTGCTCTCTTCCCCAGATTTTATCGATTGCGAATCTATAAGCAAAAAGTGGCTGTGATCTGCTCCTTAGATCAACCCCTTAGGCCACGTGCGGCCATGACCCCCGGGGGGGGTTAGCCGGGGGCCTTATGTGAAAGGTCACATGTCCCAATCTGCTCAAAACATGGCTGTTATTTTACGGACATGCCAAGTGGCTAATTCACAACCAGTGCTGAATACGCCTCATTAACAATCAGCCACTACAATGCAGAGCCCTTAACTGTGACCTGACGAAACAGAGAGAAATAGAATTGCGCACATTAAAATGTCTGAAGTTCATCTAGAGACAATCAAGAGGACTGGAACAGTGAATTACGATGAATCTCTCTTATCGGGGGTTGACTTGTCTTCTCTCCTACACTGGGATTTGATTGTAAATCAAAGTGAAGAATACATTTATCGACCAGGCAAAAAATGATGTGGTGATTATGGAAACGAGTGTGACGATAGTCTGAGGGAGATTGCCAAATGCTTATTTGTGCGTTTTTATGCCACCCCCAAGCTCGTCCTTGGATGTGGAGCTGCTCGTGGGACAGTCCCTGACAGCAGCTTGAGCCTTCATGAGCTGGGGGGGGCAGGGGGGGCAGGTGAGATTCACTGAGTCTGTCACCTGTTCCCAGGGCCTTGCCCCACCCTCACCCCCCTGCGGCTTCGCCCCTCGCAGCCATCTGAATGTGACAGCAGGCCTGGGAGCCATCTAAAATCTGGGGTGGGGGTGGGAACAAACCAGGAAGCCTCAAAATCACTCTCCAGCCTGAGTGGGATGACGGGCAGACTGTGGTGCAGCCACACACGCGCGCGCACGCACACACAGACACACGCGCACGCGCTCACGCACACACACACACAGATACACGCGCACAGCACAGGCAGCGGTGGCAGGGAGCGTGCTGGAGAAACAGAGGACGGGTGTGAGGAGCCGGCGGCGGCTCTGGCGGATGGAACCCCCTCTCCTGCCGGCGGTCGGCGGTCGGCGCTCCCCGGCCACGCTGGCGGAGGCGATGCAGCGGGTCCATGCTGATGTGATGCAGCACTCCGGCTGCCTCCCTCACCACTTTCCCCTCCACAGGATGTAAGAGCGTACAGGTAAAGCTGTTCCTTTTTCCTTTATCACTGTGGCAACTAGGAGGGAGACTTTCTTCTAATTCTTTCTGCCTCATTTCTTCTGTATAATTCGATCCGTATCCGGGGGGGGGGGGTTTGGGTGCGCTCTGTTCCGAGACCAGTTGCCCGGTGCCGGCTCGTCAGTTTCTCCATGTCTCCCGTGCCGGCAGTAGGGATTTTCCTCGGAGCGAGGGCTTGCTCCCCCTCACGCTGGCCAAGCCTTTGTAGGATGAAAGCCCTCTGCTGGATTTACATGGGGTCCCGGGGCATCTGTGGGGGGGCACGTTATGGGCCACTTCTGGCCGGGCCACGCTGTATCAGCACGTTCTGTGTTTAAGTGCCGAAAAAGTTCACAGAATCGTTTTCGACACAAGGTACGTGGAATTTCATGGGAACAATAATGTATAGGCATTTAAAGTTCCTGTCAAGCCGAGGATCTGCGTTCTGCTGCACTTTGAACAATTGTAAAGATTAATAAGAGATCAAAAGGTTTCTACAGTGTTTACATGTTGAAATTACATCTCTGTTTGTGTCTGCAGCATGGTCATCTGATACAGTGGGCTGTCCTCACATCCGTAACACTGCATTCTTTCTGTTGTCAACATTCATAGAAATCAGGTACTAAAAATAAATGTATAGGACCATAAGCTGGGAGAAAAATCATTACTTTAGAGCTGAATTTCAAAGTCTGCTTCTTTAATCTCCAGCATAACAAGCAGGTAATAAATATCATATAATCTTCCGCAGTGTCCATAATTTATAAGTGCCAGTCTTTGAGTCGGTTATCGTGCGCGGCATCGGTCTGATGATGGCACGCGAGCTGTTTGGATGCGAAGTCGGCGGATTTCGATGGGAGGCAGCTGTCTTTATTGCAGGGTGTTCTGAGTGCGTCGTGCAGGCAGACACGGCCATTCTGGGTGAAGGTGAGCTGCGATAGACTCAGCAGTGAGGTTTTAGGGGCAGCCAGGCGTACATACCCACCCCCCCCCACCGCCCGTATCCTATCCTGCGTGACACCTGTAACGATGGAGCAGCCAAAACTGGACCTCGCTCTAGCAGGGTCTCAGTTACAATCAAGGTGCTTCAACTCATTTCTTTAATTCTTGTTTTTCACGGTTCAAGTGCCATCGTTCTCCATTTATCGTGAACACGGCCAGCTTCTCCTCTACGCCGCTGTCCGAGTTCGGACCTCGCTGCCAAACGCCATCGCCTTACCCCGACATTAACCCTCTGAGAAGATTTATCCTCAGCCGTCCACCACACAAATGATTAAAGAGTTACGATTTGGCAGAGAGGAAGTCGTACGTTACCAAGCATGCCTTCATAAATCCGGCTTCATAAAAACGTGCACCGGCAGCTAGACCCGTCTGTGGGTGAGCAGTGCTGCATTCGGGCAGCATGACATCCCGAACGCTCCGCCTGGCGCCCGGAACCTGGAACGCAGTGCAGGGTCAGTGCAGAGCCTGGGAGGTGGAGGGTAGGAGCCCACTGGCCTCCAGAGGCTGGGCTGCCGTAAATATTAAGACACTGTTTAAGGATGATTATCGTTATCAATAATGTGCCTATGGCTCTTTAATTGCTTATAAAAGAGAGCATTCCAAAGAGCATTCCAAAGAATAAACTAAGAGATATGCCAGACCGTTGCTGAAGAGTATCACAGAAGTCATCTCTCTAGATGCTGTATCCATTCATTATTTATCCATTCATTATAGGGCTGGCTGATGATGGTCATCACCTCTATTTCTTAGTTTACAGATCTTTCCTTCTGTCCGCGTCACACTATTGGCGGTCACTCGTCGGCGACCCTGTCACACAATCGTCCGTCACTCGTCGGCGGTCCTGTCACACAATCGCCCGTCACTCGTCGGCGGTCCTGTCACACTATCGGCGGTCACTCGTCGGCGACCCTGTCACACTATCGGCGGTCACTCGTCGGCGACCCTGTCACACAATCGCCCGTCACTCGTCGGCGGTCCTGTCACACTATCGCCTGTCACTCGTCGGCGGTCCTGTCACACAATCGCCCGTCACTCGTCGGCGGCCCTGTCACACTATCGCCTGTCACTCATCAGCCTTGTCACATTATCACCCATCACTCATAGCTGGTCCTGTCACACTATCGCCGGTCACTCGTCAGCCCTGTCACATTATTGTCCATCACTCATTGGTGGCCCTGTCACACTATCACCCGTCACTCGTAGGCCCCGTCACGCTATCACCTGTCACTCATTGGTGGCCCTGTCACACTATCACCCGTCACTCGTAGCCCCCGTCACGCTATCGCCTGTCACTCGGTGGTGGCCCTGTCACACTATCGCCCGTCACTCGTAGGCCCCGTCACGCTATCGCCTGTCACTCAGTGGTGGCCCTGTCACACTATCACCCGTCACTCGTAGGCCCCGTCACGCTATCGCCTGTCACTCATTGGTGGCCCTGTCACACTATCACCCGTCACTCGTAGGCCCCGTCACGCTATCACCCGTCACTCATCGGTGGCCCTGTCACACTATCACCCGTCACTCGTAGGCCCCGTCACGCTATCGCCTGTCACTCATCGGTGGCCCTGTCACACTATCGCCCGTCACTCGTAGGCCCCGTCACGCTATCACCTGTCACTCATTGGTGGCCCTGTCACACTATCGCCCGTCACTCGTAGGCCCCGTCACGCTATCGCCTGTCACTCGTTGGTGGCCCTGTCACACTATCGCCCGTCACTCGTCGGCCCCGTCACACTATCACCTGTCACTTGTTAGCCTCGTCACACTATCGCCCGTCACTCATCGACCCTGTCACAATTTCACCTTTCACTTGTCGACCCTGTCACACTATTCTCCCTGTCATCATATCAACCCTTTCTGTGACAGCAGGCTCAAAGACAGGTCCACCTGGCAGTTGAAAGCTCTGGAGAAGCCCCCACTCCCTCTCTGTCTCCCAAACCTTCTTTTATCCTCTGGAAATTAATAATCGGCCGCCGTGCAATGGGCCTT
>JAODKL010000009.1:6172921-6186181 GCA_026780765.1 Petrocephalus schoutedeni | reverse complement strand
GAGCCTGATGATGGACATGTTAAACGGATCCTATATCAAATGGGGAAACATCTTCCCATTTCCCATTCTGGATCATTCTGGATTGGGGGAAATGGTTAAAATTTCATCCAGTCGAAAATGTTGCCTGCACACTGGAATTAAAGAATTGTGTGTATCTGTAAACACAATCGTCGTCCATCTTGCCAGAGCATCTCACTTTTATTTTTTTCATATTGTACAGGCTAATAGGATGGCGTTTTTGGCAGGTTTGTCGTACGGAAGGTGACACAGTTTATTCGCAGGCTTACGCACTAGCTGTGTGGATGTACCCAGACAGCATAAGTTGCCAGAACTGACTTTGGGAAATTTATTTGCGGTCTTTGAAATGTTTGGTGGTAAGTGGGGGGGTCCCCCCAGTCAACTGCCAAAAGCCGCGGGATTCGTAACTCACTTTCCTGGAAGCATTTCATTCTCATGCGTGATGAGCTATAATGAGACTCACTACAAATATCTTTGAGTCTCTGTAGTTATTATGCTCCCGACATTTCCAGGTGACATGCTGATTTCCTGAGACAATGGGTCCGTCCATGAAATCGCATAAGGCCGTTTTACTAAAGCCTAAGTGAGAATGAACATTGTGTTCCAGCACTGAAAACCAAAGTGGTCCTGAACACTCTGGTTGAAGTAGGAACACAGAGGCGCAAATCAAACACTCTCTCCCCCTGCTAAAGGCGTTTGACCAAGCAACAATGTCAGCTGGTCTAAGTACCTTCTGATACCACTGAGTTATGTCTCTGAGGAGCATTTCAAACCGCTCACGAGATCACAACTTCGGTTGCATACAGTGAAGAGCTTTGGCCAAAGCCAGACAACCACATCATTAAACCTCAGCACACTGTGAGGCACAGACCTGCAGACCGTGATGCAAACATCAACAAGCAAAATTCAGCTTGTAATGGCTGTAGCATTCAGCAGAAAAAAATCTAACCATGAAAATCTTAAAATAAGAAGGATTTCTGTATTTTTTATAACATTTAAACTCAGGGCTGCCTGCTCTCATACATCTGGTGTGAAACTCGCACTTTCAGTCTCTCACGCTCACACAAGAAATCTCACTGCAAATCTATATTATATTAAATTAGCTACATCAAAATCGTTGGGGGCAGTTTGCAAACCTTACAGACTATTTACAAAGTAATAAAACTCTTACATACATGTAAATACGTGTGCATGTTTATGCAGACTTATCTCGAGTTGAAAATCTCACTCTGGCCAACTGACCAAAGTTGGCAACCCTGTTAAACTGGTTACAGTCCCCCAGCACTGGCTCATTTTTTTTTAATTTTAATGTCACTTAACGTTTTAAAAACGGGTTACTGTTAGACCTCGGAGATTTGAAATCGTGAACCTAATCAGTGATTAATTTTCTTACCTTTTGACATCAGAACCACAACACGTGGGGTAAGTAGGTCTACACCCGGTGGGTATTAAGATGATGATGGATTATTACTTATTGACTAGCTTGGAGACATACCGGTGTAACGGAGATAAAGGTTTGGTAGGCAGAAGAAGCAGGTATGACTTCATACCGAACTACCGGCCGAGTGTAGGAAACATTTTATGAATGAACGTTCCGTGCCTCATGGCTGACATGGAGTGCGAGACAACGTGCATTCAATCAAACGTTAAATGAAGTGATAACTGATTTATGGATGGGAGGCTGGCAGCCGAAAACTCCGTTTCGCACCCCGCAGGACTAACTCGCTTTAGCTAATTGGATCCGCTGAGTTCAGCCCTATTTAACGCAAACCTCCGTTTTTTTATGTATGGAAATTTGTAGCATAAACCATTGATTGTCAATGTGTCAACATTTCAGTGATCGTGAATGTGAAATATTGCATATGGCAAAACATTTTATTTCCATTTTCGGGGATCTTCAGTATGCAGGTTGGTGTGTAATACATATAAATATATATTACTGTATTACTATCAACATATACTGTCTCTGTTTTTCTCTGTGGTTTTGCTATATCCGACCTCTTCAGCTGCCGGCTTTAACTGGGATCAGGGCTGCGCAACCTCAGATTTTCCGCTTGTGGAAAGGAGTGCATTTATTCTGCATAATTATGACTTTTTTCCCCAACCACACTTGACAATGTTCTGCCTGTTTGCAGATGTTGAGTGAACCAGTCATCATACTCCCGGGCATTTTTTTATTTTCTTGAAACTGCACTGTGTAACCAAGCCTCCAGTCATGTTTATCGGGGGAATGGTGCACTCTCTTTTTGTCTTAGCAAAGCAATGGCCCTTTACACGCGTGTGATCAAATTATTATATGAATGCGGCATTAAAGGTAAATGACACTTTTGCATCGTTTGTGTGAGCATGATTGATTTTACCAGAGAGTGGAGGGTTATTCCGTATTTGCGGAGTTCGAGGCACCACGTTCAGATAGGCTGCTGGAAGGGGGGGAGGGGGTTACTGGCAGGCAATCCGCGATAAATATCACTCGGTGCGGACAAGTAAAATTCAGCGCAGAGCTGGAGCTTCCTCTGGCTCCTGCTCTGCACCTTCGGTTCTGTCACATTCATCTTGATGGGGGATTATTTCGATAATGATAACCTCCTTCTGGATTAACTGTTTAGAGAACAAATACGTACCCAGTATGTTTATCATTCGGAAAAAAACACCATTAAATAATGTATTATTGCACCCGGGGCTATGTCTGCATTTCACTCGATTAGGGTTGCCACTTTCAGTCTGGAGAAGCAAGGGTTACCACCTCGACCCGACAGGGGCCCCTAACAATGACATCTACCGGGCAGGGGGGAGGATCCATTGCGCAGTTAGGGTACAAAATACGGGGCAAATCGCCACCCGCATTGGAAGGAAACGGCACACAGCAATTGATTTTATGGGATGGGGGGCAACTCTACACTCAGTTCTTCCTTTCTATGATTCTTTAAGGATACTTAAAACAGGCAGAAAACAGGATGTGAAGGATATAGCCATCAGTACCAGGCCGTGTGATTTATGCTGAGCGAGAACGCTCATTACCCGAGGTTTGAAATTTAAAGATGAAAAAATCCTGACCCAGGTGCTCACTGAGAATTAATTTACTACGATATTACCTGTGGCCACAGGTGTCCACATGAAAGTAGGAGAGAACTCTGGCATTTACAGATGAAGGGAGCTGTGTAATAAATGAGTTAAGGATGTTCTAGAAAAACTCATCAACAGGGGCGTATTATAACAAAAGTAACACATGAATGTTGATATCAGGGTGTGACTGGATGCTCAACATAGCAAACATATGTCCAATTATTGGGGTCGGTAAAGGAATACATAATTAAGTCTATTTCAATACAGTTAATCCAGACTATTCCAGTAGTTGGCCAATTGAGTTCCAGTATACCACTGCTGTCCTGTTTTATTAGAATGAAGCACCTGACCACATTCCACTCTAGGTGCCAGCCGTAGCCTGGAAGGGGACAGAACTCGACAGCTGTGTCTGAATTCAGGGGCTGCATCCCTCTGAGGCAGCATTCAAAGACTGAGTGCATCACAGTGGCGCGAGAAGGCCGTCCCATTACTAAGGATCCTTACAATGCGGTCCATGTAAATCTATCCCAGAATTCATTGCAGAAAAGTAAAGTGGGTGTGTCCCGGGCAGGCAATAGGAGTGGCACTTTGTGACTCATGGGTAAGGGTATGATCAGATGGTGATGCAAACAGGAAAATATCCGTAGGCTAGACTGTCCCATTTGACGACGATTCCTGTTCAACCTTCGAAGAACGCAGGCAACAAAGGCTACACCTTCTGACTGTGACTTTTTTTTTCTGTGATGTTAGCATGCCCATATAGTAATGTATCCAAACACACCTATGTGAAGGGCCCTGGGACAACTCTGTTGTGAAGGGCGCTATACAAAAATAAACTGAATTGAATTTAATTAAATTTGAAGGATGCAGCCCCTGAATTCAGCCACAGCTGATGGTGAACAACAACAACGATGCTTTGGTGTGCTGTGGTGCAAAGCATTCTGAGAATGTTCCACTGGCCAATGCTTTAGAGAATTTATTTTTATTACTTGATAACTGTTTAATCAGGTTCCACGCTGAAACACGAGACCTCCTTCCTTGTTTATCTTCATTAATTGCATATGCTTTCCCGGACCACGCGTCATACGTAGGCCGCATAATCAGTGCACGTTCAGAATCACGGCTAATTAATCACCACCACACGAAACGGGCTGGACTGATAGTGTGGGGTGAAATCAGATGAGGACTGAGTAATTAAATTTCAAAACATGTGCAACGGCACAAACAATTCGGCCGCCAACACCTCGGAATTACAAACAAGGGCTGTCTTTGAAAATATGATCAAAACGCTGGTGAAAATAAAATGAAACACACCACACAGCAATGGAGGCTCGCCCCCGCCAGGATTTTAATTAAAGAGCCTTAAACGCCCACAGGAGGCGCTCTGACAAATGCTGACGCTGCACTTCCTCCAGTGTCCCCGTCTACGTCGGGCTTCTCCAGCCCCCGGGCCACCGAAGGTGCCTCAGGGCTGCAGTGCAGGCAGGATGACCCCCTTGCAGGACCCAAACCCCACACGGTACCCGTTTCCTTGACAATAACCTGAAGCAGGATCAGAACCGGAGTTGAAAGCTGCCCGAGCGACAGTGTGCCGACTTCTGAAGGAAGCCACTCACTCTTCTCTTTTCAATCTTAACAACCAGCCTCACATCACATCCCCTAAAAGTACACTGCCTCTCATTTGGAATAAAAACTGTCCCAATCTGGTACACATTCAGATTTTAATGCTATAATTATCTTGCCTCCTTCTAGTGGATACAGAGCCTTGCAGAAGCAAGATGAGATGGTCTGTCCTTCACCAAACTGAGGCATCTCCCATCCTGTACCTCTCAGATGGTGGCTCTCAATCCTGTTCCTGGTGCCGCCCCCCCCAGCCTAAAATGGTTTTTATTCTAACTCTACCTTAAATCAGGCTCAGATGGTCCTTAATAGGCTAATAATGAATGTGGAAGGTTGAAGGCAGTATGGGTTGGAGTGAAAACATTCTGGCGGGGTGGGGTGGTTGGTGCCAGGATCAGGGCTGAGATCTGCCGCTCTAGGATAAGTATCTGGGTCAATTCTGTGTGTCACTGATGCTGAACTTTACGCAGATTACCAAACACCTTTTTCACAAAAGCTAAGTATTCACCATTTATGCAATTCAGTATGTAATTCATAAACAATGGCGGGGCAGACCTGTCAGAGAGACCTCGTCGCCGTCCTTCAGGAAGGTCCGGGTCTCGCCCCCGCCCAGGTCGACGGTCTTGGAGCCCCTCCAGGACAGCTCGAGCATGGAGCCGTAGCTGTGCGCATCCTGAGCGGCAGATTTGGCAAGATGTGAGGCCACCGTGCACTGGCTGCGCCCCAAGCACGCTCGGCGGCCGCGCCGGCGGGGGCCCCTTACTCACCGGGCCGCTGATGGTTCCGGAAGCCAGCAGGTCGCCGGGCCTGACGTTGCAGCCATTAACAGTGTGGTGGGCCAGCTGCTGCTTCATGGTCCAATACATGTACTACGAGAATGACGTACTATTGTTATTCATTATCATCATTATTATACATCCCTAATTCCTATTATTTATGCTTAGCCAGCAGCACCACTGATCCACGCCTGTGATTCCAGCTAAGCACCTTCTTATAAGGCGCGACAGCAGAACCTCTGCCCCTGGGGGGGGCTTAAGCACTGCACTACCTGCGGTATCCAGATCCTGCCTTTCTGGGCACTTTGGAAGGGACGCGTCACCCTATCTGCCCTTCAGCCACATCACGTCCTCACAGATAAGCGGAGGAGTTCGGAATGCCACAAACGCCCCCCCCGTCCCACCGCACTCCCCGAGAGCACAAACGTGCCAGAACCACAGCACTTTTATTTCAGGGCTTTCCAGCCGCTGGTCCTCCGGCGGGGGGAGGAGCATCTTACCTTGAAGTTGGACCTGCATATGGTGCTGGCCTCCCTCATCGTGTCACCTGTTTGAGGATAGTTACTGATTAACGGAAAGCCTCCCCTGGCCCGGGTCGCATCACAAGCGGCTATTTGCAGAGATATGGGGCAGAACTCTGAAGCAGCCTCTGATTGCACAATGGCGGCCCACGCTGACTCCCGATTGGCAGCTCAACCCCTCACATGCGACTCGTATGAAACGAAGCTTAGCAGAGCGCTACAGAGATAAGTATGAAATACATTCTCATTCCTCAGGCATAGCAAGGGCCCCAGAACGAAATCACACACAGTCCACATAATCATATCTTTATGCAAACTCTCCATTCAGTTCTATGGACATAACCCTTATTCCAGCTATGACAACCTTATGCCCCACCCAGCCCTAACCTTAACCATAAGTAACCAAACAAAATACAAGACTTAAAATACAAAATAACAGGTTTTATGACACCCGCCAGGGAAATCTGGTCCCCAGAATGTAATAAATACAAGAACACATGCACGCACACACACCCACACACACACACACACATTCTAAGCCAGGTGTAATATTAACCAAGCCTCCCAGGTGAGACGTCGGCTTTCCGATGACCTCTCGCTGGCCCTCGAGGTTCTGGCACGGCGGTCACGCCTGCAGTTAATTAACCATGCTCGGTCGACCGTCACCTTTTACGGAGACGAAGAGGTCGATGTCAAAGGTGTAGGGGTCGCTGTGGCGCAGATACGGGAGCGGCTCCGGGTCCTGCCAAGGCGGAGGGGGAGAGGTGAGCTGGGCGCAAAAAGACAAAACCCTGCCTGGAGGCACCACGGTAAGGAGACCCCCAGCTGAGACTGCTCTCCCACAATTCCCACACTCATTGTCGGCCACTGCAAAGGAATTTAATTTCCTCTCCAGGGGATAACGTGGCTACTAAGGAAGTACGGCGGACTTATTGGCCGCCGTCTCCTTGGTGACCCGCCCTCCCCTCCGCAGCTCCCCTCACCTGGGCTTCATTGGGCTGAGCAAAGGGAAGCAGGGCTTCCATTGGCACTACCCATGGCGAGATGGTCGTCCCGAAACTCTTGCCCAAGAAAGGCCCGAGGGGCACGTACTCCCAGGCCTGGATATCTCGCGCTGGGACAGGAGACACAGGGGACACGGGACAGATCCTGTCAACCACCCCACTCTCTCTCCATGTAGAAACAGAGCTCATACCCTGATGTCTCTATAAACACACACGGGGAAGCAGAAGCTGCTGATCCATTGTATCACATACACTGAAATAATAAAGCATGGTATTAATAAGGCATGTGTCACACAGAGAGACTTCTGAACTATAAGCAAAGATATTTCCCTTGAAATGCAATCAAAAAACCCAAGTCCCATTTCCAAACTCCATTATACACCAAAAAAAAAAAAAACTCCAGGTGCATCACATCTGATTGATGGTACATCTTATGCCTACAATTCAGGGAGGCAGTTAAGCAGTTCAGCTGGCCTTCGTTGATAAATGCATAAAGGCACCAATAGACCTGCACCATTAATACAAGGATATCACTCTGGACAATGGGTACACAGCACAGGGGGGTAGTGTTATACCTTTAAAAGGACACCCTCCTCTCCTAAATTGATGCTGCGTTCATTTTTACTTTTATACCTGCATGAACCTGCACTGCGCATATCCCCAAGCTGGCACATTAATCCCAGATAACCATTACCTTCTGCTGTAGCCAGCAGATACTTCCCTTTCATTAACAATCATGAAAATGAAAAATGATTGTGCTATGCAAACTTTCTATCACGTATTAATACCCACTACTTGCATTTATAATGGCATTGAGTCTATCAGCGCGTTGATTAACTCACTGCAAAAAGACTCCTATAGGGCAATGGGGTGATTTATTAAAACACAGAAATGTACTACAGGAATGCTTGGCGTTGTGATGGGGGACCAGAGAAAGACGGTCATGTGAGGACGATGATCATAACAGACAGCAAATCTGATAAATCTCTGCTGCAAGGATTCCTGCCACGCATGAACTGCAAACGAAGTGATAAATTCTTCTGGAAATCTTTAGTTAATAAGGAAGCAGTTCAGATGTGGTTCTAACAAATTAAACAATCCATACATGTCATCGGCTAGATGGATACTGAAGGGTGTACTGAGTCGATTTAATGGAAAGCTATACTTTACCAGGTAAAAAAGCCCAGTGGAGTTTAACACTCACACAGTCAGAGGCATGTGATGCTTATGCTGGGATTTCCAAAACTGCAGAAGGACTTTTCATGACTCCATGGCTCTTCAAATCGGTCATAAAAGCCCAACAGCGGCTAGCGTACTTGGAGGAAATCAATCGCGGGCTTTGACAGCGGAATAATGAAAGAAATTAACGGCATTCATTACTGGGAAAAGCTACTTGACGTTGACAAACACTGTCATTAAATCACGGCAAGCCTGGGCTGAAACACGGCGTTTGCCAAGATGGATATGATGAAGGTCCCTCCAAGGTACGCAAGTATCTGTAACGTCCCCCAGTGTCCAGCCCTTACTCCCACCCACAGTCAGACCAAACACGGAAAGATACGGCAACTCTCCAGACCGAACTCTAGAACGATCACAGGTGAAGAATGTCACCTCCGGCCTGAAAAGTTCCCTGCAACAGACAGGCATATAAAAAAAGTCTGAAAGGAGGAATTGGAGCCAACTGCAAACTCCATGCCAAGTAGTTTTGTCCAACTCTTGGCACACAGCCGCCCACGATGACAATTAAGCCATTCATCCCGTCCAAGTCCTCGTCCGACTGGGACATTCGGCAGATGACCTGGAGACGCTCAGTAGCAGATTAAGGGATAAAAACTGGTGAAGATCAGTATCTGCGGACGGCGAAAAGAAGACGCTCCCATACTTTATCTCTGTCCTGACTTTGGGAGTCTGCTTCACGGACAGATCTGCGGGCTGCTGATTTATCACAGGCCAAAGATTAAATGCATGGGGGTGGGGCGCAGGACGAAGGGAGAGTAAACGGACACGAAGATGCGTCCGTCTGCGAGGAGCTCAGCTTGATGGTTCCTTGCTTGTGAGTGGGATTATCTGATAGCCCTGAGATTATGGTCAGCATCCTAATCTGGTCAATATGAGCGGTGGTCCTGGGGTACGATTCAGGTCAGGGTGTTGGGTCGGCATGGTCAGTGTGAGCAGCGGTCCTGGGGTGCAGTTCAGGTTAGGATGTTGGGTCGGTGTGGTCAGTGTGAGCGGCGGTCCTGGGGTACGGTTCAGGTTAGGGTGTTGGGTCGATGTGGTCAGTATGAGCGGCGGTCCTGAGGTGCGGTTCAGGTTAGGGTGTTGGGTCGGTGTGGTCAGTGTGAGCGGCGGTCCTGGGGTGTGGTTCAGGCACAGTCAGCCTTACCGCTCCAGTCGTTCATCAGAACCATCCCAAAGATATGCCGGTGCACTTCCTCGATGGGGATCGGCTCCCCCAGCTTGTTGCCTGGTCCCACAAAGAAGGCCTGTGTGGGAAACCAGGAACAGGGATTCATGCATGCTAAAGCATCAAATCTAAGAGTAGGCTAAACAATTCCACACTGGCAAATATAGAAAAAACAAAAATTGGAATTTAATGAGAATCTGTCTGCATAGTGCTCTTGTTCTGCTCTGGTTTCGCAAACTCCATGTGGAACTGAAAATATTTCACTCCTTTGATATTCACTTTCCATTTAGGGATTAAATATAACAGCTGTATGGTTTATATTAGCCCTCGCTTCTAAGCTTTGGTTCTCCGAAGTAATTTGCATTTTGGGCCACTTTCAAAGCGTTCCAGTGGTCCGGTTCGGGAGTTCCAGGCCTCCAGCTCTTAAGAAAAGGCAAAAAAAAATTAATAAAAAGCAAAAAGCGGGCCATTAGAGTCAAGGGTATAACGCTGACGATCTGGCCAGCAGATATTAGATGCTGAGGGTCTCTAGTTCCAACTCCAGAAAAATCTTCCTCATTAGAGCACTAGCAAAGCTACTGTAAATATTCAGATCCCAGCACAGACATTCTCATAAGTAAACCTTCAAAACAACATTTGGTTACGATTAACTGCTTCATTGTTACATATATGCAGCTGTACCATATTTTGTTTTAATTCCACAGTTATATTTTGCTTTTCCAATGAAAATGTAACAGCACATACAAACTGAACCACAGTGTTGAACCTGAGAGATTTGGTGAAGCTGGATGGCATACCATTTCAAGCTCGAAGTCCAGCTGCCTGCATGGTCCATACACTGGGGGCTGAGCTGGAATGTAGAACAGGAAACACAGGTGTCAGGGGTCTGCAACACCTTCACCTGGGGTACATACATTCGCAACTGTAGAGAGATGCCCACGTTCTTCCCACTTACTTGCATCGGGCCTCATCTGACCCATAGGTCTCCGGATGGGTGTCCCAGACACGACCACTGACGAAGCTCTGCCGTGGTACCCAACAGGCAGCCGCAGCCTACGGCCAAAGACCACCATTAGCACGTCGCCCCCTGCTGGGCACGTCACCATCCTGCTCCTACAGCATTGACAATTTCTGGCCCCTTTCTCCATCTCCGTGTCCTCCCTCCACAGCTAACTGGCAAATTCTGACTATGGGACCATTCTCCAAGGCTCACAGCTGACACCCTCACCCTCGCCACAAACGTAGGTCACAGAGAACATCTTCAAGGCTGACGTATCAGACAGATGCCAAGAGGAACCTCGGGGTGACGTCTCCAGGTCGACAGTGGTGCGTTTTGGCAGTGCGTTTCGGCGACGCTTCCCTTGAAACATGCGCGATCTCATACGTTTCCCCCTCATTTAATGTCCCGTTCTGCTGCCGCACAAACGTGTCATCTGGCCTGGCAAATAAATGGAGGCTCCCCACAGCGTCAGGGCTGCTTGCTTGCAGACCTGGGCAATTTCTCATCTGTCGTGTTTTCAAACTTGGGAACGTCATGGATCATCAGCTATGGTCCGTGCAAGCGGGAGGTAATGACTGTTTGAGTAGCTGCCGCATTTGCATAATGTTGGAGCCACTGGACCCAAAAAGATGTGCGATTTCCTACATTTTCACATCATTTTTCACATTCCCTCATTCTGATAGACACTGGGGATTACTAAAATTGGGGAGCGGAGCCCAACGAACCCAGGTCCTAAATGGCACGAGAATCTGCTCTTTTGCAGTGTGGGGGGCCCACTGTCAATTTCAAGCTAATGGCTAATGGTGACTTTTGTTTTTGGCACATTGCCGGGAAATGACATCTGCATCTGGGACACCCTGGGGACCAGAGCTTCAGAGGTGCATTTAGGGCTCAGGCGCTATGAAGAAGCGTTATTTTCGTTATTTAATTTGAGCAGCTTGGGTAGACAGGCGTAATGTGAACGGAGCGTAGATAACGACAGTTTGACGAGGTCTGTGCGGGACATCGCTAGCACTGCAGAGGTAATGGCGGAGTCATCAAAAATGTTATAGACTCTGTTCCTGGGTGATTTAACACTCTCAGTGTGCGTTTCAGTTACTCGGGGGTAGCGTAAATGTGGCTCCGGCTTGTGTGAACTGTAATTTCTGTACATGCCCAAACCCGATAGGATTAAAATCAATTAAAGACGATTAAAGATTGTTACAAAGCATCTTGTTATTCCCTAAAGTGACACGATTGCAAAACTAGTTTTTTGGGAAAAACAAATGTGACTTTCTATTGATAAGTCATAATAGACAGAGTTGTCCAAAGATCTTTCAGGGTTTCGGAAGTGTTAACCCCGACAGGAAGTTACCAGTTCGGCATGAGGGCGTTCTCTTTGCCCCGGAACATGATGCCGACGTTGGTGGCGTGATCTCGCGATGAGTAAAAGTCAGTGTAGTCCCCTGAAAAGGATAACGAGGGTCAAAATCATGATGTCAAATGTAGTGAACAGCAATGTAAGAAAATGTAGTAAATATAACTGGAACGAAAGTATATCGACATCCAGCCTGATAAAACAAGTAGGTGAGCATATGTTGGTACAGAACGCCCCCTTATGGTGGATATTCTAAATCACCCTTCATGAGGAAGGCATGCTGTAAAACAGTAATTAAAAAGTGTGAGCCTTAGCCGTCCTGCAGGTTTTAGGGAATATATTTTAATTATCACCTGAACAACAGCTGAACCACCAGCTGAGGTGGCTAAATACCAGCATAATTACTTCACTGACTCGATTAAAATCAGATGGATGGGGAAACCAGCACAGCCAGTCCTAATTGGTTGATTTTAGGTCCATAATGTGGCCTGATACAATTAATTTCACTGGAAAAGACAATCACGGTAAATAGAGAAAAATGTAACAATATTCTCCTGGCTTTATGTCTCTTATTGAATGGAATGGAACCTTTTGGGGTGAGAGAAAGAAAGATAAAGAGACACGGGGGGGTAATAAAGAAAGAAAGAGGAAAAGAAATAATGAGTGAGAGAGAGAGAGAGAGAGAGAGAGAGAGAAGCAGAGGAAAGCTCACCAATTTCTGCTGGGAGGTGCATCACTGCCAAACTCTGATGGACAAAGGCTCTGGAAACATCCAGAAGACATCACCCAGATCATATTTTTTTTATTACAATCAATAAAGCAGTAATCAATAGTCATTCTTAATCTTCATGAATTCAGTGTAGCCAAATCCAATATATTAATATCATTTTCACATATTTTGTGTTACTTTAGTACCACATTGAGAATTTGATGAAATACTCCGTTTCAGACTTCTCAAACTTTTTGGACCAAATATCACTGCAGATCTAACCAATGCAGCCCAGTACCACGAGTGATAAGTCACAGTGCCCTGAATGCAGGTGCATGTGTGGCTACACACAGACAGACACATACAGACACGGCACTTAGCATCTCAGTGAGAGGGTGAGCAGAGCTCTAAGATGTCAGGCAGATGAGTGCAGTCATCTTCAAACGCAGAATACAGCCACGAAAGAGCCATGTGTGTATTGAATAGGCTATGTTAACCTGCCCCAAATGTGTCATTATAGAAGATATGAAAAATATTATAATTAACCCAAAAACAATTTTAGCATTAAGCAATTTTACACTGATTTCAATTTTCAATTTTTTTCCCACACAAAAAATGTCCACGTTCACAAAACTTCTCCTCAGAGGCACCTCAGACATTCCATCTGTTCATTAAATTTCACTACCAGCTCACTGAATGAATCTAATTAGTTTAAAAAGTTAATGAGATATTGAGATATATATATATATATATATATATATATATATATATATATATATATATATGTG